>CM053625.1:224261451-224288105 GCA_028646595.1 Phalanger gymnotis | reverse complement strand
GTTCTCAAGCCCCGCCTCAATGACCAGAGACCATTGGTTCCCCAGCTGGCCCCTCCTAAGTCACCAATCCACACCCACACAGGTTTCACACCTGACAGGGCCCTGGGCCTGGGGCTTAGCACTTAACAGCTGAAAGTACTTCCACTCAAAAGAAACAAAAGCCATGCTAATGAGACAATTTTGCTTAACAACACACAAGGTTAATTTATACAGACAGGATTTCAGGTGATTTGGGTGAGTGGGAAAATGCCTAGCAGTGTAACTTTGGTCTGTTCCAGTGGGGGTGTTTCCCTATAGTTAATCTCATCAGATTGTCTTGGTAGGGAGGAAATCTTTCATTAAACTCAGAATGTCTAGGTGGGACTAGAAGTCTATGATAGTGGAGGTCTCCTTTTGAGATAGAATCAGAACAGAAACACAGACTGCCTAATTTACACAACTCAGCAGGAATCATTTCCTGGACCTGTAAAACAAAGTAGCCTGCAGATCGGCTAAACCAGGTTGAGGGTAATGGAAAGGCCTCAGACCCTTTAAGTGAGTTAGGTGGATGTCTGCCCCAACCATGTGAAAACTCCCCACCCCACTCCCACTCCCATCCCCATCCCCCCCCCCCAATAGGCAGATACGAATACTTGATGCCAACAGCCATAAAGGCAGCTAAAGAAAGAGCTGTGGAGTGCTTAGAGCTTGGACGGCCATTGAAGACCTCAAAGTCATCCACAAATAGTCCATATGAACATTTGAAGTGGTGGTCTCTCTAAATTCGTACATCTCATGTTTCTTTTGAGCTACTGCAATTCTGCTTTGCTCACAGAGCACACAGTACCTCCTTTGATGAGGACACACCACGCTGGGCTATCCTGAGCTAGCATCTCCCATGTCTCACAATTGATTTCAAAGTTCTTCAGAGAGACCTTGAGAGTATCCTTGTATTGTTTCTTCTGACCTCCACATGAGCACTTGCACTTTGTGAGTTTTCTGTAAAATAATCTTTTAAGCAAATGTACTTTTGGCATTTGAACAGTGGCCAGGCCATTAGAGGTGTGCTCTCTGCAACAGAGTTTAAATGCTTAGCAGTTCAGTTACAGAAAGGACCTCTGCCTCTGGAACCTTTTCTTGCCAGGTAATCTTTAGAATCTTGCTAAGACAATGCAAAAGGCAGTGTGTCAGTTTCCTGGCACAGTATTGGCATACTGTCTAGGTTTCACAGGCATACACCAAAGAAGTCAGCACAATGGCTCTGTAGACCTTCAGTTTGGTAGTTAGTCTAATACTTCTCTCCCACATTTTCCTTCAGAGCCACCCAAACACGGAGCTACTTCTGGCAATATATGTGTCAATCTCATCACCTATGTGAATATCCCTGAAAATTATACTGTCAAAGCTGTGCATAGCATTCAAAATTTCTCCATTTGCATATATGGATGATGTCATGCTGGCTGGTGGAGAACCTCTATTTTCTTGGTGTTAATTGTTAGACCAAAATTAGCACAAGCAGCAGAGAATCAATCCATACTGGGGTGCATCTCAGCCTCAGAGGCTGCCTTGAATGCCAAATCACAACCCAGGGAGGGATTCATGAATCAGAGGTAGAGGCTTCAGAGTCATCTACAACAGCGCTGTCCAACCTTAGGTTATCATAAGGCTGCATTAAAATAAAATAATTATTTGAGGGCCACACCCAGAATAAAAAATACAGTACACTAACAGAAAGTGGGGAAACATGTGTCTTCAATATGACAAAGGTGCAAAGTGTGACAGTAAACACAAAACAACAAAGCAACAACACAACAGCATAAAGGCAGGTGCATACTGACTAGTCTGCATCGTACAGACGGAACGTATCCCACAGATCGACTGAAAATTCCATGCAGTATGTTCTGTCCATAATACTGCTTAAAAACACCAAAGAAAATTAACATCAATGAGATTATTTATTAGTGATGGAATTAAAAAATCTGATATACATTCCATGCAAATTATTTTTTTTTTCACTCATAAAAATTAAAACCCACAGGAGGGCTGCATAAAATCGAACTGCGGGCTACATGTGGCCTTTGAACAGCCTTGATCTACAAGGTAAAAAGGCTGCTGGGGTGGTGGTGGAAAAGTATGGAGAATCAAGAGCAGAAGAAAGACAGAAATGAACATGTAAGGCTTGGGTACTTCCTCAAAAGGAGGCCACATTCCATTTCCCATTTCCACATTTCCTGGAGGTGAACTTCATCCTTATTTTTGTCTCTTGGACTTTGTCCTTTCCTTTAAAGTTCAGCTGAAGTGCCACCTTCTTTCTAAATGAGGTCTTTATTCTCACATAGAAGAGACTAATGTCTCCCCTTCCTGAAATGTGCCTTGTATTAACTTTGTAAATATGTTATATTTACTTATATATGGACATGTCTCCCCCAACAGAATGTCAGCTCCTTAAAGGCAGGAACTATTTCATTTTTTGTTTTCCCATTGCCTACCACAGTGTCTTATGGTGGTGTTACGATAGGTAACAACTGCCAAATAACACTATCACAACACAGAGATTCAAGAGGTTAGAAGCTAAGTTTTATTATACTTAAGCAAAGGTTTAGAGCTCAGAAAAACAACTCTAAACCATTATTAAGATTCTAACATAGCATTTATAGTTTAAAATTATGTCACAGAGACAATTTTTAATATACAACAATTTCTAGGTGGCACAGTGGAAAGAATGCCTGGCCTGGAATCAGGAAGACTGAGCAAATATGGCCCCAAATTCTTACTAGCTGGGTAATCCTTGGAAAGTCACTTAACTCTGTTTGCCTCAGTTTTCTCATCTGTAAAATGAGCTGGAGAAAGAAATAGCAAACCACTCCAGTATCTTTGCAAAGAAAAAACCTCAAAACTCACAAAGTTGGACATGACTGAAAAAATGAGTGAACAACAAAAAATTTAATACATCCTGTTAGGCCAAAAAATTAAAAAGACTTAAATGGAATCATAATTTCATACATCTTCTAAGGAAACAAACTTAGTTCTACATTAAAATTAGGTTTTTTAAGGTTCAGCGTTCACGATGGGCTAACTAAAAGGAGAGATTTACATACCACAAAGATAACCATGGGGTTGAAGTTGTTTGGGATTCTTGCACACATAAAGTGAATCAAATTACTTTGGGAAGCCTAACTCACTTTAGGCTTCTTATCTAAGTAATGTTTAAGGCCTTAGGGATGTTGTTAACATCCAATGGGACAACTTTTAACATCAACTAGCTGAATAACCTAACCAGGAGAAATGGCCCTGAACCGCAAATAATAAAGATTAATAACAAGAAAGGAAATATTCTTATGACAGTAGGTACTTAATAGATACCTCACTGATTACAGCTTACTTCAACAATGGAGAATAAAAATTTTAGTATTCAAGAGCTGCTGTAACTAAACAAAAAATTTCACTACTTAGCACAGTGACTAACAACAGAAAGCACTTAATGTTTATTGACTGACTAACTTAGTGGCTAATCTTCCAGAGATGAACCTCTGCAAATTTAACTAGATTGCCTAGCTGATGGTAGACAAATGCAATCTGGACCTTTATAGTTTGTTGGGATTTGCTGGACCTTCTGTCCCACTGGCCCAACATTTAATGGCACAGGGTCATATCCTTGCCAGAAAAAGGCATCGGATAATGTGTTACAACACACCATTAAAAATTAGCTTCAAGGGAAAAAAACAAAACTTAGTACCCAAACTCTAAATAATTTTTTTACAAAAAGAACAAAGAATAATGTCAAATTATCTTCAAGTCACAAAAAACAATGGATTTAAACCAGGCAAAAAAATGTATTGAAGTTTGATTTTCTTCCACAAATTCTATCACTAGTTTGAAGAATAGTCTTTTTTTTATCCCCAGTTATACTGTGGGAAACACAAGTATGTAATAGTGTAGAAATGAGCTTTAATCTTTTAACTTTAACATTTAACTACGTGAATGAGCTCTGTCAAGAAACATTTTATAAGGGTTTTTCCACATGAACAAAGTGTATGCATATAGCAACCAAGTGATCTTGAGCTTTTTAGAATCTCTAAGTGCCTGCTGACAAATGAGTCCATGAAAGCTCCCTTAGAAATGTTATGGTCTATTGGATCAAAATCAGGTTTTTTTTAAATTTCCTAAGATTTATAGCATTAGTGACAGCTCAATTGACAGCTCAAAATGAGCCATTAAATGTCCATTATTTTCTACCACAGTAGATAAAAGAATGACCATTGTAAAAAGTCTTTCAATACATATTTAAATAATGGAATTTGATTATATCCAAAGAGAGTGACTAGTCAAATAATTAAAAATTAGTATGTTTTTATGAGTTCACTTATTCTCCTAAGATAGTATGCAATGCCCCTCTCCCCAACACATATTAAGGTTTCAAAAAGGGCAAATAGGTCATGTAAACATCACTTACGCTGTTCAACAAAGCTTTCATCCTGTTTTCTTCTCCTATTCCTATACTATCTTACTTGATCTCACGAGCTCTGATAGGTTCAACTATCATCTCTATTAAGATGATTCCTATATCTGTATATCCATCCCTGTTATCCCTCCTGAGCTCCAATCCTACCTTACCAAATGCCTTTTAGATGTCTTGAATTGGACATCTCACAGGTATATCAAACTCAACATAACCAAAACAGAACTTCCTGTTTTTCCTCAAAATCCTCTTACCAACAGTATTGTTACAGTCACCCAGGCTCATAAGCAATGTCATGGTCAATTCCTCACTGGCACTTAACTATATATCCAATCTGTCATTATATCTTCTCATTTCTATCTTCACATCTCTCATATAGTTGCAGAACTACAATCACAGTCCATCACCTCTTGCCTGGATTATGGTAATAGCCTTCTACTTGGTCTCCCTGACTCATCTCTCTCTACTCCTATCCATCACCCATTCAGCTGCCAAAGTGATTTTCCTAAAGTAAAAGTTACTTATTTTGTGTGAAGTGTTTACTAGGAGGCAAATACAAAAGCAAATCAGACCCTGCCCTCAAGGTGCTCACATTCTAACAGAAGGAAACAAGGAATTGGTGAATGGGGCTCTGAGGGAAGTAGACTAACATAGCCCTTTTAGGAACAAGGGCATAGTTGATTTGACTGTGGTTTTTAGATACGGAGGGGAGTGAAGTGTCGCTGGTGGTAGATGGAGCAAGGTGGGCCAAGGGGTAGGGAATGAATAAAGTATGGCTGGGGACTGCCTGAAATAGTGGGCCAGGTATGGAGTTAGTAATCAGGTTGAAAACTTCAAGGGTGTGGTTTCTGGTCCTGATTGGTATGGTTGTCTAAAAGAAGGCCAGGTAGTGAAGTGAAGCATGGATAAGTTCTACCTGAAAAAGTGGGCCAAGAGATACTTCTGTAGGTAAAGTCTCTGAGAGAATACAGATTGTTATCATACCTGCAGACTCTGAATGCAGACTTATAACAGTAGTTATTTCATGGTTAAAATATCAGCTGGATAGGATTAAATGTTTATGCAAATCCCAACTGGAAAAAACACAGCTATTTTTATACTATGTAGTATGCTATTATTGTTTTACTTAATTATACATGCATTGCTATGCCAGATGATATACCTTGGTACAGTGGAAAAAATGATGGATTTAAAGTTTAGGGGCTTTGCTACTAAGTCATTTATGTGACCGTAGGAAAGTAATTTCACTTTATTGGGCCTCAGTTTCCTCATCTGTAAAGTAAGAGGATTTGGCTAGATGGCCTTTCAAGATCTAAATCTATAATTATGATCTTTATTGAATTAAGAATCTGTTCCCCAGCAGCAGCTAGGTGGCGCAGTGAGTAGAGCACCGGCCCTGGAGTCAGGAGGACCTGAGTTCAAATCAGACCTCAGACACTTGACACATGTACTAGCTGTGTGATCTTGGGCAAGTCACTTAACCCCAATTGCCCTGCCCCCCCCCAAAACCCAAAAAGAAAAAAAATAATCTGTTCACCTCCCCAACAGATAACTGCAGAATTTTATTTTTAAAAACTTGAAGCTTTAACTCAAATTAAATACTGCCAGGCTGCATACTTACTGCGCTTTTCAGTGTTTTTTTTTAAGAGCTCACATTGTTAAATATTGAAATATGATGAAATTTAGTTATAAGGTAAGTATTACATGGGTGAGGGTCAAATAATATTGCTGAAACATAACTACACGTAATGAGAGACTGATACTACGCCCTGTTTCCCAATGTCAGAATTATAAAGGGTTCTACGTAATAGCATAAAGAAAAGGAGGCAATTTCTAGGTTTAGTTTATACACTAGTTCCAATCACTTCAGTTTTTTTCTAACAAGGAGAGAGAGATGGAAAAGATAGGTGAGAAGAGGAAAGGAGTTTTAGAATGACTCTCTTTCTCACTTGGAAGCTATACTCAGTTCTATTAAGTCAAGTAAAGAAGTCAAGAAGCATGTATTATGTGATGCACTGTGCTTAGTACTGGGGATACAAAGAAAGGTAAAAACACTGTCCCTACTCTAAATTAGGCACTGTATCTAATGGTGGATACAACATGTAAATAACTAGGTTCATACAAGATATAGACAGAGTTAAAATGTAATCTCAGAGAATTGAGGAATGAGAATGAGATGAGGAAAGGCTTCCTGCGGAGGAATTTAAACTGAAGCTTGAAGGAAGCCAGAGATGGTAAGAGTTCCAAGTATTCCAAGAATATATGGTAAATTATTGCAAAGGCACAAAATGTGAGTTAAATGCAAGCAAGACACTGCAGCTGAACTGGAAAGTGCACAGAGCAGAATAAAGCACAAGACTGCAAAGTAAGGAAGGGACCAAGTAGTGAGGGGTTTTGACTACAACAGAGGACTTCATATTTGATTCTGGAGGTCATAAGGAGTCACTAGAGTTTACTGAGGGATGTGTATATGTGACATGAAAAAATACGTAAATAAAATCATCTAGGCAACTGAGTAGAGGATGAATTGGAGTGGGGAAGAGACTTAGTTGATGAAATAAAAACAATGTGACAATAGGAAGAGACATGTATAGCATCCCCATAATTTTGTCTAATCCCAGAATTGATGTGATGATCATTTCGGTGAACTTTTAGAAGATGAGTTTACATTTCAATATTTTTAATCAAATATAAAAAGGACATTTTATATATCTACACAATATATGTCCACAGAACATTAAATATAAGAGAATAAGAGGACAGTAACTCATCTCATGACCATTTCTATCTGGTCTCCATTAAAAAAGGTGAGAATGAGATAATTTAGTATCAACAATAAACAACTGGCATTTATATAAGATTTTCAAGTTGGCAAAGCAAATATTACATATGTTATCACACTTATCCTTACAACATTCCACTTAGGTAAGTGGATAATTAATATAGACCAATTTGCAATGGCTGAATGACCTAACAAAAGAATGGTAAATTTAGAAATATCGTTTTTGAACAAGGTCTCTTGAAACATCACAGGGCTCTATCCTAGGCCCTAGTCTATGCAACATTTTTATCAATGATTTGAATCAAATCAGCCAATAACTAGGAGGTATAGCTAATTTGCTGGATGTTAGAATTTGGATATGAAAACATCTTGGCAATCTAAAACAATAAGGCAAATCTAAAAAGGTGAAATATAGGTGTCCTGAAAGTCTTAGTGCAATTTCATGCTATTAAAGCTTATAACTATCCTAAGATTTTTGGGACACCCTGTATAACAAGAATAATGGTAAAGTCCTACACTTGAATTAAAAATTCAGTTGCACCAGTATAAAAACGAGGGGAGACATGCCACACAACTCAGATAATTAAAGTCAAGGGGTTTTTTGAGGGCTAAAATAGGAGTCAACAGTATCACATGGCAGATAAAAGTGATAGCGTAACATCAACTTAGAAAGGGCACTTAACAAGTTCAAGTATATCCAGAGAAAGGCAAACAGGATATTGAGAGGACTCAAAATCATATCATATCAGACTATACCAGGCTTTGACTGAAGGAACTAGAAATGTTTACCCTGGAAAAGAGGAAACTTAGAAGGAACATGATTACAATTGTCATATCATATTAAGGAGTTATTAGACTATTTTTTCTATTTGATCTCACTAATGTATAGAATGAGTAAGCTTCAAGGAGACAAATTCTGGCTTAGTGTATAGGGAAAAAAATAACAACTAGAACTGTCTCAAAGTGCAACGATTTACCTTGGTGGGTATTCAGTTCTCAATCTCTAGAGAACTTCAAGCCACTGAATGAACACATCTCAGGAATGTTGTAAGAGGAAACCAAAGTATCATTGAGAGGTTGGACCAAATGACTTCTGAGGTTTTTGTCAACTTTTGAGATTTTGGGATTCTACCTAAATTCAAAGTGGGGTAAAGGGAAACACTTGACCATTTTGCCTAGGGCAAACTTAAGTCACAACATTTATCACAGTTTGCACAGAATTTGATCAATGATCTTATGAACTTTGTTGACACTTAAAAAAAATAAAGTTTGATTGACCAGTATTTGTGATGGGAGCTGAAATGGCCACTCTATGACACTCAATTTTGTGTCACTTTCAGCTATTGCTAAAAAAAGAATAAAACAATTTTAATCAGAGGGCAAATAAAACTTTTTAGTTTTTCTCTTAAAGATCTGTGGCCTGACTTTTGCCTTCATAAGTCCTTCTCAACTAGAATTCCTAACATTTTCCTTAAAGCAGCACATGCAAAAAAGTAAAGAAGATCCTGAAATATACCAAAAGGCAAAAGACCTATTCTTAAGTCTACACCTAAGAATAACTTATTTGATAGTTGCATACTTGCATATTATCAAACTAGCAAATTAGCAAACTAGAGCTAGGTAGAATCTTTGAAACTGAAACGCAGGATACCAGAGAAATCTATAAAAGTAAAGAAGTTTGATCCACCAGGAAGGAGTAAGTAATGATCAAGTGTTTACCCATTCTAAAGGGAAGAGAGAAAAATTATTATCCCTTCCAGAATCTGACAATTTTCAAACTTGACCCTTATATCAAGTGGTCAGGCTCATAAGATGTAGTACTTTCTCCACAACTAAAGCATATGGGATAGTGTTGGACACTAGGAAGGAAGGAAAAGCACCTACTATTCGTCAGGCACTATGCTAAGCACTGTACAAATATCTCATTTGATCTTCATAATAACAGTGGGAGGTGGGTGCTATCATTATCCTTATTTTACTGATAAGTATACTGAGGGTGACAGAGGCTAAATGACTCATCCAGGGTCAAAAATAGAAAGTGTCTGCAGGCAAACAGGAATTCAGATCACTCTGACTCGAGGCCCAGCAATCTAGCTATACTATGCCACTAGCAGCCTTCAAACTCAAAATACTGGATATCTTCCTTTGCCATAACTAAGGATTGCTGTTAATTACTCCTGAATTTCAGGTTAGATACAGAATTTAAGATCCAGTTCAAAGGCCACAGTTTGTAAGGACAGTTAGGAACTTCCTCTGCTTTCCAACTTTAGCTCATGGATATGAATGGACTATTAGTTGACCTTAAAGACAGCTCTGAGTAGCTGTACCAATTTTCTTCTACTATAACAATATAACCTCTAGATAGATGGGGGTCAAGAAAGCATTCTATTCTATTTTTAAAATTGTATTGATATCTTTTAATTTTTTTCTTAAATCACCTATATTTCCAAATATATCCTGTTCCCTCCCTGAAAACAAAAAATAAAGTGGGAAAAAAAGTTCAGTACAAAGAACGAATACATATCAAACAGGTGTGAATTTGTATTAGGTCTCCCAAACCCATAGTTTCCACCTCTGCAAAGGAGGAAAGAAGATGAAGATTTGTTACTAAAATTTTACAGCAGTAAATTTCTATTCGCTATTCTTGTTCTTTGCAGTTACATCGTTGCAACCACAGTGTCGACCGGAGATCCCTAAAGTCTGAATGCGGTTTTCTTGGGTTTCTTCTGTACTGATCACATTAGTCATTCTTTGTAGCTTGGCGATGTTGCCTTACCTTCACATACCATAACTTGCTCAGCCATTCTTCAAATGAGAGGCACTGACTTTGTTTCCAGTTCTTAGAGGGCAGTCTATCTTTGAACCCTCTTTCCCTCACCCCAGGCACAGCCTAAGCCTTCGCATACTGGGTACCTGGAACATAGCAGTCAAACAATATGTATGTGGATTGTTCTGTGATCATCTCCAGATGCAGAAAAAGAGCTAAGAGCACAGTCCTAGTCAGTGTGTCCAAATCAGGCACCGCAGCATCCCTCAGTGAACACAAAGGGCTGCCAGGGGATATGTTAAATTTTCAAGAGAAACAGAGCAATATTGACATCGGTCAGACACTGAAGTGAAGGATTGGGTGGTTGGCAACCATAGAAACATTACCTGTTATGTGTTGCCAATACTCATTAAATGTAAAGAGATGGTGCTAGGAGGTTCTCTCTGGGAAAAATAAAACTGGATAACTAATAATAATATAATCCGACACTTATTTACATGGTATCTCAAGATTCATAACATGCTTTACATACATACGTTATCTCATCTGCTCTCACAACAACCCTGTGAGTTAAGTGTAATACTCCAAGTAGACACTATTTGTGGCCACCTACATCTCCCCAAGGCTTACTTTGCCTGGGCCCTTCCATTATGATCCAGGCAAGCATAGTCTGTGGGCCTGCCTTACTTTTCCATCAGGTTCCAGACAGGTACCATCTTCAGCCACCTGCGAATCCTCAAAGCCTGCCTTATCTTTACCTGGGCAACCTTCACACAGCCCCATACCCTCTTCCAGCCACACACAGCTGCTTACCATCCTGGGGTAACGCTACCTGTGGATAAATCTTTATGGACAAATGATAACCTACCTGAACTCATTCTTCAATGATTAATATACTTCTACCCTATCATACCCATCCCATCCCAGTGATTCTGAACCCCCAGTTGCCATTGTTCAAACTCATTCTCCATTCTCCATTAACCATTCTCTTATTCCCACTCCCTGTTACTACTCCCATACATAGTCTCTAAAGCAACATAACTCTTCCACTCTGGAACACCTACTCCATAGGTAACAAACTAGATTTCATCTTAAACCTTTTACTTTCTTGCTGTATTCACTGAGACCTGGCTCTCTCCTAATAAGGGAGGGAGAGTGGGAGGAAAGGAACTGAAGGAAAGAAGAAAAGAAAATAAACATTTATATAGAACCTACTACATGGCAGGCACTGTGCTAAGCACTTTGCAAATATTATCCCATTTGCTCCTCACAACTCTGTGCAGTAGGTGTTGTTATTATCCCAATTTTGGTGTTAAGGAAACAGGCAAAAAGAGATTAACTTGCCCAGGGTCACAAAGCTAATAAGTTTCTGAAAGCAGATTTGAACTCAGGTCTTTCTGACTCCAGGCCCAGCTCCCTGTCCATGTGCCACCAGCTTGTTCCCCCAGGACTGGTTACACTGTCATATATTCACCCAAATTCAGTGGTCATGGTGGGGAAGTCCAATTACTCCCTGCTCTCAATTACTACTTTTAGGCTCTCCTTCTACCACTATCACTCAGTAACTTCTCCTTTGAGCTTCAATGAATCCATATCTACCACTCAATCAAGATTCTGGGTCTACAGATCCCCAGGACATCTCCTTCCTTCCTCAATGAGTTCAGTGTCTGGCTCAGACTTTTTCTCTTCCCCAATTCCTGCCTTCAAACAACTCTTGCCTTCAAACTGGGGAACTTCATCATACATATTGATACTCCCTCAAATACTTTAATTTCCCATTCCTCAACTTATTCATTTCCCATGACCTCCTCTTCTACCCCACCTCAGCTACACATAGAGATGGTCATACCCTTGATCTTTCAATATCACCTATAATTGTTCCACATCCATGTTCATGAACTCTGAAACGCCTTCATCTAATCATACACCGTTGTCATCTCACCTCTTTGACTGCCTGACAACACCAAACCCTGTTCTTTGTCCTCACTGTGACTTCCAATTCCTTGACCCTTAGTTCATATTTCTCAAGGTTCGCATTGACTATCCTCTTTTCCCTTCCCCTGGTGAACCAGTTCAACTCTATACTGTCTTTTTTTCCACTTGAGTTCCTTACTCTTTTAACTGACAGAAGACCATGCCCTTCCCAAACCTGAACAGATCATTCCCGTCATCTGCTGCTATATCACCTTCCTATTCAATAAACTCAAATAGTTCTTTATTACCTCCAAGATCAAACATAAAATCTTCTATTTGGTGCCCAAAACTTTTAAAAACCTCACTGTTGCTTGCCTTTCCTGTCTTCTAACACTTATTTGTAAACCCTTCAATCCAGTGACGCTGGCATCTCGGTTGTTCAAGCAAATCACTCCATCTCCTAAATGGCATTTTCTCTGGCTGTCCACCACACCAGGAATGTTCCCCCTCCTCATCCCTATTTCCTGGCTTCCCTGGCTTCCTTCAAGTCCCAGCTAACATTCTACCTTCTACAGAAAGCCTTTCCAGAACCTTGCCTTTCTATTAATTATCTCCTATTTGTCCTGTTTATACTCTGTACAGAATTGTTTACATGTTATCTCCCACATTAGACCATAAGCCCCTTAAGGGAAAGAATTGTTTCTGCCTTTCTTTGTATGAACAGCATTAGCACACTGCCTGGTACATACAAGGCACTTAAGGCCTACCAACTGACTGTTTTCTCCTTTATCAGAACCTGCAGTTCTTTGAGAGCAAGGACTATCTTCCCTTTCTATGTGAAATTCCAGCACTTAGCACAGTGCTTTGCAAATTATGTAGTTCTGTCGTTTTCAGCAGTGTCCTACTCTTCATGACCCTATTTGGGGTTTTCTTGGCAAAGATACTGGAGTGAATTGCCATTTCCTTCTCTGGCTCATTTTATAGATGAAGACACTGAGACAAACTGGGTTAAGTGACTTGTCCAGGATCACATAGCTAGTAAGTGTCTGAAGCCAGATTTCAACTCAGGAAGATGATTCTTCCTGACTCCAGGCCTGGCACTCTATTCAGAGCACTATCCACTGCCTGCTTTGCAAATAGTAAGTGCTTAATAAATGCTTTTTCATTCATACATTTATTCAAGAGTTGGTGACTAAAAATTTTGTAGAAAATGAACTATGGAATGTTTCCAACTAGTCAAATTTTAAGAAGGAATAATCACAAAAGGGTGACACAAATACTTAATTTGTATTAAAAAATCTGTAACTTTTAAGAACCATATTTTGAACTTTAAATCATAAAACAGTAAATCTAGAAGAACATATTCCTAATCTTTTATACTAGAACACATGTTTTTCAACAATAAATTTGTGATGCAAGAGCTTCATTCATGCATTTAACTTAAAAATAGGACTACATTAAAATCACAGCCAATTCTGTATGATTCAATCTATAATGATTACATTTTTATGACCTTGAGAAACTAAGGCTTCCATTTAACTTAGTTTAAAAGACAACATTTACATTCTGCTTTCAGTCAAACTCCAGGGGTATTGAGAACAAAGAAACTTTACAAATAATTTATTCAAGCTTGAAGCACACATAACACTTCATCAGCTTACTAGCAGCTGGAAAGCACTAAAATCAATAAGGAAAGAACAAAAGGTCAAATTACTACTGCTTAGTATTTTTATTAAAGAGTCAACTTTGACTTCAAGAGTGAAGATAAACTTTATTCGACATTATTTAAAATATCGTGATAAACTAGGATTAAGGAAAGGAATTTTCTACAAAGGTATTTTATTTAGAATGAAATTGCTTCTTTTACTAAAAAAAAAGCCTTGGAGGAACATAGAAAATTCAAAATGCTATAAAGGAAAATAATTTCAAAACTGAAAAAAGTAAATCAAAGCTTACTAACAACTACATATATATGCATATATATGTAAAGATAGGTTGATATTTTTATATCAAGAATCATCCAGCATTTTGTTAATATGTGAAAGTGTACAAATTTTCTTAAGGTTCCTAGGTTTTGGAAAATTAAATGAGGTGAAGCCAGGTATGAATAAGAGAGAACTAAGAAGATAGAGAGGAACACGGGAGGTGGGGGTAGAGGGAAAGTGGGGCAGATGCTAAAAGCATAGCAAAAGTGTATGTAATTACATTAAAAAAAGACGGAAAATTTGCCTTAGGATGAATTAGATCAGTATAGTTCACAGGCTTTTGAAGATGTAGCCTTTACGTGGAAAATACCTTGAATCTATAATTTTTCACATTCTGTTTCTGGGAAATAATTAGTTTTGCTGAAGTTTAGCTATTGTCAGATAAATCTTCCTTTAAAAACCTCTTTAATCACATTAATATTCTAAATGCTCAAAAGCATGAAAGATTGCCTTTAACTCCTTGTCTGGTAAAAGAGGACAAGTATAAATTTAAATGACATAATGTCAACTAGACCTTCAAGGTAGCAGCACAATAACAGCCAAATCTAAGGTCTTTTTCTCAATCCTCATCTTTGCTGACCTCTCTAGCCTTTGACACTGTTGATCATGCTCTTAGATAATCTTTAGACTTCAGTTTTTCATGGTACTAAGCTCTTGGTTTTCCTATCTACCGGACTACTTCTTCTCAGTCTCTTTTGCTGGATCTTCCTTCTAGTTATGCTTATTTTTTGGGAAGAGGGGCAAGGCAATTGGGGTTAAGTTACTTGCCTGGGGTCACACTAGCTAGTAAGTGTTAAGTGTCTGAGGCTGGATTTGAACTCAGATGTTCCAGACTGCAAGGCCAGTGCTCCACTGAGCTTGCTAGCTCCCCACATTATGCCTATTAACTCTGGATATTCCCCTCAAGAGTCTCTCCTTGGCCCTGTTCTCTTCTCTTTCTTTACCATTTTGTTTGGCTATCTCATCAGCACCCTTAGGTTCAATTATCATCCCTATGCAGATGATTTTCAGATCTATTTATCCAGATCTAAACTCTTTCCTGACTTTCAGTCTCACATTGCCTACTGGAAATCTCAAATTAGATGGCTCATAGATATTTCAAACTGAACATCTCCAAAAAAAGAACTCTTTACCTTTTCTCCCAAACCTTCTCTTCTTCCCAATTTCCCTATTACTGTTGAGGGTATTACAATCTTCCCAGGCACCTAGGCTCACAACCTCAATATTAAACCCAACCCTTCACACATGCTAAACCTACACATCTATCTACACAGCGATACAACTTTGTGCAACTCGGCCTAACTTAAATCCAATCCATGCACCATGAGTCAAGATATCATCCTGTGATATCACTGGTCCTTGTCAAAAAACAAAGGACAAACAATAACAACAACAACATATCTATCCAATCTGTTACTAAGTTTTGTTGTTTCCACCTTCACATCTCTTATTTATGTCCCCTTCTCTCACAGCCACCACCCTGGCATCATTTCACACCTGGATTTTTCCAATAACTTTCTGGTTGGTCTCCCTGCCTTATCTCTCCCAACTCCATTCAGTGGTCAAAGTGATCTTCCTAAGGTGCAGGTCTGACCCTGTCATGCCCATTCAATTAACTCCACTAGCTCCCTATTACTTCTACAAAATACTCTGTTTGGTATTTAAAGTCATTCACATCCTGGGCCCTTCATTTTCTATTTATTGCTACTTTCTGGTTTACTTCAGGATTCAGTTCAACTGCTACATCCTTCAGGAGGCCTTTCCAAGTCCTGTCCCTACCACCTCCCACTACCAGTGCCTTCCCTTTGAAACTATCTTCCATTTACAATGCATATATTGTATATGTACTTAGTTATTTAGAAGTCTTCTAATCAGAATGTGAATTCCTTGAAGACAGAGACAGAGTTTTTAATCTTCACCTGTATCTTCAGCATTTAGCACAGTGCCTGGCAAACAGTAAGTGCTTAATAAATGCATGTTGAATATCGAGAAAAAAAATCTGACCCCAATATGCGCTTCCATGCTTAATTCCCCTATATGAACCTTGTACTCTAGCAAAAATAGTCTACTTGCTGTTCTCTGAGAGGCCTTCCAGCCTTTGTACCTTTATTTTGACTTTCTCATCTTCACTGTCTCAGGTAGAATGCAAATGACTTTAGGGAAGGTACTACTCCTTATCAACAGTTCAACAAATAATCAAGTGATTAAAAAAATCATTAAACTTCTGGAGACCTGCCACGATGATGGAGTAGGAAGAAGCAGTGCAGTCCAGCTCCTCCATAACTACTCCAACAAAGATCTAAGAAGCATGCTAGACTGAGTAGTGATCAGGAAATCTAGGAGAAATGATACTGGGTAATACAATTGGTGTGTACAAGTAGAAGTCTATGGAAACAAAGAATGGGTAGGGGAAGCAGGGAATCTCACTTTCATCTGAACTGGTAAAAGGAAGATTAAAAAAAACCCATATACACGAGGAAAAAAGATATGGGAGATAACAGAGGGAGGAATGGAGGAAGAGTAAGAGGGAAATTCAAGCAGAGATTAGTCATGAGCAAAACAAACCCTAAGCTTAGAGAGGGAAATGAAGGAAGTGATTTAAAAGAAAGATAAGCTGAGAATTTTAATAAAGAGAGGAAAACAAAGAGAGAAAAAACTAAGAAAATAAGATAAAAGGAAAAACACAATCAACTATCAAAACTGTGAACAACACAAAAGGATAGCAGAATGGATTAGAAAGCAGAATCCAATAATATGTCGTTTATAATGAAACATGAAACAACATGAAACATGGAGACTAAAAGAGTTAAAATAAGGGAATAGAACAAAATCTATTTTGTCTCAAACTGAACTCAGAAGAGTTACCAATCATAATCTCAGTCAAGCCAATGGCAAAAACGGACTTGATCAAAAGAGTTAAATGGGGAAATTTCATTTTGCTAAAAGTTATCATAGATCAGTAGTTCTCGAAGTGTGGTCCACAGACCCCTGCAAGTCTCCAAGACTGTCTCATGGGGTCTGCAAGGTAAAAACTAGTTTCATAATGATACTGGATATTGCCTTTTTTATTCATTCTCTCATAAGGGTAAAACAGAATTTTTCAAAGGTTTCATGATCCATGAATTAAAGATTTAGCTATAAACATGAAGACGGAGGTAATATTTCCTCTGCAGAATTGTAGTTTTGCCTTACAGAAGGAAAAATCTACACAGGTGGTCAGACTTATTATTTTGTTAGTATTTTTCCAGTATCAGCACTAACTAACCACTGAATCTGTAAAGTGAATATATTGAAACAAGTATGAGTGGTGCTAAAATATTCAAAGTGCTGAATACCTTTTTTGAATCTCATAGGTTATCCTCAAACAAATGCACTGCCAACACTCTTAACATGAATTGAGGCAGTGGCATCAAACTGTCCTAATAGGCACTTGAATTCTTTGCTACCACACAATTGAAAAAATGTGCCAATTTCACTTAAGAATGTCCTTAATGATACAATAACAATTAGTAATCTTATTTGATCTAGACCTCTGAATAACATATTTTTATTATTTTATGAGATGAAATGTAAAATATAAATAAAGCACTTCTGTTGCATACTGAAATACAATAGTCTTAAGCACTTGTGCAATTGTTTGAGTTATGACATAAACTAGCTGCCTTTTCATGGAACAAACAATATTTTTACTTGAAAGAACAACTGACAAACTTTGGTTATTCATACTTACATATTTGGATATTTTTTTGAAAAATGAAAAAATGAGCTTGTCACATCAAGGAAAATAATTCACAATATTTGTTACCAATTATAAAATTTGAGCTTCAAGTGAAAAATGTAATTTTGGAAAACTGCCACTGTGAACTTGACAGCATCCCAATACTTAGAGGGCTTTTCTGATGAGATCAATAGTGATATTAATGAATAAGATTTTCTGATATTATATAAAGAAATGTGTCAACATTTGAAAGATCTGCATAACTCAGTGAATCAATATGGCAGTGAATTTTGTTAACAAAGTACAAAAAGTTCATTGATATGATTTAAGACTCCACATTGCAATTCATCATTAAGAAACTACCATCTGTCAAGTTGGGCTGTAGTATTTAAAAGGAGTAAACACAATTATGTGAAAAGGCTACTAAAATACTCCTCCATTTTCCAATTATCTAACATTTTCTATGTGTATCAATAGACAGATATTCATAAAGCCAGATTTTCTTCATTCTTCAACCAAAATATCATATCACAACAGACTGAATGCAGAAACAGATATAAGAATCCAAACATCTTCTATTATGCTAGAAACTAAAGCAAACTGCAAAAATTTAAAATAATGCCATTCTCTCTGTTTTTTGTTGTTATTTTTCTGGAAAAGTTTTTTAAAAACAAAAATGATATTTATGTGAACACGGAACAGGTTTATTATTGTTATTTATATTTGTTATTATTTATATTTATTATTTTTAAAAGAATTAATAAGTATTTTTAAATAAGCAATTTTCATTTCTAAATTGATTTTTAAATTAAATCTAAATTAAATTAGTATTGGTAAATATAAGCTAAACAAATGAAAACTTGAGTCTTCAGTATTTTTAAGAATGTAAAGGAGATGTAGGGGCAGCACTGTGGACAGAGTGTCTCAGGAGGACACATCTTCCTGAATTCAAATCTAGTCTCAGACACTTAGATATGTGACCCTGGGCAAGTCATTTAAGCTGCTTGCCTCAGTTTTCTCGTCTATTAAATCAGCTAGAGAAGGAAATGGCAAACCACTTCAGTATCTTTGCCAAGAAAATGCCAAATAGGGTCATGAAGAATCAGACACTACTGAAAAATGACTGAAAAACAACAACAAAAGGGGATCTAAGACTAAAAAGTTTGAGAAATGTTATCAATACTTATCACATATGCACAAAATAGTATAGCATCTAAACACTTAAAGAAAAAGCTAAATGAGTTACAGGGAAAAATAGATAGTAAAACTATGTAATAGTCGGGGGGGGGGTGCTCTCAATGTACTCCTTTCAGAAACTGAGATAAAACTAACCATAAAATAAAAAAAGAAGTTAAGAATCTGAAGAGTTTTAGAAAATTTTATATGATAAATTTCTGGTGATTATGAATGGTAGTAGAAAGGAGTATACATATTTCTCATCAATGCATGGCAACTTCACAAACACTGGCTATGTATTAGAGAATAAAAACCTCACAAACAAATGCTGAAAAGCAATAATATTAAACACATCCATCCTCAATTAAATACCAAATTAGAAATACTGAAAACCAAAGGAGAGATTAAAAAAAAAAAACTTAAATCAAGAAAACTATTGAACTAACAAATAAAACTAAGATCTGGTTTTATGAAAAAAAAACAATAAAATTGATAAATCTTTGGTCAATTTGATTAAAAAAAAAGAAAACCAAATTACCAGTATCAAAAATGAAAAGGGTGAATTCTACTCCAATGAAGAGGAAACCAAAACAATAGTTAGGAATTATTCTGTGCAGTTGTATGCCCATAAATTTGATAATCTTAGGGAAATGGATGAATATTTATAAAAATATAAATTACCCAGATTAACAGAAGAAGAAGCAAAATTCCTCAATAACCCCATCTCAGAAAAAGAAACTGAATAAGCCATCAATGAACTACCTAGGAAAAAATCTCAAGAGTCAGATGGATTTACATGTGAATTCTATCAAACACTTAAAGAACAATTAATTCCCATACTTTATAGACTATTTGGGAAAATAGGTGAAGAAGGAGTGCTACCAAATTCTTTTTACAACACAAATATGGTACTAATACCTAAACCAGGAAGAGTCAAAACAGATAAAGAAAATTATAGACCAATTTCACTAATCAATATTGATGCAAAAATTTTAAATAAAATACTATCAAAAAGACTACAGCAACTTATCATGAGAATAATACACTATGACCAGTTAGGATTTATTCTAAGAATGCAAGGCTAGTTCAATATTAGGAAAACTATCAGCATAACTGAGCATATCAACGACAAAATTAGCAGAAACCACATGATTATCTCAACAGATGCAGAAAAAACTTCTGACAAAATACAACATCCATTCCTATTAAAAATACTAGAAAGCATAGGAATAAATGGAGTCTTCCTTAAAATCATAAGTAGCATCTACCTAAAACCATCACCAAACAGTATATGTAATGGGGATAAGCTAGATGCATTTCTAATAACATCAGGGCCGAAACAATTATATCACCCCTATTATTCAATTTGGTACTAGAAATAGTAGCTTTAGCAATAATAAGAGAAGAAAAAGAAATTGAAGGAATTAGAATAGGCAGAAAAGAAACTACGTTATCACTCTTTGCAGACAATATGATGATTCATTTAGAGAATCATAGAGAACCAAATAAAAAAAACTACTTGAAATAATAAATAACTTTAGCAAAGTTGCTGGATATAAAATAAATCCACATAAATCCTCAGCATTCTTATATATTATTAACAAAGCCCAACAGCAAGAGACAGAAAGAGAAATTCAATTTAAAGTTACTGTAGACACTGTAAAATATTTGGGAGTCTACCTGCCAAGACAAACCCAGGACCTATATGAATTACACAATTAAACAATTATAAAACACTTTTCACGCAAATAAAGTCAGATCTAAATAAATGGAATAACATCAGTTGCTCGTGGTTAGGCTGAATTAATATAATAAAAAAGACAATTTTACCTAAATTAATTTACTTATTCAGTGCCATACCAATCAAACTACCAAAAAATTATTTTATAGAGCTGGATAAAATAACAAAATTCATCTAGAAGAACAAAAGGTCCAGAATATCAAGGGAATTAATGAAAAGAAAGGCTAAGGAAGGTGGCCTGGCCATATCAGATATTAAACTACATTATAAAGCAGCAGTCATCAAAACTACTTGTTGCTGGCTAAGAATGTAGAATAGGTTAGGTAAACAAGACTCAGTAGTAAATGACTATAGCAATCTACTCTTTGATAAACACAAAGAGTCAGCTTCTGGGTTAAGAATTCAATATTTTGGGGGTGGGCAGAGCCAAGATGGCAGCTGGAAAGGAGGGACCTGCGTAAGCTCTCCCCCAAACCCCTCCAAACACCTGTAAAAAATGGCTCTGAACAAATTCCAGAGCTGTGGAACCCACTAAATAGGAGAGGGGAACAGGTCTCTAGCCCAGGAGAGCCTGGATGGTATCCAGGAAGGGGTCTACCGCATGCTGCTGAGAGTAGAGGGCAGCCCAGCCTAGGCTGTTCTGGGACAGACTAGACCTGGAATCGGCCAGCAGGAACAGGCCTTGGGGCCAGGAAAGTGAGCTGTGACAGTTACCAGACTTCCAACCCACAAACGCCAAAGAGCAGGTGAGGGGGAAATTGCGGGACTGAGTTCAGGGCAGTCAGGCTGCAAGCTCTGGAGGTGGAGGAGGTGGTGCAGTGTCAGCTGCTTCCCAAATCCCTGGCTCACACTGTGGGAAGAATCTAGCAGCAGATCAGATTGGGAGTGCAAGGCGCACTTTGTGGGCACAAAGGCAGATTCTCTTGCTGTGCCCTGTGCGGATCTGTATTGCGGTCCTGGTTGGTGGTTCTTGGGGGAGGAGGAGTGGTGCTGGAACAGAGCCTGGGGTGATGGTGGAGTAGAAGTAGCTCTGAAAACAGCAGTGCTTGGACCCTAAAGCTTGGGACAAAGTAGACTCTACTCTACAAGCAGTCATATGCTGACCAAAAGCAAGTACTTGGCTGGGAACATGAATAGGCAGCAAAAATGAACTCAGACTCAAACTCAAACTCTAGATTCCTTTTTTGGTGACAAAGAAGAGCCAAACATACAGCCAGAAGAAGTCAACAAAGTCAAAGAGCCTACATCAAAAGCCTCCAAGAAAAATATGAATTGGTCTCAGGTCATGGAAGAGCTCAAAAAGGATTTGGAAAAGCAAGTAAGAGAAGTAGAGGAAAAATTGAGAAGAGAAATGATAGTAATGCAAGGAAACCAGGAAACACAAGTCAATGACTTGCTAAAGGAGACCCAAAAAAATACTGAAGAAAATAAAACCTTAAAAAATAGAATAACCCAAATGGCAAAAGAGCTCCAAGAAGCAAACGAGCAGAAGAATGGCTTGAAAGACAGAATTAGCCAAGGGGAAAAGGAGGTCCAAAAGACTACTGAAAAAAATACCACCTGAAAAATTAGATTGGAGCAAGTAGAAGCTAGTGATTTTAAGTGAAATCAAGATATTATAAAACAGAACCAAAGGAATGAAAAAATGGAAAACAACGTGAAATATCTCATTGGAAAAACCACTGACCTGGAGAATAGATCTAGGAGAGATTATTTAAAAATTACTGGACTACCTGAAAGCCATGGCCAAAAAAGAGCCTACGTATCATCTTTCAAGAAATTATCAAGGAAAATTGCCCTGATATTCTACAAACAGAGGGTAAAATACAAATTGAAAGAATCCACTGATCATCTCTTGAAAAAGATCCCAAAAAGAAAACTCCTAAGAATATTGTAGTCAAATTGCAGAGTTTCCAGGTCAAGGAGAAAATATTGCAAGCAGCCAGAAAGAAACAATTTAAATATTGTGGAAACACAATCAGGATAATACAAGATCTAGCAGCTTCTACATTAAGGGATTGAAGGGCTTGGAATATGATATTCTGGAGGACCAAGGAGCTAGGATTAAAACCAAGAATCACCCACCAGCAAAACTGAGTATAATGCTCCAAGGCAAAATATGGATTTTCAATAAAATAGAGGACTTTC
Organism: Phalanger gymnotis; assembly: GCA_028646595.1. Lineage (NCBI taxonomy): Eukaryota > Metazoa > Chordata > Mammalia > Diprotodontia > Phalangeridae > Phalanger > Phalanger gymnotis. The sequence continues at coordinate 224,265,436 of CM053625.1, read as the reverse complement.
AAGCTTTCTCAATGAAAAGACCAGAGCTGAATAGAAAATTTGACTTTCAAATACAAGAACCAAGTGAAGCATGAAAAGGTAAACAAGAAAAAGAATTCATAAGGGACTTACTAAAGTTGAACTGTTATGTTTACATTCCTACATGGAAAGATGATGTGTGTAATTCATGAGACCTTTCTCAGTATTAGGGGAGCTGAAGGGAATAAATCCTTAACAACTGGATGAGTTGAATATGAAGAGATGTTATCTAAAAAAAATGAAAAAAATTTAAGGGGTGAGAGAGGAATATATTGAGAGAGGGAGAAACGGAGAGATAGAAGGGGGTAAATTATCTCACATAAAAGTGGCAACAAAAAGAAGTTCTGTTAGAAAGGAAGAGGGGGCAGGTGACGGGGAATGAGTGAATCATAGTCTCATCAGATCCAACTTGAGGAGAGAATAACATACACACTGAATTGGGTATCTTACTCCACAGGAGAGTAAGGGGAAGGTGATAAAAAAGGGGGGATGATGGAAGGGAGAGCAGATAGGGGGACGAGATAATCAGAAGCAAACACCTTTGAAAAGAGACAGGGTCAAGGGAGAAAACTGAATAAAGGGGGACAGGAAAGGATGGAAGGAAATGTAGTTAGCCTTTCACAACATGAGCATTGTGGAAGTGTTTTACATAATGATATACGTGTGATCTATGTTGAATTGCTTGCCTTCCTAGGGAGGGTGGGTGAGAAAGGAAGAGGGGAGAGAATTTGGAACACAAAGTTTTAAAAGCTATTCTACCCTACAAGAAAGTAAGGGGAAAGGGGATTGGGAGGGGGGAGTGGGGTGAAAGAGGGGAAGGCTGACAGGGGAATGAGGCAATCAGAATATATGCCATCTTGGAATGGGGGGGGAGGGTAGAAATGGGAAGAAAATTTGTAACTCAAAATCTTGTGGAAATCAATATTGAAAACTAAAACATTAAATACATTTAAATAAAAAAACTAAAAAAATTCACTATTTCACAAAAATTGCTGGGAAAATTGGAAAACAGTATTGCAGAAACTGTGCATAGACCAATATATTACACTGTATACCAAAATAAAGTCAAAATGGGTTCACGATATAGGTGTAAAGGCTGATACTATTAATTTGGGAGAGCAAGGAATAAAGTTAACCTCTCAGATTTATGGAGAAGGGAAGACTTTATGACCAAAGAAGAAATAGAAAGTGTTAAAAAGTGCAAAATGGATAATTTTGATTACGTTAAATTGAAAAGTTTTGTACAAACAAAGCCAATGCAACAAAGATTAGGAGGGAAGAAGAAAACTGGGAAAGAATTTTTACAATCAGAGTCTCTCATAAAGGCCTCATCTCTAAAATATACAGGGAACTGAGTCAAATTTATAGGAATACAAATCATTCCCCAATTGATAAATGGTCAAAGGATGTGAATAGGCAATTTTCAGAGAAAGAAATTAAAGACATCTATAGTCACATAAAAATGCTCTAAATCACTATTGATTAGAGAAATGTAAATCAAACAATTCTTAGGTACCACATCTCTCCTGTCAGACTAGCCAACATGACAAAACAGGAAAATGATAAATGCTGGAGAAGATGTGGGAAAATTGGAACACTGTTACATTGTTGGTGGAGTTGTGAACTGATCCAGCCATTCTGGAGAGCAATTTGGAACTATGCCCAAAGGGCTATAAAGAGGTGCATACCCTTTGACCCAGCAATACCACTTCTAGGGCTGTATCTCAAAGAGATCACATGAGTGGGTAATGGACCAGTATATACAAAAATATTTATAGCAGCTCTATTTGTGGTGGCGAAGAATTAGAAATCAAGGGGAAGCCCATCAATTGGGGAATGGCTAAATGAATTGTGGTATATGAATGTAATGGAATACTATTATGCCATAAGAAATGAGGAGCCGACAGATTTCCTACCTAGAAAGACTTACATGATCTGATGCTGAGAGAGGGGAGCAGAACCAGGAGAACATTATACATGATTATAGACACATGGTATCTGGGATGACTAACTTTGATAAGACTTGGCTCTTCGCAGCAATACAAAGTTCAAAGACAACTCCAAAAGACTCGTGACGGAAAAAGCTATCCACATCTAGAGAAAGAATTACAAGATAAGCATGCAGATTGAGGCAAACTATTTGCTCTCTCTTTTTTTTTTCCTTCTTCTTTGGTTTTGTTTTTTCTTTCTCATGATTGATTCCATTGGTTATAATTCTTTACAACTTGACTAGTGTGTATAAGTTTAATGCAAAGGTATATGTAGAAACTATATCGGATTACGCACTGTCTTGGAGGGGAGGGGAGAGGAGAAGTAGGGGGATAAAATTTGGAACTCAAAAACTTGTGGAATTGAGTGTTGCAAACTAAAAATAAATTTAATTTTTTTAAAAAAAATCACATTCTTTACTGACTACAACGTAATAAAACTTAAATTCAGTAAAGGGCTATTTGAAGAAAAGATGAAAAATCAGCTTAATCCTAAAGAATGGGTGGTCAAAAAACACATCATAAAAATGACAGATAATGTCATTAAAGAAAATGACAATAAGACAACATATCAAAATTTGTGGAATGCAGGCAAAACAGCCAGTTGGAGAAATTTTGTAACTCTAAACACTTTCACAAACAAAAGAAGGAATAGATCAACAAAGTTAGTTTTGCAACTAAAATAACTGTCAAAAAAGCCCATGAGAATCCCAATTAAACTCTAAAATAGAAATCTAAAAAATGAAAGATTAGCAAAATTGAAAACAAAACAAAGCATTGAGCTAATAAATAAAATTTAGGGCTTTTAAAAAAGCTATTAAAATAAATAATTGGCTAATTTTATTTTTTTAAAGAAGAAAAATAAATTATCAGTACCAAAAACAACAAAAAAGAAATTCACAAGTGAAGAAATAAAGGGTATTTATTATAAACTATTCTGACCAATATTCAGGCATTTTTCAGTCATGTTCAACTCTTTGTGACCCTACTTGGGGTTTTCTTGGGAAAGATATTAGAGTGGTTTGCCATTTCCTTCTCTAGCTGATTTTATAAAAGAGGAAACTGAGGCAGGCAAGTTGAGTGACTTGCTCAGGGTCACACATCAAAGTGTCTGAGGCCAGACTTGAATTCACAAAGCTGTATCTTCCTGATTCCAACTATATACCTGCTTCCAACTATGTAACAATAAAAACCAATTTAAATAAAATGAATATTTACAAATTATAAAATATCCAAATTAACAACAACAAAAAGGAATAGAGAAATTAAATTACTATCTCAGAAAAAGATATTAAATATCTATAAATGAACTCCCAAAGGAAAAAATTCCTGGGTCAGACAGATTTATAAGTAAATACTATCAAACATACAAAAAACAATTAATTCTGATACTGCAAAAATTATTTGTAAAAATAGGAAAAGAAGGTATCTTAATAAATTTTTACTATGATGCAGATAGGGTCCTGATACCTAAACTAGAGAAGGAAGAAAGTCTAGAGCAATATTCCTATTATAGATCAATGCAAAATTTTAAAATAAAATAGCAGAGATTATTGCAACATTTGCCAAAGATGACATGTTATGGCCAGATTGGATTTATACCAGGAATGCAGATTCAATATAAAGAAAACTATAAATGTAATCAACCATATTAAAAATAAAACAAAAATCATGTAATTATGTCAGTAGACATAGAAAAAGCTTTTAACAAGATACAACACATATTTCTGTTGAAAATACTATAAAACATAGGAACAGGTCATGGCAAAACCTGAGAGAAAGTATTATATGTTGTAATTTGGAAAACTCTGGCCTGTGAGATAAATTCACCTGCTATTTGTTTTTGTATGGCTTGTAAACCAAGAATAGGGTTTTTTTCTATGTTTTTTTTTTTAATTTATTTTTAATATGTTTGGTTTTCAGCATTGATTTTCACAGGCGTTTGAATTACAAATTTTCTCCCTATTTCCTCCCCCCCC
>CM053625.1:224235486-224260951 GCA_028646595.1 Phalanger gymnotis | reverse complement strand
AGAAGGGAGGGCTGACTGAGGAACAGGGCAACCAGAATATACGCCATCTTGGAGTGGGGAGGGGGTAGAAATGGGGAGAAAATTTGTAATTCAAACTCCTGTGAAAATCAATGCTGAAAACTAAACATATTAAATAAAAAGAAAAATTAAACAAACGGGAAATGCCAACTGGCTGAATGTCTACATTATACCAACCTATAGAGTTTGTCCATCAGTATGCATATACAGGTAGATAGTGAGATGAGACTAAATTTGAACAGAAGGGAAAGAATGGGCTATATTGCCTTTGGGAAATTCCAAAGCTCCTTCAATAATGACAAGTTTCTCATGGAAATGTCCATAAATAGATTTTTACTGATGGTTGTTTTTTTATATTTCTGATATTTACTCCTGCATCCCAATCCTGCACCCTCTCAAAGAACCATCTCTTAAAACAGAATTTTTTAAAAGAGAAAAAAATTCATAAAAACTAATCAATATATTTTTTAAAATCTGACATTATATTCCAGATGTCAATAATTGCTAGGAACTGTAAGATAACTCTTACAGGCAAATACAGTAAAAAACTGAATGATAAAAAAAGTTAAGGATCTCAAGAGGTTAGAAAAAAATTGATATGATAAAGCTCTGGTGATTACAGAACAGGAATCTTACGAAGTATACCTATTTTCCAGTATTGCACACAGTACTTTTACAAAAATTGACCACATACTAGAACTTACCAACAAATTCAAAAGGCCTAGGATAAAAATATCAAGCACATTCTTTATAGACGACAATTTTAATCAACGAAGGAAATATAAACATAGGATTTATACTTAAATCATAATTGAATATGTGACAATCATAATTGAATAAATGAATATGAAACATAAATCATGTTTCAAAGGACAATTCATAAAGAAAATCCAAGACAATGAAAGTTAAAATGAGGCAGTAACAAATTTATTCTTCTAAATCCCTCCTCCACCAAATCATCAGAGTTGTCCAAATTTTGGAATATGGACAAATGAACCAAAAGCATTCTAGCTGATTTGCTGGGGGGTGTAAACAGTAATATATGCTTATATATTTAGCCTGAGGGTGGTACAGGATAGAATACAAGAGGAGGCTGATCACAGACCCTTGTTCAGTTCTTCCTCTCACCAACCCATTTATTAAATTCAGGTTATAAGGGGCAGATGATACATATATAAAATATAATGGATCACAACATTGAGTTGAAAAGTCCCATTTTCACCTTGTAAAAGGTACCCCCCTTTTATACTTTGGCCAGAGTAAAGGAAGCACGTGGTCATTCCTTTAGAAGATGTAAAGAAATTCCTGAATCAACTTGATGGAATTACAGGGTAATTACAGGGTAACTCAGCTAAAAGAAGAGGTTTTGAATGTTTTTAAGGCTCTTCTCATGTGGCAAAGCTCCTGGTATTGATTCTTTTCCAGCTGAGATTTACAAGGCAGGGGGTCCACTGTTCATACAAAAGTTGACTGAAATTTTCTGGCAAGAGGAAATTTATGGCAAGAGGAGGTTATCCCTCAGGAGTTCAGGGATGCCTCCACTGTCCATCACTATCAAGGAAAAGAAAACAGGTTGTTCTGTGACAATTACAGAGAGGCTTCTCTCTTAGTAACTTATAGCAAGATTTTTGCCAGAGTCTTCCTTAATAGGCTGATCCTTCACCTGGAAGATGGTCATCTACCTGAGAGCCACTGTGGCTTCAGAAAGGGCCAAGATATTTGCTGCCTGACAACTCCAAGGGAAATTCTAGGAGCTTCACAGAGAGGTCTGTACACAACATTTGTCAATCTGATGTAAGCTCCTTGAGGATATGTCCAAGAGGACATTCCTCTTGGTATTCCCAACACCTAGCATAGTGCTTGGCACAAAGCAGGCAGGCACCTATTAAATGCTTAATTAAATTAAATAGCAATTAATTGCCACTGAGGAACACAATACAGCCTTTCATTGACATCTCTTCACTCTGTCATGGGACAGCTCTCAGTGAAGATGAAATTGCTCTCTTCAAAATTATTAATGATCTCATCATTAACAAATCCAACAGCCTTTTATCAATCCTACTCTTTCTAGACCTCTGCAACATTTTATGCTATTATTACTCTTTCCCCCTGGATACTCCTTCTCTGGAGTTTTTGGATCTTCCCCAGCCTTTCTGATTACCTTTCAACCTGCTTTGCTAGACTTCTAAACATGGCTGTACTCCAAGATTCTGTCTTATAACTTCTTCTCAATTTACGCTCTATCTTAGTGATCTTAATAGCTCCCATTGGTTTAAATTCTTTTCATCCTTGCTGATGACTCTCAAACTTACACGTCCAGCCTTTTTCTCTCTCCTAAGTTCATCACCTAACAGACAACTCAAACTGAAAGTCCTGTAGGCATCTTAAACTCATTATGTCCAAAACGGAATTCATTATCTTCATCCCTTTCTGTTCCTCCACTCAAAGAAACCACATTCCACCTCCCCTATTTCTGTCAAGGTCACTACTATCCTCCCAGTCACCCAAGTTTACAACCTGAAGAGTCATCCACAAATCCTCATTTTTCCCTCACCACCTACATCCAAGTTGCTAAATCTTGCTAATTTTAACTCAATGACATCTCTCATATTTTTCTTCACTTCCCCTTAGTTCAGGCCCTCATTGTCTCCTACCTAGATGGACTATTACAATGGCCTCCTAATTGATCTCCCTGCCTCAAATCTGTACCCTCTCCGACCCAACCCCTCCATAGCTGCCAAACTGATATTCCTAGACACATGTAACTGCCTTGTTCTATAAGTTCAAATGGCTCTCTATCGACTCTGGGATCAAAATTAAATTCCTCTGTTTGGCATTTAAAGCCTTCCACAAGCTAGCTAGTCTCTACTTTTTCAGATTTATTACATATTACTCCCCTTTACACATTCTATGACCACCTAACACAAGACATTTTATCTCCCAACTCCATACCTTTATAGAAGCTGTCTCTCATGCCTGGAGTAAGAATATTCTCTCCTCATTCTCACCTCTTAGAATCTCTAGTTTCATTCAAGCTGAGCTCAAGTGCCACCTTCTACACAAGACCCTTCCTGTTTCCTCTAACTGTAGGGTCTCCTTCCCAAAATTACTGTGTATGTGGTTTGTACAGATTTTTGTATAGATTTATATGTGTTCCTATTGTTTCCCCTGACAAAATGTAAGTCCCTTGAGGAAAACAACTGGTTTGTTTTTGTCTCTGTATCCCCAGCACTGAGCACAGCTTGCCACACAGCAGGAATGTAATGATTGTTTGACTTAAGGGAATGCACTATGGCTAGATATATACTGTCTGTGGACCCAGCCTCATTTTTTTCTTCCATTCCTGAAAGTACCAGGGACCTTTTGGCTACCACCCTGTGTCAGTGGTATACTCAGCACAAGTACCTACCTCTGCAACAAAGGTCTCTTAATGCTGGCTTCCAACTAACCTTCCTTGGGGGTGTTCCAGGCAAGCAAGGGCCAGCCTGGACACAAATAGCTGGTAGACGACATGACCCAGGGAATCTCATGTTTCCATCATCACTTCTGTCCTATGTCTGTGTTCATCCCCTTAAAAGAGGTTTATAGATTTGAGGTCGCCCCAGGTTGCCCTTTCCTCATCTTCCAGTTTCAGCTTTTATGGAAGGAACCTACAGAGTTGGAGCTTTGCCCCAGGGAGAAAGAAAATGCCTGGCTTCAATCTCCCATATCTTGATAGTCTAGCCAGTGGCATATAAGCCTCATTTGAGAAGCTGGAAGGGTTGGCTATCCTATTCTTCCTGTCACAATCTTTCCCCAGCATGGACTCATATCTGTTAGCCACTCTGGCCATGGGGTTAACTTAGAACTTTCTAAATTTCCTTGTCTTAGTTACAGCTCTGGGTAGTGGCATGAAGGGCAAATTGAAATTGTGAGATACTTAACACAGGAAGATGGCTTAGGAGAGACTATTACAATTTTGTAGGCAAGAGTTATTAAGGGTCTGAACTAGGATGCCTTCAGTGGGAGCAGAGAGGAGAAAAAAATCTCAAGGAGGCAAAGTCAATAGGATTTAGTAACTGATTATATGTGGGAGTTAAGAAGAAGGAAAATTCAAAAAATAATTTTTAAAGCTGCCCAAATAATCTCCCTTCTTTCTATGTTGTTCCCTTGTTCAAAAATTTCAATGGTTCTCTGCTGCCTACAGGATGAAATATACACAACTTAGTCTGGAATTTAATGTCCTCTATGACTTTGCTCTAATCTGCCTTTCAAAGTTTATTTCATATTATTTCCTATCGAACACTTTACATTCTGGCCAAACTGAACTTCTACCCGCTCCCCAAATCCAAGATGCCTTCTTTCAGCTGCATTAATTTGTATACCATACCTCTTTATCACTGCTTTTAGAATTTCTCTGTCCCTTCAAGTCAGCTCAGTCACTTTAGCTAAGTTTTCTCTGATTTGCCCAGAGCAAAATATTTCCCCCACTCAATTACTCACAGAGCACACTGAATCTTTCAATTCATCACCTCTCATCACTATTCTGAATTACGTGTATTTATGGACATTTCATAACCACCCTTTAAGAATAACAATGGTTTCATTTTTGCAGTTGTATCCCCAGCACTTACTACAGTGCCTTGATTATAGAAAATTATCAATAAATGTGGGCTGAATTGAATTTAATAACACTGAGAGTTCAAGGTTAAGTGTCTGGGGCAATGATGATACCATCAAAAGAAACCAAAGAGTCTGGAAAAGGGGAAAACTTTAGATAAAAAATGATGTGCAGTTTTAGACATGACGAGTTGAAGTGCTCTGCAAGACATCCCAATATTCAATAGACAGTTACAAATATATGATTAGGCTTTTGGAAAGAAGTCATAGCTGGACATACTGATTTAGGAGTTAACTGCACAAAAGATCTCAAAAGAGATCATTGTCTTCTCTAACATGTTGCTCTACTCTTTCTTAAATCTTTAATTTCTTCCTATCTACTGGTTCCAGCCCTGATGCCTTATAAACACACCAAATCTCTCACATTCTTAAAAAATCCTTATTTGATCCAACCATTCCTCCAATCTTTCTCTGCTTCTCAGCCAAACTCTCTGAGAAGGCTGCTTACACAAGATGTATCCATTTCAATCCCCCTCATTCTCTTTTAAACCCTCTGCAAATGAATCTCACCTCATCATCCAACTGAAACTGTTCTCTCCAGTTACCAAACTCTTCATCGTCAAATCTAATGACTTTTTCTCAATTCGAATCTTTACTGACCTCTCTGCATTATTTGACACTATTGCTCACTTTTCCTCCAGGACTCTCTCTCTTCTCTGGGGTGTGTGTGTGTGGGGGTGTGGGTGTGGGTGTTCTTCTCCGGTGTCTGTGTGTGTTTGTGTGTGTTTAAACCCTGCTCTCTTCTGTTTCTCCACTCTTACCACTCTTTTGTTTTTTGGCTTTTTTTTGCAGAGTTGGGGGAAGGATGGGTGGGACCCACTGCCTCCTGATATCCTTTTTTAAATTATTTTTAAGATTAATTTATTTATTTTTAGTTTTCAATATTCATTTCTTGAAGATACTGAGTTACAAATTTTCTCCCCATCTCTACCCTCTCCCCACCCCAAGATGGCATGTATTCTGATTGCCCCTTTCCCCAGTCTGCCCTCCTTTCTATCACCCCACATCCTCGTCCATCCCCTTCCATCTTACTTTATTGTAGGGCCAGATAGATTTCTATACCCCATTATCTGCATTTCTTATTTCCCAGTTGCATATAAAAACAACTTCGTTTTAGAACTTTGAGTTCCAAATTCTCTCCCTTCTTCCCTCCCCATCCACCCTCCTCAAGAAGGCAAGCAATCCAATATAGATTGTACATGTATCGTTACACAGAACACTTCTATAATAGTCATGTTGTGAAAGATTAACTATATTTCCCTCCATCCTATCCCATTTCCCATTTATTCAATTTTCTCCTTTGACCCTGTCACTTTTCAAAAGTGTTTGTTTTGACTACCCTCTGCCCTCCCTTCTATCATCCCTCTGCCTTATCCCCTTCCCCCCTACTTTTCTGTAGGGTAAGATACCCAATTGAGTGTGTATGTTATTTCCTCCTTAAGCCAAATCCAATGAGAGTAAGGTTCACTCATTCCCTTTCACCTACCTCCTTCCCTTCCATTATAACAGCTTTTTCTTGCCTCTTTTATGTGAGATAATTTACCCCATTCTATCTCTCCCTTTCTCCTTCTCCCAATATACTCCTCTGTCACCCTTTAATTTTATTTCTTTAGATATCATCCCTTCATATTCAACCCACCTTGTGCCCTCTGTGTGTATATATGCATATACATATATATATACACATACATTATATATAGTGTATATGTACATATATATTCCCTTCAGCTACGCTAATATTGAGAAAGGTCTCATGAGTTACAAATATCATCTTTCCATGTAAGAATGTAAACAGTTTGACTTTAGTAAGTCCCCTATGATTTCTCTTTCCTGTTTACCTTTTCATGTTTCTCTTTATTCTTGTATTTAAAAGTCAAATTTTCTATTCAGCTCTGGTCTTTTCATCAAGAATGCTTGAAAGTCCTCTATTTCATCGAAAATCTATATTTTGCCCTGAAGAATGACACTCAATTTTCTGGGTAGATGATTCTTAGTTTTGACCTCTGGAATATCATATTCCAAGCCCTTTGATCTCTTAATGTAGAAGCTGCTAGATCTTGCATTATCCTGATTGTGTTTCTACAATACTCGAATTGTTTCTTTCTGGCTGCTTGCAATATTTTCTCCTTGACCTGGGAACTCTGGAATTTGACTACAATATTCCTAGGAGTTTTCCTTTTGGGATCTTTTTTCAGGAGGCAGTCGGTGGATTCTTTCAACTTCTATTTTACCTTCTGGTTCCAGAATATCGGGCAGTATTCCTTGATAATTTCTTGAAAGATGTTGTCTAGCTCCGTTTTTTGATTGTGGCTTTTAGGTAGTCCAATAATTTTTAAATTATCTCTCCTGGATCTACTTTCTAGGTCAGTGGTTCTTCCAATGAGATATTTCACATTGTCTTCCATTTTTTCATTCCTTTGGTTCTGTTTGAGAATATCTTGATTTCTCATCAAGTCACTAGCTTCCACTTGCTCCAGTCTAATTTTTAAGGTGATATTTTCTTCAGTGGTCTTTTGGACCTCCTTTTCCATTTGGCTAATTCTGCCTTTCAAGGCATTCTTCTCTTCATTGGCTTTTTGGAGCTCTTCTGCCATTTGGGTGAGTCTATTTTTTAAGGTGTTATTTTCTTCAGTATTTTTTGGGTCTCCTTTAGCAAGCTGTTAACTCATTTTTCATGATTTTCTTGTATCACTCTCATTATTCTTCCCAATTTTTCCTCTATTTCTCTTACTTGCTTTTCCAAACCCTTTTTGAGCTCTTCCATGACCTAAGACCAATTCATATTTTTCTTGGAGGCTTTTGATATAGGATCTTTGACTTTGTTGTCTTCTTCTGGCTTTATGTTTTGATCTTCTTTTCACCAAAGAAAGATTCTATAGTCTGTGGTTTTTTATACTGTTTTGCTCATTTTTCCAGCCAATTACTTGACTTTTTAGCTCTTTGCCAAGGTAGAACTCTACTTCCAGAGTGGAGAGTGTTCTGTCCCAAGCTTCAGGGGTTTTGCACTTACACCAGCACCCCTCCTCCTCCCAGAACCACCAAGCAGGACTGTGACCCAGATCCAAGCAGGGCAAAGCAGGAGAATCCTGCCTCAGTGCCAGCAAAGAGATCCCTGCATTCCTGCTCTGATCAGCCACTTCATTCCCCCCACTGTCTGTGGGCCTGGAGCTCTGGAAGCAGCCACTGCTGCTGCCCTGGGGCTGGACTGCGCCCTTTTCTCACCCAGGTCCCACAGAGTTTCCCACTGACCTGCTAAGTTGTTTCTGCCATCTGTGGGTTGAGAAGTCTAGAAACCACCACAGCTCAGTGATTCAGGGCCCTGAGGCCTGCTCAGCCAGGTCTGTTCCTACCTGCTCTGTCCTGGCGCTGCCCATACTGGGCTGCACTCTGCTTCCAGCAGGGTGCAACAGATCCTTCCCAGAGACCATCCAGGCCGTCTTGGGCTGGAGACTTGTTTCACTCTGTCATTTCATGGGTTCTATAGCTCTAAAATTTGTTTAGAGTCATTTTTTACAAGTGTCTTGGGGGATTTGTAGGAGAGCTCAAGCAAGTCCCTGTTTTCACACCACCATCTTGGCTCCACCCCCTCTCTTACTACTCTTCCTCCATCTCCTTGCTACATTTTCATCCAGGTCATATCCATTCCAAGGCTCTATCCTTCACCCTCTTTTTTTCTCATTCTATACTATCTCATTTTGTGATTGCATCAGCTTCTATGAATTCATTTATAATATCTATGGAAATGATTCCCAGATCTATATAACCAGACTTATGCTCTATCCTGAGCTCCAATTCCCTATTGGCAACTCTCCTTTTTATATTAGATCCCTGAAGAAGAATGACCCACAAGCATCTCAAACTCAACACACATAAACAATTCATAATCTTTCCCCCAAAATCCTCCCCTCTCCCAAACTTTCCTATTACTGTTGAGGACACTGATCCCCTGGCTACCCAGACCTACAACCTCAGTGTCACCCTGGACTTCTTACTCTCATTTACCCTACATATACAATTTGCTGCCAAATCTCATTTGCTGTTTCTATTTTCACAACTTTTCTCACATCCTCATCCATCTATCACTCTTGTACAGGACATCATATCTACCTGGATTGAAGGCTATTGAAACAGGCTTCTATTTGGTCTGCCTGCCTCAAGATTCTCCACCATTCTAATCCATCTGCCAAACTCAGCTGCCAAAACAATTCTCCTAATGTTTACATCTGTCATGTCATGTTACATACAATTCCTACTCAATAAATTCCAGTTCCTCATTTCTTCCAGGATCAAAATAACATCATTTGACATCTAATGTCCTTCATAACCTCATCTCTTTCTTATATTTTCCCTTATATTTTACTTCCCTCTAAGTAACTGTGATCCAGGTACACTGATCTCCTTGCTGTCTCTTACACACGACATTCAACTTCCCAACTCTGTGCCTTTGCACTGGCTGTCCCCCATGTCATGAATATTCTTCCTCCTCCTCATCACCTCTTAGCTTCACTGGCTTTCTTTAGAACTCAGTTCAAATGCCTACCTTCTGCAGAAGGCCTTTCCAGGTCCCACCTTACCTTCCCCTCAGTGCCTTCTCTCTAAGATTACCCTTCCATGGATTCAATTATCATCTCTACGCTGATGACTCTCAAGTCTACTTATCTAGACCTAACTTCTCTCCTAACCTCCAGACTCACATTTCTAGCTGTCTATCAGATATCTCAAACCGGATATTTCATACATATATTAAACACAACATGTCTAAAACTAAACATTCTCTTCTCTACCTCCCCCAAAGCCTCCCTTCTTCCTTCTTCCCTATTACTGTTAAAAACACCATTATCCTTCCAGTCAACCAGGCTCACAACCTAAGTGTCATCATCAGTTCCTCACTCTTTCTCACCTCCTATTATCCATTCACTGTCCAAGTCCTGCAGATTTTACCTTCAAAACATCTTTCATGTATGTCCCCTTCCTTCTTCTAATACTACCAACAATTTGGTGCAGACTCTCATCATCTCATGCCTGGATTATTTCAGATGACACTCCATCCCCTAACAATAGGCATTTTTTCACTAGCTGTCTCCTATGTCTGGAATATTCTCCTTCCTCATCTTCACCTCCCAGCTTCCCTCAAATTCCAGCTAAAATTCTACCTTGTAAAGGAAGCCTTTCCCAGTCCCTCTTAATTCTAGTGTCTTTCCTCTGCTGATTATATCTAATTTACCATGTATAATGCTTATATTTATTTATACATAGTTGTCTGCCAGTTTTCTCTCCTATTAGACTGTGAGTACCCTGAGATCAAGCACTGTCTTTTTCCTTTTTTATTATCCCCAGAATGCAGCACAATGGCCGGTACCTATTAGGTGTTTAATAAATGTTTATGGACTGACTCACACAATCCATCTCCCAACCCCATGCAGTTTCACTGGCTTTCCACCATGCCTAGAATTCTCTCTCTTCTTAACTTCCTCTCCTTGTTTCCCTGGCTTCCTTCAAGTCCTATCTAAAATCCTACCTTCTACTGGAAGCCTTTCCAAATCCCTGTTAATTCAAGATGCCTTCTGTCTTTTGATTATTTCCAATTAATTCCTATCTATATTTTGTGTCTACACAGTTGTTTTGCAAGTTGTCTCCCTTAACAGACTGTGAGCTCCTGGAGAAACAGGACTTGTATAATACTTTTTTCGTGTGTCCCTAGCTGCTTAGTACAGTACCTGGCACATAGAAGGCACTTAATGAATGCTGCTGACTGACTGACTTTTTTAGCTTTGTGAGGCACAAGTTCATATGATTGTATCAACAGATGCAGAAAAAAGCCTTTGACAAAATACAACACCCATTCCCATTAAAAACACTAGAAAGCATAGCAATCAATGGAGCTTTTCTTAAAATGTTAAGTATTATCTATTTAAAACCAAGAGCAAACAGTATCTATAATGGGGTTAAAACTGAAGCTTTCCCAATAACATCAGGGGTGAAACAAGGATGTCATTATCATTACTATTACTCAGTATTGTGCCAGAAATGCTGCCTACAGTATATGAGAAAAAAACCCAAAGGAATAAAAATAGGCAATGAGGAAACAAAACTATCACTCTTTGCAGATGACATGATCAGGAATCTGTGTGTATATGTATATGTGTGTACATATATATATTACACATATATGTATATGTGTTATACATATGTGTGTATACATACACACATATATAATACACACATACATATTTTCCTCCCATAACCTATGTAAAACTATTTCTTTACACTATTTTTTTGTTTAAAAAATGCCCAAGTGGCTCCTTATTCATCACTAAATGTGAATTCCTAAGACTGATACAGTTTCTCCACATCCCTACTGTTTGACAAAAAGCTATGAGGTCATAGTTAAAGTGCCCATCTAAAAGATTCCCTCCTTCCACAGTGGAACTGGGTATATAGTAATGTCTATTTACAGACCCTGGTTCCCAAAATTGCTACATTTGGCCTGTGACTCCATAAGACCCACATGATATAGCTCTCAGAAGACAGGAAAATCTAACAAAAATCTCATAGTTCAAGGAAGCAAGATTCCTTTCTATAAATAAGGAAAGATCAAGATCCCAATTTTTTGAAACCATGAAATTTGAGAATCTGAGTACTAGCTGTTAGTACTTACACTGTGGGTCCAAAGCCACAGACTCCTCATAGGCGTAGAGAAACACCTCAAATTGAGACTACTCTGTGGCTCTTCAGCAACTGTGTTCCTGACCAGGTAATGCCAAGAACCACTTGACTACACAAAAATTTCATCTAACAAATCTGCTTTAGATACATTAAGCTTTGTGCCTGGGTTGTATGGCCATGAATTTACCAAAAAAGGCAATTCAGGAAGCATTTGTTGCCAAGTGGCAATAAGCCTCCCCAAATCCTAATTCAGTAATCAAAGTTCTGAACAATATTTCCATCCTTTAACCCTAATGGCCAAGCTCTCCCAGTTACCCCTGTAAAGATAAATAAGATTAAATCCCTGCACTCAAGATTATAATCTAATCTAACATCTGTAACATTCACAAGGCAGAGTGTAAGAAATACCATATGAGAGGTATAAACTAATAAGAGAGTTTAGAAAAAGGAGAGATTACTTCCAATTTCCTACACCAGCCTAACTGAACTATTCATCTCCATGGATGATTTGCACTTTCTTGTCTCTGAACCTTTGCCCCCCAACAAAGAACATCCTAGTCCTTCAACCTGCAGTGTTTAGCTCAAATACAATCTTCTTTAAAGCTTTCCTATTAACCTCCACCAGAAGTATACTTTTATTCCTCAGAACTTTTAAAGCTCTTTATATGACTCACAGCATTACTTACACGCTGCCTTAGAGGGCAGCTATTTGTATTTATGTCTAATCTCATCTACTTGAATATAAACCTGAGGAGAAGGGTTGTATGATGTTTACTATCATATTCCCCACAGAATTACAGAACCATACGCATTTACTATAGAACCTTACATATTCTTTTTTCTGTTAGAATTTAGTTGAACTAATGAGGTTTTATACTGTGCCTTAAAGATAATCATTTATAGACTCAGACCATGAGCTAATTAATATGACTGCCCAAATGAGTCCAATACATAAATAATACATTACAATTTGTACTATAAGAACTTGTTCAGAAATTAATAAATGATACGTAGATGCTGTATGGCATTTAGTGTATAGAGAGCCAGCTTTAAAAATCAAGACCTGGGTTCAAGTCCTCCCTCTAATATATATTGGTTCTATGATCTTCAGGTAAGTCACATAACCTCTCAGGCAATTCTCTAAGACTAAGTTGCAGAGAAACTACACATTTGCATTGGTCAAGGGAGTTTTCTCACTAGGCATTTTCTATACCAATGAAATCAAAGATCTAGTCTCTATCCCTAAAGATGATATATGTTAGTTCAATTAAGTATATTAAATTTAAAAACTGAGTATATGTCCAAGTTGAAAAGCTGAAATATGAGTTTCTTAAAGTGTTAATGTGGCTCAATTTTTATTTTGGCTCAGAATTCTAGGATTAAAAAACTACGCAGAAAATTTTAGAGAACACACTCTTAAATATAAATAAAAACCACTCTATTCTAACTGTAACAACATTTTAAAGGACTACCAATGTGCTCTCCAAAACAAGCAAACCTACAATAACTTGCTTCTAGCTTTTGAAAAAAGTTAACAGTAATATATGTAAAAAAATTAATCAATCGATAAGCATTTATTAAGCAATTACTTTATGCCAGGTACTAAGCTAAGTATTGAATATATACAGAAAGATGAAAAACCCAAAAAATATTCTGTGTAGGATAAAAATTCAAGATTGCAAATATGAAAACCATCCCATATTTTAAGTGTCATTGACACTGTAATACTAAGAATGCATGTATCAGGAATGGTTGAGAAGGAATAAAATGATTTAGATTTAAAACATGTCAATTATTTCATGGTCAAATGAATGGTTCAGGAGTCCTGAATACTACATATCCTATTTTGTGTACATCTAACAGAATATGAATTATTTGTCATTAAAGGCCTTCTTAGATAGGTCAGAGTTGCCAGAGTTCATTGCTTTGTATCTTATAGTTTAAAGAATGCTCTAAATTCAATGTTTTTAACTTTTTAATCTATGAGGGAAGAAAAAAAACTTCCTATAAACTGAGATTAATGCCTGCTAATGCACTGAAGAAAGAAAAACTGAAACCTTCTCTCTACTATAAAAACAAAATAGTGTGGCCTCTGTTTCTTTTCTGATAAGAGTCTTAAATACCAAACAGTTAACTGCATAATAACATTTACTGGCAGCCAGGCAGCCTGCTTAGCAGATATATAAAGCAGGTAAAAGGAGAAAAAGTTAATTTCTTGGCTGAATGATTCCATCGGTAGCTATAGGGCAAACTAGAAAGTCTTTTAGTAAAGTAGCAGTTGATTCTTCTATCAATCTGCAGCACACATACTCTTCCAAGGAATGCATTAAATATGAAAATCATATCCCGTTATCATCTGTTTCCAGCTTTCAGCCCAGTAAGCTTTTCTTAATGAATGCTGTAGCCTAAGGGACAAGCATGCTGTTGGCTTTTCTGAATAATGGAGTGATGCTACCATTTTTGCTTATTACAATATCGACTAGCTGAGGGGGTTTCACACATAGTCACAAGTGACTACTCTTGCCAGCATGCTCTAAGTTATTACAAGATGTTTTTAGACATTTCATCTAAAAGAGCTTTACTGCTTTTAGTGAAGAAAACATCTATGGTCTTGAACTGTATCATTTATATGGAGATAGGAAGAAGGATTAGAAGCCTGCATTACAGCAGATATATAGCAGAATATATTTAAGTATTCCTTGTCAATCTTTTTGTCTGTTGCTTAGATATGCAATCATTTTTTCACTTCTGTGAAAAAGGTCAAAATGTACAAAATTATAAATACAAAAGCAAGAATCAAAATAGCACATTTTGTTTATTTTTCATTTAGAACACATTTCAGAGTTTATAAAATCACTGTTTCCTAGGAAAATCAAAAGGAAGAGCAAAAGACACTCGGTTTTCCTTTCTTTGATTTTTGTTCTTTATAATAACAGAATTTTGTCTTTTAGTAAATCTAATAAGAATTGAAAGCAATAACTCAGTCATTAAAATTATTTCAGATTTAATCAAAATATATTTTGTGACAAAATTATTTTCAATAAAATTTTCATTTTAAATTATTAGCACTTTAGAAATCCTTAAGATAAAATTTATTTTAACTTTTTAAGTACCTTTTCATCATTGTTTTGGAGTATGCCTTTCAATCCCAGGCTATTTTTTGTCGATAGGTGTATCTTCTTTATTTGAGCTTCATGTTCCATCTAAATACAAATAAAACCAATACTAAAAATCACGTTATGATCAATAAATACCTATTTCACCAATGAGTTATAGTGTATAATAAGTAATTAAGTAGAAAATAGTAACTGATTCTTGTCACACAGAAATTCTTATTTCAGAAAATTAATAATATCAAACAATATGGAAGATGTCCAAGAATCCATGGGATTACAGAATCTACAGAAGTTATTATTACAATCTCCTCGTTTTACAGATGAAGGAACCATTTTATAAAATTTTGCATGTATTTCCACAGCCCCCTTCCAAAAAAAAAGTTTACTGAATTTTCTGTCATCACTTATTAAAGTAAGTAAAGTCCTGATGTAAGAAGCAGCTAGTTGATAAACTCGGGAGACGATCTTAAAAAAAAAAAAAAAAAACTTGTGGCTGTCTTTTCATTAAGTTTGGCTTTGTGTAAAACAAAAAAATTCATATTTTCCAAATTCATGTCCATATCCTATGATAAATGTTTGACACGATACATACAAAGCTATAGAGTAATTAATTTAACCATAAACTTACAATTTATTACATTATTTTACAATGAACCAGAAGCATGAAATATAAATTTGCTAATATCACAAATAACTACAGAAAGATATCTTCATCAACATTACATTTCTATTTGAAGTGAAATAATCAGACTTCTACTTAAAAGTAGGGCAAAAAAGTACTGTTTCAGTATGTCATTAATCAAACCCTTAAAATATGCTTCAAGACTATGGTCCAACATATACATATATTATACATATATGCATATCTATAGCAGAAGATTAAAAACTTAGCCTTCTATATTACATTTCAAAATATATCTGACTGATAAATAACAAAGTTTATACCTTAGATCTTAATCTAATAAAAGACAAAATCTTCACCTTACTTTAAAATTTAAAAAAAAAAGGAAATAGGCAATAATGTCTGAAATGGATTTGTTTCTTAAAATATTTTAAAACTAAATTTCATCTACTGCCCCATTTTGCTGACACTTTTTAAAAATTTACAGAATTCTATGAATATGAAACAGTTTAACAGTCTAAAATGGACACCATTTTTAGTGTTTTTAAACAATTACAAATGACTGAAAAAAAATAAGCCAAGAGGAAGAAGATAAAGAAAAAGTCAACCAAGGAAAGACTCTACCTCTTTAAATATAGAAACTATTACTTCAAATGTATTACTTAATTTTCTTAGCCCTTAAAGCTAAAAATGGGCATTCTGTACATGTATGTATTTTTAAAAGAAAAATACTAACAACAAATATATAAGTTCAGTTGGTCAAAACAGAAATTCTTTTTTTACTCCCATACAGAAAAATTTTACCTAGCCTATGACCTGTAAACTTTGATTATAATCAATTTTCACAACCTTTACATGCACACTGGAATTGTGCCAGGGTTGTTACCATTCTCTGTTCATCCATTTCTGAGTAGTAATTGCCAAAGACAGTGCCTGTTCTCAATAGACACAAGTGCTTTATTCAACTCATTCTGCCCTACTAAATGTGAATTGATAGCAACATAAGGACTTGAAATAAGGGTAGAAAAGCGCATGTAGGAGTCCAGTCAGGATTGATATCAATGCATTTGAAAGATTTACGAAGGGTGAGTACTTTCTTCTAAATTAACACTGTAAATAGATATTGAAATTAGAACTGATAATTGATATAAAATATGATTTTTCACACTGGGGAATAGAGCTCCTCTAAAAAT
Organism: Phalanger gymnotis; assembly: GCA_028646595.1. NCBI lineage: Eukaryota > Metazoa > Chordata > Mammalia > Diprotodontia > Phalangeridae > Phalanger > Phalanger gymnotis. The sequence continues at coordinate 224,244,677 of CM053625.1, read as the reverse complement.
TCTTTACTCTTTCCTAGCCTTGTAACTTGCACACACAATAGAGGTAGTAGAGTATAAAGGATAAAAAGCCCTTTCTGACACATATTGGCTGTGTGAACTTAGGCAAGTAGCTTAACCTCTCAGGGCCCTGGGCAGCTGTACAACTGTTAAATTGCAGAGCAGTTGCAGATCTGTATTGTTAGAAGAGGTTTTATCACTGAGTTTCTCACACCAGTAATATTACAGACTCAGACAAAGACAAATGAGAGAGAGAGGCAGAGACAGAGAGAGAGATTATTCCAAGTTTTAAGCTCTTAAAATTTATATTTCAAAACCAATTCTCAGCAACATAGAATAATCACCATATTATTATTTGCTGGATTGTGTAATATTCAGATATATATTCCTGCATTTATAAATTTAGATAACCACCCAATATATGTCACCCCTTCAGCTAATTAGGTTATTTTACAAATTAATTTTACAAATTAATTAATGAACATATGTTCCTATATTACATAGAATATAATCTAAATACTTGACTGCAATCCTTCCAAAATCTTTTCAAGTTTTTAGCACTGAATGAAATTTCAGGGACCACATTCTTATCTGCCTAAATTTCAAAGACCATCTCAAGTTTTCTTAATTTCTTCTACAGGTATCATAGCTTTTATTAATTTTATTCTTATAGTGCTTTAACAACCTGCTCTACTCTCGCCTGACAAAAGTGGCCTATTCCACTTCCTTTCCTTCCAAAATATCTCCTTCAGGCCATAATCCTTACCATTAACTCTACCTACTTGGGCTCCCAAATTACCTCTAATCTATACAGTGTCTTCTGATTCTAGGCACCTCCATAAGTAATTTCTTAGATCTCACTTTGCAAAATATAGCTTTAGTAAAATTGAGATTATTAAACTGACCCAAAAAGTAACATTAAAACTGATCTTTATGTTAACTTTTTATCTTACACACTGTACTGGGTATTATATTTGATATACACTAAGTCTGAACATATAAGGTCTTTTATATTGTATTCATGGCTTACTACTGAAAAATAGATTGATACAGAACAACCTAAAGGACAGATACATAAACCTAAATGTCCAGCCATTCTTTTGTTCCTTAGACTAGTGCATCTAAAACAGCTTTCCCTGTGGCGATGCTTTCCTAAAGGCTGACAAGAGAATCTGCTTCTCTTCTCACGCCAGTATTGATCATTGTATTCATTGCATTCCCAGCATCTAGCACAGTGCCTGGCACACAAGTGTTAGTGCTTAATGAATGCTTAACTAGTAAATCTTTCCTTATTATTTATTTACTCTGTCCTAAATACTTTTCTTCTTTTCCTTCATCTTAATTGCCTCTTTCCTCTAAGTATGTCTACCATTATCCTGTAGTGACTTAAGGGTCAGGAAGACCTGAATTCAAATCCTGCTTCAGTCACTAACTAGAGGTCTGATCCTAGGCAAGTCACTTCAGTTCTCAGCTTCCTCCTTTGTCGAGTGAGGAAACTGGATGAAACGGCTTCTAAACTCAACCAGAAACTCTATATGATCCTGATGATCACAGGGTTCGTTCTATTTTTGCTTCCTCAGCTTCATACTTCATAATCAACTCTCAATAATCATATTGTTCACTGTTTCTTGTGATATTTGTATGTTTCAACATTTATACATTTTGGTAACCACTGAATATATGTCTCTTCAGCTAACAAGTCATGTTATTTTGATCATACTTTCCAAATTAACTGAACATATCATTAAGAAGTTCAAAAGTACTATTAAAATATAGATACATAATTTTATAATTACATGGAGAAGAATCATATTGATTTCATTTTCTTAATGCTGCAGTTGCATTTATGGACAATTTATTGTTACTGACAACGTATATGCCCCACAGGAATTTTGCTACTAAAGATTAAAGTTCCTGTGAGGTAGAATATAAATTCCTCTGAGGGCAGGGGTCAGAGACATTTTTATATCTTACAGTATGGCTGGTATAGTACCTTGCATATAGTAAAGGCTCAAACATTTGTTGAATTTGGACTGGGAATGTAAACTATAGCAAGAATAATAGCAATAAAACCTCCAATAAACATACAGAAAATAAGTTCAGGAAAAGTCATTAAAACAAATGGGACAATTCTGTTACAACCTTTTTAAAGTTAAATACACATTTTAAAACAATTTGTAAACAAAAAAATACACTCATGTTTTTGTTCTGTTTTTATTTTCTTTTACCTGTAAATGAAAATTAAAGTAAAATGAGTATAATTTTTAAATAAATTTAAATAATGTCAAAATTAGTTACAAAATTGGGGGAGCAAAGAAGAAAAAACATAGTTCCTAAATACTCAATTTCAACTTTTATTACTTCTATTAGGTCTGTTTTTCTATCAGATAACTACCAACTGATTAAGTGGACAACTGCATAGTTTATTTAACTAGATAAAAAATGACTCTTTAAAAATCAGGCCAATTTTTCAATTAAATTTAATTCAACAAACATTTTGTTGAGTACCTATTATGTGCAAGGAATTATGTTAAGGGGTGAATAAGATAAAGACCCAACTCTTAAGAACTTAGCTAGAAGGGAGAAAAAAAGAAATTCACAAGTAAATATAATATAAAGTATGTTTAAATGGTTTTTTGGGGGGGAAAGTCAGGAACGTTTTAATTATAATTTACATTTATTCCCCCTCGAATAAATGGGTACCTCCCCTGAAAAGAGTACAGGAGAAAGTACAAAGGACTCAGATGGACACCAGTCCTTTAATAGACCCTCACCTTGAATCTCCCGCCAGGCTCTTCATTGGCCAGATACAACCCCCTGACTGTGTACATCATGCCCTCCTCAAATGGCTCACTTAAGCATTCGAACAAGCCTCTGACCTTTCACCTGACTGACCTGAAGCCTGGTTTCTGGTAAAGCTGGGGTGGGGGAGGGGGTGAAGTACACCTTCAGTTCTGTGGAAACAAAACACCTCTTCCCATTTCTTACAATTTCCCCCCTCTTCTTTTATTCAAATTTTTGTTTCCACATCTTTAATACTGCCTTACTCTCTTTCTCATCTGAATTTTTCCCCTTAATCATCACCCCTTTAAGCAAATATGGGAAGGATTGTTTAAACGTTTAACAGAGGCACAAAGAAAATGTTGTCTTCGAAAGTTATCAACGAAAAGCTATGTAGCCATGACTAAGAAATTAGAAAATCTTTTTTTAAAAGCCACTCTCAAAAAACATAAGACTAATTTATTTCTATCTGAAGCATTCAGATTAAGGAAGCTGAATGTCAGCTATTACTTAAGAAATAACATCTAAAGCATATGATTTTGCTCGCTAGTTTGCATAAATAACCAGTACTCATAATGGGGCAAAGTTAGAGTCATTGAAGTCAAGATTAAAAATGTCAAGACCAATATATTCTGGATATTCACTTATTTCACATTATTTATGTTCTCGAAAAGGAATACAACCACTTCTGAAAAATGTCTCTTCTAACAAACTCGAAAAAGTACACAGAAGTTCTGTAAGGTTTTGTTTTGTTTTATTACATCATTTTAATGGCTCTTGGACAGTCTTCTAATTCATCATCTGACTAGAAGAACTCTGACAGTTCCCAGCAACTTTCCATGTGGAATTTTGCCTACTTGAGTATTTCACAACACTAATAGCCAGCATGTTCTTTCTGATGCTAGGTAGAGTGCCAGGCCTGGAGTCAGAAAAATGTGAGTTCAAATCAGGCCTCAGACACTTACTAGCTATGTAACCCTGGGCAAGTCACTTCACTCTGTTTGCCTCAGTTTCTTCACCTGTAAAATGAGCTGGAGAAGGAATGCTGAACCAGTATCTTTGCCAAGAAAACCCCAAATAGGGTCACAAAGGGTTGGACCCAACTGAAACAAATGAACAACAAATCTAGTCTAAACTTTTTTCACTGACATTTTTGGTGGAACTCAAATGGGTTCTCATTTATCCATATGACAAAACAACCTTTCACATACTTGAAGACAGAGTGGCATAGCAGATTAGGCACTGAACTTGGAATCATGAAAGTCTGAATTTTAATCTGGTCTCTGATAGTTACTACTTATATGATGATCCTGAGCAGTCACTTAACTACCCTCAATCTCTATTTCCACATCTGAAAAATGGGTATAATAATAGTATTTAACCTCACAAGGTTGTTGTGAATATCAAATAATATAAAATATGTAAAGGCCTCTGCAGAACTATATACATATATGTATGCATGTGTATATATGTATATGTATATATGTACACACATATGCTACATGTATGTATATATGTTGTAAATCATTATTATTACCCCAAATCTAAAGCTATGATTATGTGACATCACACGAGGGAAAAAATTAAAAATCAACTCTCTGAACGTTCCTACATATTTGGTCTACTTATAGAGAACACGTGGCTTTTAGCTGGAATTTTCAACATTTACAACAAAGTGAGGCTGAAGCTATATAGAGATACTATTTCCCTTTTAACTCTTCATTTTAGAATAACTCGTAAAAATAATATCACTAAAGATAACATGACTTCTGCAAAATGATATGGCTAGAACTAGGACTGCAACCAGCATTTCAAAACTCAGTTCTGTACTATCTCCATTATAACATATTTTCCTTACATAAATCTAATTTCCTAATACCATACACACTTTTTAAAAAAAAAGAGCTAACCAATAAAAACTACATCAAGGAGGACTCTCTTATAGTTCCTATATATTTTGCTATTATTCAGAAGCACGCAAGACTTGTAAAGTGGTAAGGAAGAAGAGCCTAAGAATAATCACAGGCTTGCAATGCCCAAATCAGTTATTTCAGATTAAAAGGAATCCTGAGCCACAAAGTTAAGAAAAATAGAGGCAAATTTGTTAGTCAGTTGTTCTCCTTTTCTACCCTTTGCCATCAAAATCAATTCATCCTACTGGAACAAAGAAATCTAAACTTACTGGTAAGAACATTCATGGAAGACTGTCAACAAGAAAATTCTACTTACCATACATATTAGAATCAAAATTAGTTAAGTCTATGTTCAATTCAATTTATTAAGTGTTTGTTATGGGTGGCTCTAATGTTAACCTTGTGTTTGATGCTGGGATGCAAGGAGGCTTAAAAGTCACTGAATAGTTAACAAAAAGAGGTTTCTTTAACCTAACATATCAAGAATATGGAACAGGTTCCCGAGCGCCAGCGCCAGCGCCAGCCGTTGTGGACACGGGCTCCGGGCATGGGAAGGTGGCAGTGGCGTGCAGCTCCGGTGGCGGAGGCCAAGGCCATGGATGGGGCAGCAGCTGCCCCCGCAGCCCCAGCTCCAGTTCTGCGACAGCCTCATGATCTGGTTGCAGACATTCAATACTGCTGCCCCTTGGAAGAATGTCCGCCAATTAACGAATGGGGTTGCCATGGCACAAGTTCTTCGTCAGATAGATATTGCTTGGTTTAATGACTCTTGGTTAGGCCAAATCAAAGACGCTGGTGACAATTGGAGAATGAAGGTATCCACGATAACATTGAGTAGTTTGCTGAAGTTCACAGACGTATTGGTAGAATGGAAAAGAGTACTGTGTCTGGAGCCAGAAGACCTGGGTTCAGATCCTGCCTCTAAAGCATACTACTTGATGACCCCTGGAAATTCACCTAATCTCCCTGGGCTTCTGGTTAAGCGTCATCTGTAAAATTAAGGGGTCTGACTACATCACTTCTCAGTTCCCTTCTTGCCCTAGGTATATGATCCTGTGCTCTCAAAAGTTTATGATACCTGATCTGAATTAAATTTCCTAAAAAATTACCAAAAAAAAAGAATATGGAACAAGCATACAGTGGTATTTGGTTTCTCTGGACCCAATCCCTCTCCCTTGCATATGGTCACACATCTGGCCATCAGAACAGTATCCTGGTGATGGATACGGTGACTCAAGAGGTCTTCAGAAATCCTTTAAATTAGAGGGGCCCAGACTCCACAAAGTTTGGAAGCTTTATACCTGCATATGACCAGGAAACTGCATCAGGGAAGCTGGTTCGCAGGAAGAGCTTCAACTCCTATTAGGAAAATCTAATTTCTATCAAGGAGGGAAAAAAGGAGGGATCTAGACCTACCCCATTTTGTGGATGGGGACAAAGAAACACTGGAAAATATTAGTCCTATCACAGTGTTAATTAAACATCTACTATGTCACAGACACTGTACTTAGTGCTAGGAAGAGAAAGACAAAAAATGAAAACAGCCCCTCCCCTAAAGGAGAAAAAACCATGTTCATGGATAAGCAAATTAGACACAAAATAAATAAAAAGTAACTAGACAAGGTCAGATCAGGAAAAGGCTTGTTTAATAAGAGTTAGTTAAGCTGAGCTGAGGTGAGGAGGGATGACACCGAAGGCCTATGAAAAAAGTAGGAAATAGGATGTGGTGCATAAGTAACAGCAAATAGGAGAATTTGGCTAGAGCTTGAAGTAAGAAGTAGTACATAATCAACCTAAGAAGATAACTTAGTAAGACTATGAAGGTCCTTAAATTCTGTGGGGAAATTACTTCTTTATTTATTAATATTGTTTGAACCTAGTTTTACGTAGATAGAAAATGGTCTAATTTACAGCTTACAACAGATGCCAGATGCTAAAGGGAAGCCAGATGTCTTCAAGGAATGCTTAGATCCCACCCAGATCTTGTTTTGGGTCTACCCAAAACATATCTTTTGGGTTCCCCAAACAGTACTGAATGTTTATATTTACCTGCTAATATATATCTTAAGCAACCTTACCTGGGTATAGCTCTTTTCTGGAAACTACCTACATGCAGTTTGCATACTGGTACCCTTGCTTGAAATCTATATAATATAACACAGAGACAAGATGCAAGAGCCATACTTTTTTTGGCTCTCTCCTCTGCCTGGTGACCTAATACAATTCTTTATAAAAAATTTTTCAGAGTTGGAGTTTGTTCTTGACCTACAATTATGGTATCAGAAGTGGGATCCCTGATGGTTGGCCCAAGGCAATCTGAAGGTTTTCCAAGAACACAGAAGCTGAAGAAGTCTCTATGATCTCATGATTGGGCTTAGGTGGGTAAGACTGACCAACACAAGATCAAATCAGACATGGTGAGGGCCTGGTGAGTGTCCTGGGGTTTAAGTCAAACACTGTCAAGGACCAGAATTAGGACTGAGGACTCTGAGTGCCCAGAAAGTTAAGGGGCTGTGTTTGGCCTTAATCCAGAGAAAGACTCAAGTGACGTTAGAATCAACCCAGCTGCCCTGATCCACAAACTAGGAATCCCCTTGGCTTAATCAAATGAGGGCTTTGAGGCAGTGCTGCTAAAATCTGGTTAAAATGTGGCTGGTCCTTTGATAGAGCTTTCTTTATCTTTCTCTCATGTTCTTTCTTTTCCTATATTTCTCCTCAATTCTCCTATGATACCTGATCTGAGACAAGCCGGCAGCTACCCAGAGATCCTGGTGAATGTGGCATCATTATGCAGGACTCGAAAGCAAGAGCTACCACTTAAACCTCATGACCTGACAGAGAGAGACTGAGGACCACTTTATCAGATGTTTGTACCGTTGACTGAGCAACTGTGATGAACCATTTACCCAAAATTAGTCTATACTCATTCACTTAGGACAACCTCGAATTAATGAGAGTAAACAGTGAGGTGGGCTTTGACTGGGACTTCCATTTCCAGAGTTCTCTGGTATATACACAAGGTCATAGTTGCCTTGGAGACTTTTGAAGGGGAACACCCAGTCAGCATCAAGACTATTGCAAATAACAGCAGAAAGTAAGCTTACAAGGGTGAAGAAGATTAATGAAGTCTCATACCTAAAAAAGCTCTCCCAGCTATTTCTAACAGAATAAGCAGGGACTTATTCTCACTTTTCATTAGACTTTCACTGTGAAATAAAAAAGCAAAAAACAAAAACAAAAACCGCAAGATACATTCTCTCTCTGCCTTCAAAGCCCTGGCCAGGATGCAACTGCAGAGATAAAAAGACAGATAAAAAAAAGAAAGGAAATCTTTTTCCTGGTTTGTGAAAATTTATGGCATTATAAACTAATTAGAGACCAAATCTGTAACTGAAATGCAACATTCTTACTGTAAATTTTCAAACTGTGGTTTAAAAGGTTTTTTTAACTGCTGAATTATCTTAGTGGATTTTGGAGGGATTTGCAGTTTGGATTAAGATTATGGGCAATGGGAACATGCCTCTATTACTCTCTCCACTCTCTGGAGAGTGATGTTTAGTCATTTTTCGGCACGTCCAACTCTTCACGACCCCATTTGGTTGTTTTGTTTTGTTTTTGGCAAAGATACGAGAACGGTTTGCCATTTCCTTCTCCAGCTCATTTTGCAGAGGCAAAACTGAGGCAAACAGGGTAAAATGACTTTTCCAGGTTCACCCAGCTGGTGTCTAAGGCTGGATATGAACACTGGAAGAGGAGTCTTCCCGACTCTAGGCCTGTTGCTCTATCCACTGCACCACCTAATAGCTCTGAGACTGAGTGATAGATGCATTCTTTTAATAGCAAGTGATTTCACCAACTGGAGAATGAAAAGAACAAAAGGGTTTTATTAAACAGAATTTAATTGTTTACATAAATTAGCTATACAACTCGAAAAGTAAAAGTTTAGCAGTTAATTGGTATTGCATAAAGAAATTTGTACAGGAAAGATTCAGTGGAGTGTTAGACTAGAATATGGGGGGAAACATGAGATTTTTAAAAAGCAGCAAAGATAAAGTGAAATGATGAATCAGAGTATAACAATACAGTTTTGAAGTTTGTAGGACTTTAATCAAAGTCCACTGGAAGGGGAGAAAAAGCAGGACTCTTTGTGACCCTATTTGGGGTTTTCTTGGCAAAGGAACTGAGTAAAGCATACTAAAATTCTGTCCTTGAAGGACCATTAGAAGGGTGTGTTCCCATCTGTAGAGCCTCAAAAGCTCCAAAAGAGGGAAATGGGGATGTAAGACTGCCACCATAAATCTCTGAATGTTACCTAACTCAAAGCAGTGGGCTCTGTAATTTGAAGCACTGGGAACTAATGGTCCTTAGGAAAATTGAAATTTTGAATATTACCATTGTGACTGTAAATTCAGATTTGATTTGGCTGGTTTGTCCCAAAATTAAATGGTCTCTTTTAAACTTGGGTGTGTTCTATTAGGATAATTGTGGGAAATCAGAACT
>CM053625.1:224221587-224234986 GCA_028646595.1 Phalanger gymnotis | reverse complement strand
TCATTTGTTAACTCCCCTAGCTAACCGTGTAAAGGAGAATTTATCCGATGTCTAGTTTTCTTGTTTACCTTGGTGATATGTAAATCTCCCCTCTCAATTAGTCCAATGTAACCTTTTAAATGTAATTTAATCTGTAACCTAACCTAGTTTACCTAGAAAATCTATTTAACTAGGTTTATCTTCTTAGGGAATATATGAAATTATGACTCTACTTAACTAAATTTGTTTAACTTTTATGACATTGAAGGGCATTATGATTTTTTGTGATTATTGTTGTTCAGTCATTTCAGTTATGTCTGACTCTCCTTGATCCCATTTGGGGTTTTGTTGGCAAAGATACTGGAATGGTTTGCCATTTCCTTCTCTAGTTCATTTTACAGATGAAGAAACTAAGGCAAAAAGGATTAAGTGATTTGACAGGGATCATGTAGCTTGTAAGTGTCTGAGGCCAGATTTCAACTCAGAAAGAGTTCAGGCCTGGCACCCTATTCACTGTACCAACTAGATTCCTAATAGCATTTTTTGTGATATCTGTGGCATTTTCCCAGTGCAAGTCTAAGCCCCCTGACTCACAGGCCCTGAGGCAATTCCTCAAATTTTGATCTCTGGCCAAGAGACATTGGGAAAAGTTTGTCACCAATCTGTTCCCTAGCTCTCCTTAAAGGAATTCTACTAAGCTTTAAACAAAATAAGTAGTGAGAAGGACAGCATTGACTTGGGTTATTTTAATGAATTTCCTTTGAGACCTTAACCCAACTCTCTGTTTATGAGAATAGTCTTTTAAAAGTGCAAAAATACAGGAATTATGGGTAAAATACTTCACTATATATTATTTATCAATATTGTTCAAACCTAGTTTTATATGGATAGAAAATTGTCTAACCTAAGCTTACAACAGAGGACAGGCTGACCTTAGAGACACTCCAGGGAAGCCAGATGGCTGCAAATAATGCTTAAATCCCACCCAGGTCTTGTTTTGAGTCCACCCAAAGTTTGTGTTTTGGGTTCCCCAAATTACATTAAATGTTTATACTTACCTGCTAATTATATATCTCACACAACCTTATGTGGGAATTGTTCTTTTCTGGAAGCTGCCTACATGCAGGCCGTGTGCTTATACCCTTGTGTAAACTCTATATATGACTTGCAGAGACTGGCAGTGGCAGCCACACTTTTTCTGGCTCTCTCCTCTGCTAAGTGATCTAATAAAATTCTTTATAAAAATTTTTCAAGCTTTGGGTTTGTTCTCAGCCAATGCCAAAGGAGTATGTACTTTATCCTCAAAGCAAGAAGACACCACTGAAGCTTCATGAGCAGAGAAGTGACGTGGTCACATCTGAACATCAAAAATGTCAATTTGATACAGAGAATTGAGTCCAATTTATAAGAATACAAGTCATCCACTAAATGATAAATGGTCAAAAGATAAGAATATGCAGTTTTCAGATGAAGAAACCAAGGCTATCTATAGTCATATGAAAATATGCTTTAAATCACTATTGATTAGAAAAATGCTATAAGAAATGATGAGCAGGCAAATTTCAGAAAAATCTGGAAAGACTTAAATGAACTGATGCAAAATGAAGAGAGCAGAACCAGAAGAACAATGTACGTAGTAACAGCAGCATTGTAAGAATGATCAACTACAAATGACTTAGCTCTTCTGAGCAATACAATGAGCCAAGATGATTCCAAAAGACTCAAGATGGAAAATGCTATCCACATCGAGAAAAAGAACTGATGGAGTCTGAATGCAGATCAAAGCATACTATTTTCACTTTCTTTGTTTTTTTCCATAGTTTTTTTTTTCCTTTTGTTCCATTTCATGGCTAATGTAACATGATTAATATGGAAATATGTTTTACATGAATAAATATATATAACCTATATCAAATTGCTTACCATCCTAGGGAGGAGGAAAGGGAAGGAAGAAGAAAAAAAAATTGGAATTCAAAATTTTATAAAAGAATGAATGTTAAAAATTACCTTTACATGTAATTGGAAAAAATAAAATACTATTTAAAAGAAAAAAGAATATCAATTTGGTAGCTATGTGGAAGATAGAATGCAGAGAGGAGAGCATGGACAAGAGGAGTCCAAATAGGTGAGAAGTGATGAAAGTCTGATCTAGTATGGAAGTGGAAAGAAAGGAATAGATATGAGATGTGTTATGGGCATAAAACTGACAAGATTTGGCAACCTATCAATGAAGCCAAGGTTGCAAACCTGGACACAAAAGGTAATGTGAGAAGATGACGATGTGGAACTGGAGTCAGGAGATAAGAGATAGGACGCAGATGAGATGAGAGACAGAGGTAACAATTCAATCTAAGATCACAGAGCTTTGGGGCATATCCAAGCTTAAGGGACAAGAAATGTATGGTGATCTAGTAAAGAAAATTTAGAAAGAACAGTCAGTTGGGTGGCAAGAAAAACAAGAGACAAGTTATTTCAAAAACTAAATTTAGAGAGTATTCATGAGGAAGTGGTGATTAACAAAACCAAAAGCAACAGGGAAGGTGAGGACTGAGAAAAGATTTAACAACTAATAAATAACTTTTTAGTACTTAAATTTTTATATAGCATTACTAAACATATTTCACAAAAACATTAACAATAGTAGTCTTCTTAAATAAATTCTAGTAAAGCATATTGCAATTTTCTAAGTTGTTAGTCAATGAAATATGAGTTGCATGAATCATTGCACCTTACTGAGAGATATTTATTTGAGACTAAGTACCATTTTTTTATATGCTTAAAGCCTATTTTCTCTGATAGAAGTTCAGTTCCTTGAAAGCAAGATTATTTGACTTTTGTCTCAGTATCCCCAACAACTAGTATGTCAGAGTGGGGCAGGGACTGAACCTGTTGTTTCATTAGTATGAAATGATAATGAAATTCTCTAAGGACACAGGCTGGCAATTTCCCTACAATTTAGTAGTCTTAAAGGATTATTGAGAGAACAAATGACTTGTCCAGAGTCACACAGACATGATGGGTCAAGAGGTAAAACTTGAACCTAGGTCTTCCTTCCTGATTTCAAGTCCAGCTCTCTAGCTACTATATCACACAGTGGGCCCTTAATAAATGATCAATGACTGATTGATTCAGAATCATTTCCTATGAATTCCTATTTTTGAAAGTAGGTAAGTAAAGGCTATTATAACAATATTTTACCTTCATTTTCTGAAGTCTGTCTGTATTTCTACTGAAGCTTCCAATACGGGCCTGAATCTGATGACATTGTTTTAAATATTCTTGGTTTCGAACATGAGCCTTTTTTTCTGACTCACATATTTCTTTCAGGTATTTCTTCAGTTTTATATATTTCAGTTTAGTTCTAGAAAAAAAAAATTCAGATTTTAAAAATTAAGTTAGATTTTGAACAACAAAATTTAGAAAATATTTTCACATATGCATAAAATTACTTTAATATAATATTTAAAAAGCATGTTACCTGGATTACTCTGCCCTTAATATGGAAATTTGAAAAGCTAAACGTTATATCTCCGTAGGAAGACAATTAAAGCAGCATTCCTGAAGTATTACACTGGCTAGATATGACCATAGCTCTCTTGAGAAGCCTGTACAAAACTACATTATATTATTCATGGCATAAAGACCTAGTTATATTTACTTCATACAATCAAAAGTGATTTTTAAGTACTATCAACATAAACATGTAAAATAACATATTAGCAATTTTATCACATGGCAGGCTGTTTTAAAATTACCAGCTCAAGTGGAAATAGGACCAAATAGCAAACCACAATTCAGAAAGCATTAAAAATGTCTAATTTTTAAATATTTAAGAAAAGTTTGCATTTAAAATACATAAATAAATGCTTGCATAAATTATAAGCTAATTTTCATGAAACTGTCTTCTAGTGTTTTGTATCACAGAACTGCAATAATGATAATAGCTGATATTTATTAATGGCTTTAAGGTAATATGCAAAGTATTTTACATTCTCTCTCTCTCTCTCTCTCTCTCTCTCTCTCTCCCCACTTCCCTCCCTTCCTTCCTCCCTCAAATCTCCTTGTATTTTTGTCCTCACTGCACTCCCACTTCAGCCTCCCCAAAAGCAAAGTCAGCATTCTTACTTTTTAAAAACTTTGGTATTTTATCTTTTTGCAATTACATATAAAAAAAATTTTCAACAATCATTTTTAAAACTGAATTCCAAATTCTCTCCTTCCTGCCCCATCCCCTCATTGAGGAGGCAAGCAATTTTATATAGGTTATACATGTGCAGTCATGCAAAACATATTTCATGTTAGTCATGCTGTAAAAGAAAACAGATCAAAATAAAACCCCAAGAAAAATAAAGTAAAAAAAAAGTATGCTTCGATCTGTATTCAGAGTTCATCCGTTCTTTCTGTGGGGATGGATAGCATTTTTCATCATAAGTTCTTCAGAGTTGTCTTGTAAGTCATTCACAGTTGATCATCTTGCTGTTACTGTGTACAAAGTCTAGCATTCTTACCACTGTAGCACACTGTCTCAATACATAAACATTGATTTTTTTTTAATGTAAGCTCTTTGAGGGCTGGGACTTTTGTGCTTTTTGCCAATTAACAGCAAATGGATAGAGGGATGACATCAAGGAAGGAGTCAAGTAGAAGAAGAGTTGAGCTTTGAAATAAACTAGGGATTCTAAGAGATACAAGTAAGGAAGGTGTACATTCCTGGCACAGAAAGCAATCTGGGCAAAAGAGGAGAAAAGAATGAAATATCACAGCAAAATCTGTTTGGCTGGACCACAGAGTGAAAAAAAGGGGAAGTTATTTGTAAAGCTATAAAGGTAGGGTTGAATCGGACTATGAAAAACTTTAAACAGTTTCTATTTTACCCTAGAGGTAACAGAAAACTATGGAGATGTATTTAGCAAGGGAGTGAAACAACTTGTGCTTTAGGAAACCAATTTGGCAGCAGTATGGAGGATCAGCCTACCTGAAGCAAGGAGACAAACCAAGATACTATTGCAATAATCTAGGGAAGAAATGATGAGGGCTTGAACTAGAGTGAAGTGAAAAGAAGGGGACAGATACAAAAGATGATACAGGCTTAGAACTGACAAGATGTGGCAATTAATTAAATATAAGTGTGACGGAGTGAGAAGGTGTAGGTAACTCTTAAATTGTGAATTTGGGCTACTGAAAAAATGGAAAAGACCCTGACATAAACAGGAAAGTCTGGAAGAGGGATGGATTTGGGGGAAAAGAAAAATGAATTCTGTTTTAGAAATGGTGGATTTGAAATGCCTTTGGGACACATTGAGTTAATAAATCTAATAACCAATAGGTGATATAGAACTGGACCTAAGAGAGAGACCAGGGCTGGCTAGATATTCTAGATTTGGGAGCCATCAAGATAAAGATAAAAATTAAACTTGAAGTTGGAGTGGATTATGTTAATGAAAATGAGAAGATCTTTCCCATCTATTAATAGGCCCATGTGACTTGCCTGAGTCACATGGAAATCTGAGTCATTTGACCCGTGGTGGGAGGAGCTGGCCGAACAAGTGGAGTAGGAAAGGGTGGAGCAGGAAGTGAGACAGAGAAGTCAGAACTGGGAAGGAGAGAGCAGGCAGAGGAACTAGCATGAGTGAGAGAGGGAGTGATTTTGCTTAAGGGAGCTCGGTTTGTGGGAATGCCTGACAGAAGGAAGGCTTGGGGATGGTGATGCCCCCTGCATTGATAATGTGTATAGATTTCTTTGTTGCTATGATGGATTTGGCTTTCTGGTGTTTGAATAAATGTTTTGGTTTCATCTTCCATGGAGAGAGTCTGTTTTATTTTGCAATTCAGAACTATGCTGGCATATTCATAGCAGCCGCAAGCTGCTGTGGGTATCGCATTGGCAGTACAATGGGATGATGATAACTGACAAAAGAAAAAACAAAACTGCTCAAATCTTTGTTTTTATTTTATCTGTAAAAGATAATGACTTGTACATTGGAAATGACAGAACCAAAAGGATTAATAGGAAGTTGACACCGAAGATGAGTAAGGAGATAGTAAGAAAAACGTAGCTACTCTAGAGGAAGTCAAGTTACCAGTCCCAGATAAACTACATCCTCAACTTCTGAAAGAACTGGCATATGTGATTACTGAGCCATTGTTGGTGATATACTAAAGACCACAAAAGACAGGAAAAGTACTACAAGACTAAAAATGGCAAATGTTATCCCGCTAGTCAAAAAAAGCAAAGAGAACAGAGTAAAAAACACAGGCCTATTAGCTCTTTAAAAAAAAAAAAAGCTAGTTTTTATATAGTTCTCTAAAGTTAGCTAAGCAATTTACAATATTTTCTCATTTGATGCTCATGACAAATCTGATAAGTGATATTTTTATCCCCATTTTACGGATGAGAAAACTGAGGCAGATAGAGATTTAGTAACTTGTCTGGGGTCACGTCAATATCAAAGACAAGATTTAAACCCAGGTCTTCCTGACTCCAGGTCAGGCACTCTATCCACTGAGCCACCTAGTACAGTTTTCCTGGGAAATCTCTAGAATGCATTGTTAAAGAAATGGTTAGAGAATATCTAGAAAAAGAGGAGTTACTGTAAAGAGCCAGCATGGCTTCATCGAGAATAATAGGTCCTGTCAGACTAACTTTATTCCCTTTTTTTTGACAGAATTACTAAGTCAGTAGATGAAGAGAATGTTGTGGATATAATTTACCTAGATTTTATCAAAGCTTTTGATAAAATATTTCATGCAGTTCTTGGGAAATAGATGGAAGAGACTAAGAGACTTGGGTTAGATAATCATATAATCAGATGGTTTTAGTACTAGTTGGACAGCTATACTAATATAGAGTAGTTGAAAATGTCAACCTGGCAAGAGGTTTACGGTGCAATAACCCAAAGATCTGTGCTTGACCCTGTGTTGTTTAACATTCGTATCCATGACTTAGGTAAAGGCAGAGATGGTATCTTCATTAAATTTTTCTATGACATAAAGCTGGTAGAAATTGCTAATATAACAGATGACAGAGTAAGGATCCAAAAGGATGTTGACAGGTTAAAGCATTAATAAGATGAAATTCAATAGGGTCATATGTAAAATCTTGCATTTGGGTATTAAAAAATTAACTTTGCAAGTATAAGATAAGTGAAACATAGCAGTTGTTCTGAATAAGATTTTGGAGTTTTAGTGGCCTGCTGGTTCAATATGTTTTGTTTTGTTTTTTTTAATGGGGGTAGGGAAGGAGGAGGCTAGCAAAAGTAATGCCAAAAAAAAGAGAGACATTGAAATATTTTCTTAAACACATAGAAAAGAATAGAATCAAGTTCAAAACAAAGGACAAACAAGTAGGGCATTTTTTAAAGTAATGTAAGGGATTCATTATATACCATTTAAAAAAAACTGGTATTAAGTGGGGATTCATTGTTTCATATACAATTGTCTTTTTGTGTTCTATTATGGGTATGGAAATGTTCTTTTTTTGGTGCTTAGGTGTCAAGTTAAAAATTTTTTTAAAAAGTATCAAACATTCAATAAACTTCAAGAAGTATAAAGACTGAGAAAATGAAGTCAGATTCAGCAATTAAATGATGTCTTTGGAAAATGACTGAGCTAATTAAGGACAATCAGAAGTTAGAGTTGAGAAGTGACCAAAAGGAAAGGAAGTGGAGGAATTAAGAGTAGAAGTTTTTCTAGGAATGTGGCCATGAAAAATAGAGATGCAAGGACATACAGAGAGAATAGTAGAAACAAGTAATGGGTATTTTTTAAAGGATGGGCAGGAGCTAGGCACGTTTGCAGACAGAAAGGAAGAAGCCACTGGAAAGGGAAACTGGGTAATTGTGGAGGCAATCTAGTCAAGAAGATAGGAGGCAATGAGATGAAGGGTAGGTGTATAGACATTTGCCTTAGTGAGGAAAAAGGCCTCTACCCTATTAGAAACCAAATAAATGAAGAAAGAATCAGGGGTGATGTCAAAGGGTTTTGAGATGTAGAGATGGAGAAAAGAGGGGCGTCAACTAGAGGTCCTATTTATAGTTGATCTGATAGTTTGTCATGTGATGAGGCTGCCAATAGCTCTGAATGGTCTCTAGTTTTTCAGTAAAGTACAAGACAAGATTATCTGCTGAGAGTTGAGGAAAGGAGTAGTGTGAGGGACTTAACAAAAAGTAGGTTTGGAACAACTGCTGTGAGAACTGTAAGAAATAGTTACCATATGAAATTTTCATCCACAAAGGGATGAAATTTTCAAAGTTTGTTAGGACAGTAAAATGCCTTGTTCTATTTCTGCTGGAAATTTAGTGTTTCTATCATTAGCAGATTAAGTTATTAAGTAGTCTATATAGGGAAAAGATACGGGGGAAAAACACCTTCAAAACAAGAAATGTAGAGACATCTAAAATGACTCGAATTGAGACCCCAAATATCTCACTATATATAGATCAGTGATTTTCAATAAATTCTTTGTATTTATGCTAGCATGCTAACAAATGTATGCTTTCATGTAAACTATCATTCTTCAATTTCCCTTCCTGATTGAATGCTTCATGACTTCCCATCTCTTCCACCCCAACCACAGCTCAAGATAGCCCCGCCTGCTATTTCCTCTCCAGATCGATGTAATGACAATTTGGATGTGAAGATCTTTCCCACCCATTAATAGGCCAGGTGACCTGCTTATGTCACAGGAAGCCTATGTCACATGTGTTTGGATGAGCTTGCTGAAAGGAAGAGGAAAGTGTGTCATAGGAAATGCTCAGAGGGAAAGTAAGAGCTGGGGGAAAGAGCAGATGTGTGCTGTACTGTGAGTGACTGTTGGTGGCAAGGCCCCAGCAGTGGGGCGGATGGCTTTGAGATGCAGTTTCTCTGCTGTGATATTGTGTGTTGAATTCTTTGCTGCTATGATGGATTGTGGTTATTGGTTTTGGGATCTGGTTCTCTGGCCTCTGAATAAACGGTTTATTTCTTCTACCTTCTATATGGAGAGTCTCTTATATTTTGCAATACAAAACCACATAGGCATTTTGACAATTATTGTCTATATTGTGATTATTGCCTTGCTAATATAGTTGGGTTGGTTGGGAACCAACAACTGAAGAAGGGATAATGCTAGCAGTAGTGGACAGCCTGGCATAGAGCCATGGATATAGCCAACACTCAGTAAATATTTATTCATTTTATTTTTCCATACTCCTCTACAAGTATCCACCCACAGAAAATAAACCTCCATCCAAATTCTAAGGACTTTTTCCCTAACATCAATCCCCAAGTCAAGTATATAAATCAGTCAAATCATTAAGAATCCACTAAGCTCTATTTTATTAAGTCTCTTCCTATTTTAATAAGTCCAGTGATCTATAATATAACATATAATCATAACATATAATAATAAAAATAAGGCTTAGAGGAACAAACAGCCAAACCCTAGCAAACTTGGAGCTACTCAGTAGGAAGAGGGTATCTCAGACTATTCTAATTCACTGTTCTATGAATGTATGAATAATAGAGATGTAAGCAGAAAAATTACTTTATACTTGCTATGCTGCACCTCTTTGCCACTGTCCCATCTTCTTCTGAAACTGGAAGCTAGAATAATAGCCATTCCCACACCAGCTCATGACTCGTTCACTTTCTAAGACTGAGGCATCTAAGGCTCCACTGTTTTTACTACATCCATATATGGTTGTGCTGTCTTTGTCTTTTCCATTATTGCCGGTAGGATGCCAAGCAAGCCATAGATTTAAGCCAGGAAGGGACCTCAGTGATCAGTTAAACTAATCTCTTCTCATTTTATAGATAAGGAAACTGATGCCCAAAGAGATGAGTGGAGGGTTCCTCATCTCCGCTTTTCCCACCAGGCTGCACTCCTCTGGTCTCTTCCATCACGCCCCAAGCTTGGTACCTTCTCTCTCTACTCCTCCCTTCTTTTCAGCTTTCTTTTCTATGTTGTCTTTCTCATTAGAATATAGGCTCCTTGAGGGCAGGGACTGTCTTTCAATTTGCTTGTATTTGTATTCCCAGAGTTTAGGACAGTGTTGGCACATAGTAAGTATTTAATAAATGCTTGCTGACTGACTATTGCCCAAGGTTATAAAGGTAATAAAGAGCAGAGGCAGATTTGAACGAGAGATCTTTTGAGTTCATACCCAGTACTCTTTCACTAAAGCACAATTACCTTTAGATTGAAAAGTCAAGGGATAATTTTGAGAATTAAGATATGGATGTATTTAATAAATAATAAAACCAGCACAACTGGCCTTTATTTTTGCTGGATGAGATTCTCTCATTATTCACTTATGATTTTTGACAAGAGGTTTCATTTTAATACTACTTCATAAAGAAAATGTTTTTATAATTAAAAGCCAAATATATTCACAAAGTAGATCTCAAAATGTATAAATTCTAATACTAACAATGTGTTCTATAAATTTGTGTACTAAAAATTGTGCATGAAATCACATTACTTTTAATAATTATTCTCATATATCAATGAACAAATAGATGTCAGATGATCTTGGTGCAACAACTTGGTTGAAGATCAATTAAGAAAATTCTGCATTAACCACCATTCAGGTTATTTCATCTAAACTCTGGCCCTAAAAGGAGTAAATAGTGCCTTTTTTCTTGAGAAAAAAAGTAGAAACTACATGGCAAAGATAGAATGAAAAGAATGTCATTTTCATTTTGTTCTAATTTTTCTAAGCAAATCCACTTACACATAATACATTTCATCATCTTTATTCCATGAAAAATAGAATAGCAAAGATACTATGAAAACACATCTTGTACAATAATATTTGAAGCTATGTAAAATTTTTACATTGTAGCTTATGTAACATGTATGTAATAATGGGTGTCAATTATGTTAAAAACTATTGTCACTATCATTACTTACCTACATATATCGGATTGGGAATACTCATAAAGTTTTCTTTCCAAATCTAACCTCTTCTTTTCACTGCAGTATTAAAAGAAAATGCTTCATAAGTAAATTAGTAACAAAATTAATATCCAAGATTTGTAAAAGGGTTTAGCTTATACACATGCCTCTGCAACTGTTCGCAGTATCCATGTTTAATAATAATATTAACTAACATTTACATAGTACTTTAAAGTTTTACAATGTGCTTTCCTCATAGCAAGCCTGCAAGGTAGATACTGTATTATTATTCCAGTTCTGTTGATGGGAAAACTGGGACTCAGAAAGGCTAAGAGATTTACTCAGAATCGCACAGCTTAGAAGACAAAATTTAGAATTGTGTCTTGGCAGTCTTCTGGCTCCAAACTCAGAGCTTCTTACTGCCTCCATCCAAGCAACAGAAATACTCAGAGATCAGTAAGGAAGTCAAATATATAAAAGGACAAAAATAAAAAAGAGGAAGGATTCCTAAAGCAAATACAGAAACAAAGCATTAGGAAAGGGTACATCCCAGGAATCTTTGAAAAAGACTTTTTCAAGGTAGATTTTCATGAAAACAAAAGGGAAACAAGAAGAAATATTTAAACGTAAGGCCAGGATAACATTTTCTGTACATACTGATCCAACTTGCCTTTTGACATTATGGATAGGATTACAATGCGAGTGCAAAGAAAAACTTAATGCTGGGCTTAGGGCATGCCGGATCTCAGATGAATTCGGCCCCTGTGGCTAGAATTCAAACTAGCTTTTCTTCAGTATTTTAACTCCGTCAAATTTGTCTACTATTTTTTAATAATGCCTTTATCTCACTGTTCTTTACAATTTTCCATAACAAATATAAACAAACAAGAACAGTGAAATACAAACTGGAGGAAAAAATAAAGGAAGTGAGTCACAGAACACAATTTAAATGTGAATAGCCTGACTGGTGTCAGAGGTCTGATTAGTGAGTGAAGTATCTTAACTAACCACAAACTAGCCCACCCAAGATTGCATTTAAGAAGTTCTTTGTAAAAAAAAAATTCAAACATCTCAGAGATTTTACCTTACACCCCTTACGCCCAGAAAACTGGCAAAGACAGAACAGTCAAGGAACTAAAGTCAATAGTACAGGGGTAGAAAATATTGTATATAACGTCAGATTTTTCAATGTTAGTTTTGGTGAACTTTTTTTCCCTCTTTTTATTCTCTAAGTGATAGCTCTCTTGGAGAGGTTAAGGAAGGAAAACAGGAGCAAATGGAAGGAACTAAAAGCAAAAAATATCAATTAAAATTTTTTAAGATGTTCTTTAAAACAAGCTAATTTTACTGGCCAGTAATGATGGTCTCATTGGAAAGAGAAGTTCAATGAGAAAGACATAAAATAGGGCCACGACAATTATTAAATATTTTTAGGGTTTTAGTATTTTCATTAGATACACTGCCTGATTTCATTTAGATTTACTCTTTCTTTCTTTTGGCTGCGGAAAAGTGTTGGGTTTTTTCCCCTTATGGCTGGACTAACACATTCGCTGAAATTTTCTTCAGTATTGAGTTTTGCAACCCAATCTAATCCCAGGTTTTTTTCTTTCAAAGCTATTCATTTAGTACCTGCTTGCAGACCCTTCATTTTCATCTCATCCACTGTTTGTGCCCATCATCTGCTAGGGCTTTGTCTTGGATCCTCAGCTCTATTTCCTTTAAATTCTTTATATAACAGTTTCCTAGTCTTTGTGACTTTGATTACTACCATTCATAAAATAATTTTAATTTACTTTCAAGACTGATTAGGAATATTCCTAAACTGTGGATATTATATCCAGAACCAAGTCAATTTTCATATTTTCTTTTTCCCCTTACTATTGTATTCAGAATTTTGTGTGGTTGTGGTTTGTCCTTCATTCTCAAAGAGGAGAGAGGGAGATGATGACATGACTAGCAAATGACTTTGATTTCAGTGAGGAAGGGCTATGCAAAGTCACCAGTCTCACTTTCTCCTCCAGAGTCATCTGGGTCCAGTGGCCTGATATTGATCAGGACAACTGGAGATAGGCCAGGATGCAGTGGGACACCTTGGCCCTTTTAATCTAAGGTCTTTTCAGGTTCTCACTTTGAGTGAGGCAATGCCCATTCAGTGAATAGGCCTCTTTAAAAAGTGAATCAAGGGGGGGGCGGAGCCAAGATGGCGACTGGAAAGCAGCAACTGGCATGAGCTCCCCTCCAAGTCCCTCCAAAAACCTATGAAAAAATGGCTCTGAACCAATTCTAGAACTACAGAACCCACAAAGGGGCAGAGGGAACCAGGACTCCAGCCCAGGTCTGCCTGGATGGTCTCGGGGTAAGGTCTGTCCCGAACAGAACTCTCAGCCCCCAGCCGAGGGGAGCGGAGCTGAGCCAAGCAGAGCCCAGCGTGCGGCGCAGCAGACAGCGGACCGACGAGACCTGGAGTGGAGCCGAGGGTGCCCGGGTGCCGAGCTCGCAGAATTACTGAGCTGTGGCATGTACCAGACCTCACAACCCACAAAC
>CM053625.1:224201289-224221087 GCA_028646595.1 Phalanger gymnotis | reverse complement strand
GGGGGGGGGTGGAAATGGGGAGAAAAATCTGTAATTCAAACGCATGTGAAAATTAATGCTGAAAACTAAAGATGTTAATAAAAAAAATAAAAAAATAAAAAAAAATAAAAATAATTTTAAAAAAAAAGTGAATCAAGGGATAGCCCCTTTAATAAAAAAAAAAAAGTCAAACTGGGAGGGGAAGACCCTCAGAGTTGCGCGCCAAAAGAGAAACAGTTCAGAATTTTACACTTCAAGAGAAAGTTCTACTAGGTAGAGCTTTAATAATGAGAGAATTAATTTAGGATTCACTCACCCAAAACTATAAGCAAACTTCTACGGGCATAGAAGTTTCTATGGAAATGTATTCTCTTTAATATTGATGCTTAAATAAAATACTATGAAATAAGTCAAATATATCAATTAAGTCACTCATTACTTTCATTATTATTCAGCCCCTTCTGTTCAATTCTGGTATTCCACTTAATTATGACATGGAGAACTGGGAAAGGTTCAGAGAAAAAACACAAAAATGACTAACCTTTCATAAAAGAAAAAGTTAAAGGAGTCGTAAAGTTATTCATCTGAATGAAAGGATAAAAATAATGACTCTTAAGAATAACAATAATAGAGAGACAGCTGTGGCACAGGAGACAAGAGTTGACCTCAGAGTCAGGAAGAACTGGCTTAAAGAAAGAACTGGCTATTTCTGAAACAGAGTAGATAACTGCAATCTCTCAGTGCCCCAGGCAAATCTCAAATCCAAAGTTCTGAAACTTTTTTATGTCATGGTCCTTTTTGTATGTCTGGTAAAGCCTAAGGACTCCTGCATTTTAAAAAAAGTTTTTAAATAAACAAAATAAAATATATGGGATTATGACAGAAATAAACTGTACCAAAATACAGTCATCAAGATATTTTAATAAACAAGCTTACAAACTCCAGATAAACAGTCCAGTGGTGTCAAACTCAAATAGAAACAGGCCATCAGCCAGTATATAAGAATCACTATAGATTCATATTGACATAGAAAACCACCTACTAACATTATGCTTTACTGCATTTTTACTTAATTTGTTAAGTATTTCTCAATTACATTTTAACCTGGTTCACTGCATTTGGTAGTGTTGTAGGCACAGTGCTTGACATCTCTGCTCTACGGTAAAAATTTCAGAGCAGGTGCCAATCTGTATTGATATTTTCTCACCAGGAGTTCCCTATACCAGTGAAATCCCATGCCCAGTCTAAATAAGAATAAGAGATGACATTTATATAGCACTTTAAGGTTTGCAACATGCTTTACAAACAACATCACATTCGATCCTCAAAACAACATTCCAAGGTAAATGCAATTATTATCTCTAATTTCAGAAGAAGAAATTGAGACTTGCCCAAGATCACAGAGCTAATAAGCGTCTGAGGTGGAATTCAAACCCAAGTCTTCTTAACTCCAAATCAGGGACTCTTTCCAGAATGCCATTTTGCTTCAAATGTTAACTTCAACACAAGTATTTATTATGCATCTACTGTGTGCTGGGTCCTGTACATCCTTTAGATATAAATACATAAAGAACTCCTAATAAGTGTCCAGATGATCTCAATCTCTACTAAAGACAGAGTAAAAGAAAATGGGCTTGATATTTAATGTGGTGGCTGTTAATTATGTGTGATCCTGATTGTGGCTCCTCAATATTTGAATTCTCTCTTTCTGACTGCTTATAACGTTCCTAGAAGTTTTATTTTTCTCTTTTTTTCCCTCAAGACATGACCAGTGAATTCTTTCTCTTTTCTCTGGTTCTAAGAGATCTGAGCTGTTTTCTTTCTTATATATATATATATAAATGTATGTATTATGTATACATATGTGTATATATATATTTGTGTGTGTATGTATATGTATATACGTATACACACACACACGAATGACGTCTAACTTTTTTCTTTTTGGTCATGGAGTTCCAATGGACCAATTATTTCTTAATTTTTTTTTCTCCTCTGTTTTCCAAGTCAGTTTTTGCTGTATTTGCTATAAAAGATTTTATATTTTCTTGGGTTTTTTCAATAGTTTTCTTAATTTCAATTTTATTAATCTCTCCTTTGATTTTAAGTATCTCTAATTTGATATTTAATTGGGGATTTTCAATTTGTTCTTCTTCTAGCTTTTTCAGTTGCATGCCCAATTCATTGATCTCCTTTTTCTCCATTTTATTCATGTAAGCATTTAGAGATATAAAACTTCCCCTAACAACTACTTTTGCTGCATCCCTTAAGTTTTGGTTGTTGTCTCATTATTGTCATTCTCTTGAATGAAGTTATTGTTTCTCTGATTAGTTCTTTGGCCCACTCATTCTTTAGAAATAGAGTATTTAGTTTCCAATTAATTTTTAGCTTATTTTTCCATGGTTCTTTATCACAAATAATTTTTATTGCATCGTGATCTGAAAAGTATGCTTTCACTACTTCTGCCTTTCTGCACTGGATTGTGAGGTTTTTATGCCCTAGCACATGGTCAATTTTTGAGTATGTGCCATGTACCGCTGAGAAGAAAGCATATTCCTTTTTATCCCCATTCAGTTTTCTCCAGAAGTCTATCATATCTGCCTTTTTTAAAAATTCTGTTCACCTCCTTAACTTCTTTCTTATTTTTTTGAGGTTAGATTTATCAAGTTCAGAGAGGGGGAGGTTGAGGTCTCCCAATATTATAGTTTTGCTGTCTATTTCTTCCTGTTACTCCCTTAACCTCTTCTCTAAGAATCTGCATGCCCTACCACTTCGTGCACATGTTAAACAATGATATTGCTGCATTGTTTATGGTGCCTTTTAGCAGGATGTAGTGTCCTTCCTTATCTCTTTTAATTAAATATATCTTTACTTTTGCTTTGTCTGAGATTAGGATTGCTACACCTGCTTTTTTTACTTTAGCTAAAGCACAATATATTTTACTCCAGCCTTTTACCTTCACACTGTGTGTTTCCCCCTGTTTCAAATGTGTTTCTTGTAAACAGCATATTGTAGGATTATGGTTTTTAATCCATTCTGCTATCTGCTTCTGTTTTATGGGAGAGTTCATCCCATTCACATTCAGTTATGATTTCTATCTGTGTCTTTTTCTCCATCTTATTTCCCCCGTTTATGCTTTTATTTCTCCCTTTCCCCTTCCACTCCTCAACAAAGTTTTGCTTTTGACCACCACCTTCCTCAGTTTACCCTCCTTCTTGATTCCCCTCCCTTATCTTACCGTTTTCCAGTTGCTATTTCTTCCCTCCCTTCTGATCATCACCTCCCTTTTTTCCCCCTCTCCCCTCCTACTCCTACTACTGGACAAGTTAGATTTCTATACTTATCAGGGTTATTACCTTCTTGAACCAGATCAGATGACAGTAAAGCTCAAATACTGCTCCTCTCCCTCCCTTCTTTCCCTCTACTATAATGTTTTTGTGCCTCTTCATTTGATGTAATTTACCCTTTTCTACTACCTCCTTACCTCTTCTCCCATAACCCTCCCTTTACATCTCTTAATTATGTTTTTTATTCTTATATCTGTTATTTTATATAGACACTCACAGTCTATGTGTATCCCTTTCAATTGTCATAACAGCTGTACTATTCTCAAGATTGACATATATATATATGTGTGTATATATATATATAATATATATATACACATAAAACATACATAAGATGATATAATCCTATGTAAAAATGTAAATAATTTGCCCTTATTGATTAATAAGGTTTGTGGGGGATTTTCCCCATTTACCTTTTTATGTCTCTCTTGAGTTTTGTATTTGAAGATCAAATTTTCCATTGAGTTCTGGCCTTTTCATCAGGAAGGTTTGGAATTCCCTTATTTCATTGAATGTCCATCTCCTTGCCTGAAAAATTATGCTTAATTTTGCTGGGTAGTTGATCCTTGGTTGTAGTCCCAGCTCCTTCGCCCTTCAGAATATCATATTCCAATTTCTCCTGCCATTTAATGTAGAAGCTGAGAGATCCTGCATGATACTGACTGTAGTTCCACGATATTTGAATTGTTTCTTTTTGGCAGCTTGCAGTATTTTCTCCTTGACTTTGTAATTCTGAAATTTGGCTATAATATTTCTTGGTGTTTTCAGTTTGGGATCTCTTTCAGGGGGGTGATCAGTGGATTCTTTCAATGACTATTTTACCCTCTGGTTCTAGGACCTCTGGACAGTTATCTTCGATAATTTCTTCGAAGATACTATCAAGGCTCTTTTTTTCATCATGGATTTCTGGTGGACCAATAATTCTCAAATTGTCTCTCTTGGATCTATTTTCCAGGTCAGTTGTTTTGCCAATCATATATTTCACATTTTTTTTTCTATTTTTTCATTCTTTACATTTTGTTTGACTACTTCTTGATGCCTCATAGAGTCATTAGCTTCCGCTTGCACAATTATAATTTTTAATGAGTTGCTGTCTTCATTTTGCTTTAGTCTCCTTTTCCAATTTGTTGATTTTACCTCTCAGGGTGTCATTTTCTCTATTTAGATTCTTAATCTCCATAGCCATTTCGCCAATCTTATCTTTTAAAGACTTGATTTCATCAGTGTTTTTTTTTTTCCATTTTTCTTTTGCCTCCCTAATCTGGTTTTTAAAATCCTCCTTTAGCTCTTCTAGTAATGCTTTTTGGGCTTGAGACCAGTTCACATTCTCTTTTGAGGTATCAGATGTAGGTACAGTATCATTGCTATCCTCTTCCAAATTGGTATTTTGACCATGCCTGTTTCCATAAAAAGAATCAATGGTCCTCGGTTTTTTTGTGTTCTTCTTCATGTTGGTTAGCCTTTTCCTGACTTTACAATGAATTTCTGCTTTTGGAGCTCAGGGCTCTCTGTCCCAGGTTTCTTATTCTGGGGATTGTGAGTCTAGTTACTGGCTTTGTGAATTACAGCCTTCAGTTTCTTGAGGTGTGGGGGAGGGGGGACCTGGCTGTCTGAAGTCTCCTCTTCCCCTGGGGTTGCTCTCCAGCACTGTTGCTCTTCAGCAATGGTCTCAGCTCTTTATGTCTGGCACTTCCCCTGGGGGAGCAAGGGTATGTCTGGGTTCCTGGTGTTGACCCCTGCTGGCTCTGCCCCTCTGGGACTCAGGAACTCCCACTGCTCGGCCACTGAAGCCTCACTTCTTTCTCCCCTATTTCAGCGTTTTTTCCCAAGAAATTCTCGGGGGCAGGGGGCGGGATAGGGACTAGAGCTGTTTACCTGGCCATTATGTCTCCCAGAAGTTCAAGAAGACACATTTCACACCTTTGGGCTGCAAGCCTCAGGAGTTGATATCTCACGGCCAGTGGCATTGCGCTGCTGCCTCTTGTCGCTTCCACAGACTACCATCCTGTGTTGGGAGGTCTGGGGATCTCCACCAGTTTCAGGCACCCAGCTTTCTCCCAGCCTGTCTTGCACTTTGGCTTCCGCTTTGGTGCTGTCTGGAGCAGCTTCGCATGCCGAGCACTCTCCCAGCCTACAGATTTGTCCCGTTGGCCTTTCAGACACTCCTGGCTTGGAAATTTGCCTTATTCAGACTGCTCACAGTTTCTAACTCTCAAATCTGCACAGATTAACTTTTTTATAGGAATCTGACAGAACTTGTGAGAGAACTCCAGTAAGATCGAAAACAATTTCTTAAAAAGTAGAATTGGCCAAATGGAAAAGGAGGTACAAAAGTTAACTGAAGAAAATAATTTGTTAAAAATAAGAATTGGGCGAGTGGACACTAATGACTCTATGAGACATGAAGAGTCAGTCAAACAAAATCAAAAGAATGAGAAAATAGAAGAAAATGTAAAATACCTCACTGGAAAAACAACTGACCTGGAAAAACAATCCAGGAGAGATAATTTGAGAATGATTGGTCTACCTGAAAGCCATGATCAAAATAAGAGCCTGGACAGCATCTTTCAAGAAATTATCAAGGAAAACTGCCCTGATATCCCAAGACGAGAAGGCAAAGTGGAAATTGAAATAATCCACCAATCGCCTCCTGAAAGAAATCCCAAAATGAAAACTCCAAGGAACACCATAGCCAAATTCCAGAATTACTAGGTCAAGGAGAAAATACTTTAAGTACCTAGAAAGAAACAATGTAAATATTGTGGGACCACAGTCAGGATTATGCAGGGCCTAGCAGCTTCTACGTTAAAGGACTGGAGGGCATGGAAGGATATTACAGAAGGCAAAGAAGCTCGGATTGCAACCAAGAATCAACTACCCAGCAAAACTGAGCATAATCTTTCAGGCAAGGAAATGGATATTCAATGAAATAGAAGACTTTAAACTTTCATGAAAAAACCAGAGCTGAACAGAAAATTTTCAAATACAAGCCTCAAGGGAAGCATAAAAAGGTAAACAGGAAAGAAAAAGAACATGTTATTTAATAAGGTTAAACTGTTTATATCCCTACATGGGAAGACGATACTTGTAACTCTTGAGAACTGTATCTTTATTACATTTAGAAGGGGTATACATAGACAGAGAGTATGGATATAACTTCACTTTGATGTAATAATAAAAAAATTAATTAATTAAGGGGTGAAAATAAGAATTGTACTAGAAAAAGAGGAAAGGAGGAGGCAGAAAATGGTCAATTACATCACATGAAGAGGCTCAAACACCTATACAGTAGAGGGAAAGGGAAGGAGGTGAGTATTTTTTGAACCTTACTCTCATTGGATTTGGCTCAATACACACCCAATTGGGTATAGAAATCTATCTTACCCTATAGGAAGTAGGAGAGGAAAGAGAAGAGAAAAAGGAAGGTCAGATTGAGTGAGGCAGTGATCAGAAAAAAAAAAACACTGGTAAGGAAGGAAAGGGGAAAAGGAAAGACAAAAGCACAAACAGGAGGGGAAATAGGATGGAGAGAAAGGCACAATTAGTAATCATAACTGTAAATGTGAATGGGATGAACTCTCCCATAAAATGGAAGCAGAGAGCAGAATGGATTAAAAACCATAATCCTACAATATGTTGTTTACAAGAAATATATTTGAACCAGAAAGACAGACACAGAGTAAAGGGGTTGGAGCAGAGTATACTTCAGCTGAGGTAAAAAAAAAAAATGGGTAGCAATCTTGATCTCAGATAAAGCAACGGCAAAACTAGATCTAACAGAAGACTAACAGAAAAGGAAATAAAAGACTTAAATAACCACGTTTCAGAAAAACAAATTGAACAAGCCATCAATGAACTCCCTAAGGAAAAAAAAAATCTCCAGCACCAGAAGGATTTAGAAGTGAATTAAACCAAATATTTTAAAAACAATTAATTCCAATACTATATGAACTATTTGGAAAACAGGCAAAAAAGTAGTTCTACCAAATTCTATTTATGATACAAATATGGTGCTGATACCTAAACTAGAAAGAGCCAAAACAGAGAAAGAAAATTATAGACCAATTAGTCTAATAACTATAGATGCAAACATTTTAAATAAAATATTGGCAAAGAGATTACGGCAATCTATCACAAGGATAATACACTATGGCCAGTTGGGATTTGTACCAGGAATGTAGGGCTGGTTCAGTATTAGGAAAACTATCAGCATACTTAACTATATCAATAACAAAATTAACAGAAATCATACGATTATCTCAATAGAAGCAGAAAAAAATTTAGACAAAATACAACATTCATTCCTGTTAAAAACACTAGAGAGCCTAAGAATCAATGAAGTCCTCTATAAAATGATACGTAGCATCTATCTAAAATATCAGCAAGCATTATATGTAACAAGCATGAGTTAAAAGCATTTCCAATAAGATCAGGGATGAAACAAGGATGTCCATTATCACCACTGTTATTCTATATTGTACTAAAAATGTTAGTTTAGCAATGAGAAGAAAAATTCGAAGGAATTACAATAGGCAATAAAGAAACAAAGCTATCGCTTTTTCCAGATGATATGATATTATACTTAGAGAATCAACTAAAAAATTACTTCAAATAATTAACAACTTTAGCAGAGTTGTAGGATATAAAATAAACCCACATAAATCATTAGCATGTCTATATTACTAACGAAGCCCAGCAGAAAGAAATAGAAAGAGAAATTCCATCCAAAGTAACTGTAGACAATATAAAATATTTGGGAGTCTACCTGCCAAGACAAACTCAGAAACTATATGAACACAATTACAAAACACTTTTCACAAAAAAATAAAGTCAGATCTAAATAACTGGAAAACAGTCACTCATGGGTAGTCCAAGTTAATATATTAAAAATGACAATTCTACCTAAAATAAGGTACTTATTCAGGGTCATACTAAGCTACCAAAAAAAATTTTTTTTAGAGCTAGGAAAAATTATAAGAAAATTCATCTGAAGAACAAATGGTCAAGAATATCAAGGATAAGTAGCCTAGCTGTGCCAGATCTAAAACTACATTATAAAGCAGCAATCATCAAAAGTATTTGGTAATTGCTAAGAAATAGAGTGGTGGATCAGTGGAATAAGTTACGAACACAAGACACAGCAGTCAATGACTATAGTAATCTATTGTTTGATAAACCCAAAAACTCCAGCTTCTGGGACTATTTGACAAGAACTGCTGGGAAAACTGGAAAATAGTATGATAGAAAATAGGTGTAGACTAACATCTCGCACCATATACCAAGATAAGTTCAAAACGGGTACATGATTTAGACATAAAGGGTGAAACTATAAGCAAATTTGGAGAACAAGGAATAGTTTACCTGTCAGATCTATGGAGAATGGAAGAATTTATGACCAAACAAGAGATTTTTGAAATTTTTTTGAAATTTTTGAAATTTTTGAAATGGAAAATGGATAATTTTGATTATATTAAATGAAAAAGCCTTTGCACAAATAAAGCCAATGCGCCCAAGATTAGAAGGGAAGCAGAAAGCTGAGAAATAATTTTTACAGCCAGTATCTCTGATAAAGGCCTTTTCTCAAAAATATATAGAGAACTGAGTCAAATTTATAAGAATACATTCTCCAATTGATAAATGGTCAAAGGATTATGAACAGGAAGTTTTCAGAAAAGATTAAAGCTACGCACAGTTTCATGAAAAAAAATCTCTCAATCACTATTGATGAGAGAAATGCAAATTAAAACAACTCTGAGATACCACCTCACACCTATCAGACTGGCTAATATGACAAAACAGGAAAATGATAAATGTCGGAGAAGATGTAGGAAAATTGGAACACTAATGCATTGCTGGTGGAGTTGCGAACTGATCCAACCATTATGGAGAACAATTTGGACGTATGCCCAAAGGGCTATAAAAGTGTGCATACCCTTTGATCCAGCAATACTCCTACTAGGTCTATATCCCAAAGAGATCATAAAAATGGGTAGGGACCCACATGAACAAAAATATTTATAGCAGCTCTCTTTGTGGTGGCAAAGAATTAGAAATTGAGGGCATGTCCAAAAATTGGGAAATGGCTGAACAAGTTGTGGTATATGAATTTAATGGAATACTACTGCTCCATAAGAAATGATGAGCCAGAAGATTTCAGAAAAACCTGTAAAGACTTGCATGAATTGATGCTAAGTGAACTGAGCAGAATCAAGAGAACACTGTACACAGTGAGAACAACATTGTGTGATGACTAACCTTGATAGACTTCGCTCTTCTCAGCAATGCAATGATCTAAGTCAATTCTAAAAGACTCATGATGGAAAATGCTATCTACATCCAGAGAAAGAACTATGGAGTCTGAATGCATATTGAAGCAGTATACTATTTTTTCTTTTTTTGTTGTTGGTCTTTTGTTTTTTCTTTCTCGTGTTTTTCCCCTTTAGCTCTAATTCTTCTTTTACAACATGACTAATGTGGAAATATGTTTAATATGATTGTACATGTATAGCCTATATCAGATTGCATGCCATCTTGGGCAGGGGAGAGTGAAGAAAGGAGGGAAAATTTAGAACTCAAAATCTTATAAAAGTGAATGCTGAAAACTAAATAAATTTTTAAAAAGGAAAATAAAAAATGTATGTAATATATTAGAAAGAACACTGAATTACACTCAGAAAACTTTGTTTTGGCTAATAGATTTGCCACTTTTTAAGCTGTTTGAGCTTTATCAAGTCACCTAAATTTGCCAAATCAAATCATCTAGTGTTTATTAAGTGCTTAGTATGTACTAGCTACTTAATAATTTTCTTGACTTGCCTTAACTTAGAAAGTCTGTGTGAAGCCCCATCTTCATCTGTAAAATGGGGATAATCTGTCCTTCCTACCTTTTTCTGATCAGTAAAGAGAAAGATGATATTGCTAAAGCTACTATGTAAAACAAGAATATATATGCAATTAAAAAAAGTATATGCAATTGAATATTATGTAATGAATATATGTAATAACATCATGCCCATAAAGATCTATGTACAACTACATAGAAAAAAAAAGGGCTTTGGCCACAGGTAGCCAAGCAGTGCCCCTCCATCTATTCATTCCATCCTCCTCCTCTATTGTGACAGGGCTCTCACCCCAACTTAATCATAATGTAAGCCACAAGACCATCTCTCATCTCAATCTCCCAAGATTTTACCAAATGTTATAGGCATAGCTCTAAAACTAGCACCCTCTTAGTTCAATGTTGGGATAAAATGAGGCACTTCACAAGTCACTGAAAATTTAACAAAGGAGGAAGTTCGCTTTGCTCTAACATAGGAAAGATATGCAACAAGGTTACAGTGGCATCTAGATTCTCTGGACTCCGCTCCACTCATCTCTATCTGCAAACTTTTCTGGTTAGTCAGACAGCATGGTTCTTCTAACCAAAATATTTACTCAAGTGGTCTTGGGCACCCCACTAAGTCTGAGCAGCAGCAAGTATGTGAGGCAGGATCCTTTTATGCCCCCAGGAAGGTGGGTGTTGTTAAGCAAAATTGTCTCATTAGCATGGCTTTTGTTTGAGTGGAAGTACTTTTCAGCTGTTAAGTGCTAAGCCCCAGGCCCAGGGCCCTGTCAGGTGTAAAACCTGTGTGGGTGTGGATTGGTGACTTAGGAGGGGCCAGCTCAGGAACTAATGGTCTCTGGTCGTTGAGGTGGGGCTTGAGAATGCCACAAGCTCGGCTGCCAGGAAAGTGAGCCAAGAGACACTTTTCAGCAGAAGCAGAAGCTGCTGCGGAAGCCAGAAGCTGCAGAAGCAGGAAGCTGCAGAAGCCAGAAGCTGCAGAGGCAGGAAGCTGCGGAAGCAGGGCTTACCCGACTGCAAGCAGGAACGTGAGGCCAGTAAAAATGATTTGGCTAAATATTATCTTGTTTTTCTGTGGCCTCCTGGTTACTCTTGTGAGATGGGCTTTCTGGGCCTGGAGTCTTTTTGTCAAGATGTTGAAATGGGGAGGCTGGTTCACGGTTCTGCTGCGGTGGGGCCTAAATAAATTTCTTGTTGTTTTCTCCTTAGAGAATCTCTCATACCTTGCGATTTCGAACCATTCAAACATATACATGATTATATTTGAGATTATAAATTCGGCCTTCCTACTACAATGTGCATCAGGGATACTGGGGCTAATTAGGTTGTATGCAGGAAAAGCAGTTGTGTCAGGGTCAAGGAACCTGTATCAGAAAATCACTGGTCCTACAATATAACAGATACCTGTCAGTTTGCCTTCAGCCTGTGACTGAGAACTGTGTGGGGGCCATCTCCAGTCATCTTAATCTATATCTTGCCACTGGACCCAGATGGCTCCAGAGGAGAGAGTGAGGTTGGTGACTCTGCACAGCCCTCCCTCACTTAAATCCAATTCACTTGCAAGTCACGGCATAATCCTGATGTCATGGTCCTCTTCAAGAACAAAGGACAAATAACTGCATAGTGGGAGATAAAGCTTGCATCTATTCCTATTTTGATGCCCCTTCACATCCTTGTGGACAGCCTCTCTCTTACACTGGAGTGCTTATAGTGTGCTCCCTGGCCAGACCCCTTCCCCAGTGTCCACAAATTTTTCTGTCTCCCTATGCTGCTCGTGACCTGGAAAAATGATTCACTGTGACTTTTTCTTGGATTTCCTCACCAAGAATCTGACCAGAGGGTTTTCTAGATCTATCTGAAGGAGGGTGGTTTTTTTGGAGGGTGAGGAGGAGTAGGGAGCACTCTCTGTACTTCTGTATTCTTTGTACACTCCTTATACTTCTTCCTACTTTTCTGCCATCTTCCCAATGATCTCTTGTCAGATCTAATGGCCTCTTCTCAATCCTCATTCTTCTTCTCTGTGTAGTCTTTGACACTGATCACTCTTTTTCCTTGATACTGTGTTTTCTAGGTTTTCATGATATTGCTCTCCTCTGGTTCTTCTACCTGTCTGACCATTCCTTCTCTGTGTCCTTTGCTGGATCTTCATCCAAATCATGCCCACTAACCACAAGGTTCCCTAAAGGCCCTGTCCTGAGCCCTCTCCTCCCTCCATACTACTTACTTAGTGATCTCATAACTTCTAGAGTTTCAACTATCATATTATATATGCAGACCACTTCATATAAACAGCAAATATTACACAGAACCAAATCTTACTTCAATAAAAAAAAAAGGCAGCTAGGTAACCAAGTGGATATAGCACTGGGTTTAGAGTTAATAAGACCTTAGTTCAAATCTAGCCTCAGACATTTACTAGCTATGTCACCCTGGGGGAGTCACTGGATCTCATCTGCTTCGGTTTCTTCATATGTAAAATGGAGAGAAAATTAGCACTTACCCCTGTTGTGAGGATAAAATGACCTATTTTTAAAGGACTTAGCAAATATTAAAGCACTATATAAATGCCAGCTATTATTATCTTCACAACTCTCCTGTGGGGTCAGTACGTGATTATTATCCCTATTTTATTGAGGAGGCAACTGATATTTATACAAGGTCACAGAGCTCATAAGAAGTAGAGTCAAAGTCAAATTCAGGCTTTCTGACTTCAATTCCAATGAGCTTTCCACAATATCACACTGGTGAGAGAAGAAGGGTGCAACAAATTATAACTTTTAAGGATTACATGCTTTATTGTATTCTTAAAAGTACACTGTGATGCTACCCTATATTCTATGATATCTAGATCTTATGTTTATATAAATAACTTATCAGTCTCTATTGGTTGATCTACACAGCTAACTTTCTCTTGTAAAAGATGTTTTTAAAGCATTTGTTTTTGCTGAATTATATTCTATTAGACCCTGAACTCTACAATGAATACTTTGAAATTCATAAGACCTAATGTTTGTGTTATTTTTTGGAATATTAAGACATCTTAATGATACTGTAAAACAACAGTAGATGATATGTTTTCAATGAATTATGATATTTAATTTGTTAGTAGTAAGCCTACTTACATATTTCTATAACACTTATCACGTGCTGGACATTTTAAGTAAAATACATGTTCTCCAAATTGCTGGACATGCAACCGTGCCACGCCCCCCCCCCATTTGCACAAACCACTTACTCCATTTCAGAATACACACACTCATTTCTACCTCTAAGAATCCATATCGTTCTTTAAGGCTCAACTCGGATGCTATACCGTCCTTCAAGATTTCCCAAAAGTCACCTGAGAAGCAGGATGGTAGTTACAAAGAGCACTGGAATTGGAGTCAAAACATACCACCTCTAACAGCAGCTATACAATCTTGGACAAGTCACTTAATTCTAGAGCCTCAGTTTCCTCATCTGGTTTTTGTAAGGTTAAAATAAGATGCTTATAAAGCATTTTGTAAAGCCTAAAACCTCAATGTGAGCTATTATTTTGCCCACCTCAAATTATCTTGTATAACTTACCTGTGTCGATGCTATATACCCAATAGAATGTAGATTCCTTGAGGAGAGGAACTATTTTGTTTTTGTCTCTGTACTTCTAGTACTTAGTACTGTATCTTGAATGTAAGAGATGCTTAATATGATTGTTGAACTGAATTTAATTTTTCAGATTCAACTATTAATTAAAAGCCAGTTACAACATAGAGAAAATTAAATACAAAATAAGATCGGTGCTCTCACACTCTTTTTATTATCTGTTATCTAATCACTGACATTACTAGCATGAAAATCAGTACTGATTTGTCATTGTACCAGTGGCAGTCAACAGCAGTAAAGATCATAGACTCAATGAGACAGAACTTTAGAATTGAAAAGGGCCTAGAGTTAACTAGTTGAATCTCGTCATTTAAACAAAATGACTCAACCAAGATTATAGAGCTAATAAGAGAGTGCAAATTCAGACTTCCAGACTTTTAGTATAGAGCTCTTTATTAACATAAGTAGGTAATTCTGAATTATCTATTAAAATAATAAGGACTGACTCCCTTCTTAAAAGTATAAGACCTATAAAGGACTAATTAGGTTCCTTATATAATTTCACCAAGTCCAATTTACTTGAGAGAAGACAATTCAAGTAAATATAAAACATAACACAAGTAATATTTACTGAATAATTACTACACCCTAAGGATTGGAAATATTCCTAATATGGAAAGGGAGATACCACTAAACTTTAGTTCCAAAAATACTACTTTAAATATCTGGAGTATAAAATATGCTGTAAAATTTGTCAATTCTGAATTCAGAATCATAAAGTTAACTGGCTGACATCCTTAGGAACAGACACTTGTCAAATTTTTGTCTTTTTGTTGCCAATGCCTAAGATAGTTCATGGATCATAGCAGGTGCTTAATAAATGCTTGATTGATAAATATAAACAAACCACCCCTGTGCAAATAATGATTACAATACTATAATAGGAAAGAGAAAAGTATTTCCCAGGTGCTGAAGATAAGTGCTGTGTTCTGTCTTTATTAGTTACATAAAATAAATTAATATAGTCATGGTAAAATTAGGTTAATCAATTTCTCCAGAGAGGAAAACTACCTTAGGTAGAGAAAAATTGTGTAGAGGTAAGGGAAAAGGTTTTTTTGCAAGTAACTAGCTACTGCATTTGAATCATACAGGTTGCTATTGGACATTATTGCTATAGACCATGTTCAAAAACTATTGGTTAGAACTTTCTAAATGTACTTTTTTCAGGAAAAAGCAATTTTATTTACATTTTATCAACCTTTCTATCTAACTTTCCTTATGTGGGGTAATTTTTAAGCTTTTGTTGCATATGTTATTCCCCTGTATGCAGAATCATAGTCCAGTATCTTTTTTAATACTTTATAGATTTTTCTGTTTAGGCATTTGGAAGTTGGCCTTCCCACAGGCTGGCCAACTACTACTACTTACGTTTTCAATTATTTTGCAGCAAAGGTAAGCTATGGAAATTGTTTTGGGACATGTAATTTTTTCTTTAACTTTAAGTAACAAATTTCACCCTATTAAAACCAGATGTTTCCAAAAGGTTCCTTGTTTCCAACTTTGACAAAAGGCATTCTGGAAAAGTTTTAGTTTTCTGAATTTATGTGATCCTTCACTGGAAATCTTTTCTAGACCTCAACCTCTTCTCTTCTTACCCATTCCCCCAGTCACATGCAAACATACACACCTGTATACTAAAGATGGCATCCTTATCCCAACACCAATGGCCATCTGAAGATAGAAGACTTAAAGGAGGTAAAATAGAACAATCTATCTTGTGTGAAATTGTACTGTATGTAGTTAAAGTTGACACAAGACAGCAAAATCTCCCAGGACAGCAGCAACTTCTTGGTTCTTAACCTTTTTTAGTATCATAAACTGGGCAGTTTGATGAAGCATTTAGTCTCCTTTTCAGAAAAATGTTTTTAAATGCATGAAATAAAATACATAAGATTACAAAGGAAACCAAAGGTTAGTGAAAATTATGATGAATTTTTTTCCTCTCCAAGTTCTCCCACTCTCTGAAATCTGTCCATGGACCCTAGGTTAAGAACCTCTATATTGGGGGATACAATCCCTTTCCCCTAGAATAAAGAAAGGGATAGGGCCACTGACACCTAAGTGAGGTGAGTTTAAGGCTGATCAATGTAAGATTGTCTCTGCCCCAAACAACCCCCAAAGCTAAGATGGGAGAGGGAGAGAGAGGAGGGAGAAAGGGGGAGGGAGATGAAGGACAGGCACAGGGGAAAGGGAGGGGAGGGGAGGGGAAAAGGAAAAAAGATGAGAAGGAAAAGGAAGGGGAAAGAGAAGGGAGAAAAGCGATGAAGGAAAGGTGAAGGAAGTGAAGGAGAGGGAAAGGACAGAGAAAGCCAAGGAAGAAAAGTGAAGAAGGAAGGGCAGGGGAAGGAAAAGAAGATAAGGAAAAAAAAAGGAAGGAAAAGGGAAGAAAGAAGTGAGAAAGAGAAGATGGAAGAGAAGGAAAGGAAAGGAAGGAAAGAAGGGAAGATGGACAAGAAAAAAAGGGAAAGAAGGAAGGAAAGGGGGGAAGGGGAAAGGAAGGGAAGATGAAAAAGAGGCCAAAAGATATGAAGGAAAGGGAAAAGATAGAGGGAAATGGGAAAGCAAGGGGAAAAGAAAAGAGAAGAAACGGAAGAAAAGGAAGAGGACGCAGAACGAGAAGGAAAGGTTAGGAGGAAGAGAAGAGAGAAAGGGAGAGGGAAGGGAAGGGGCAGCCGATCTTGCTCGCAGTCCAGCCGCTTGCAGCAGCCGCCACCTCCGGCTCGGCCAGTGACAGCGGACCAAGGACGCCCAACGCTAGACACCACTCCCCAGTCCCCTCCCCCGACCCGAGGAAGGGGGCGGTCCCAAGGACCTCGACCACCCCGGCCCCGCCCCCCCGGCCTTGGCCCCAGGCCCCAGCCCCCACCTACCTGTCCCTCAGCGCGCCTTGGAGGCGACCCAGCTTCTCGTAGTAGTCCGGGCCCGGAAAGGGGCCCGGCGCCGAGCCCTGCGCCATAGCGCGCCCCCCCCTCCCCGCCGCGTCCGTCTGCATTTACCGGGAAAACCTAAGCGACCGCCCCGGCATGCTCTGCGACTCAGCCAGCCCCGCCCTCCCGCGCGGGAGGGGGTTGGGGCGTGGGAGAGGGGAGCTGCTAGGCTACTACGGGCTGGGCTGGGGGACGCTGCTGCGTCCTCGGCTCTAGCCCCGCCCCTCCCTTTCCAGAACCTGGAGCTGGAATCTGGGCTGTGGATGAACCCGAGCTGTGGATGAAATACTTCTCTGTTGCCAACTTTATCTTGTGCATCTTGGGGCCAACAGACCGCTCTGATCTGCTTGGCCCCAAAAGACAGAACCACGGGCCTGCTGGGTGTTCCTCCATCTCCCAACCCTGGGCATTTTCTCTGGCTGCTCCCGTGGCCTGGAACGCCCTCCCAGCTTCCCTGGCTTCCTGCAAGTCCCTAAAATCTCACCTTCTTAATTGTAGGGCCTTCACTCTATTGATTATTTATAGTTTTTCTAGTATATAGCTTGCTTGTATATAGTTGTTTGTATCCATTAGGCTGTGAACTTGAGCAAGGACTGCCTTTTGCCTTTCTTTGTAGTGACTGGCACGTTGGCATTCAATAAATGTTTTTTGGCTGATCAGAGTTTGACTACAGAAATCCATCTTAAGGCGAAATATATATAGTAGCAATTACCCTGATAATTCAGAGTTGTGCTTTATGGTTGAGGTTGTGGTTTGCCCTTCAGAACCAGAAAAGAGCCATGACATCAGAGAGATGATGCCATGATTTGCAATTGAATTGGATTTGAGTGAAAGAGGGCTGTGCAAAGTCACCAGCCTCACCTTCTCCTCCAGGGACATCTGGGTTCAGTGGCCAGATATAGATCAGGACAACTGGAGATGGCCTAGCAATTCAGGGTATAGAATTTACTGGGAAGAATACTTCCACCAATAGAATCTAAGCCCCTTGAGGGTAGAGATTTGTCTTTTCAATTTATATAGCCAGACCTAGTGCCGTGTACATAATAGACACTTAAGTACTAGTCAGATTAGACATAGATCACAGTCTTTAGATGTCTCAGTAAAAGATCTAGAGTTACTTTGATCAAAAAAGTAAGCATCAGGGGCACCTAGGTGTCACAGTGAGTAGATCACTGGCTCTGGAGTCGGGAGGACCTGAGTTCAAATCCTGCTGCAGACACTTGACAGGCTTGCTAGCTGTGTGACCTTGGGCAAGTCACTTAACCCCAATTGTCCTGCCTTCCCCCCTCCAAAAAAACAAAAAAAAGTAAGCACCCTGGCAAAAAGCTAATGTAATCCACTACTGAACTATAATCAAAACTTTCCCAATCCACGTCCCCAGTTTACCTGCTTAGCTTTGCATTTTTGAGGTAGGCATAGAATCACTTCCACTCACCATGAAGGCTTCAGTGGAGGATGTAGTTAGTATGGATACCATTAATCCCATTTCCCAGATGAGAAACAAGGCTTAGAGATTTCTACAGGTAATTAATACTGGAGCTGTGATTCCAACCCACATTTAATGTTCTTTTTGTTTGCTAAGCCTCTTAAATTCACAGAATTCAATTAATTAAAATGTCTCCTCCATAGATTTTTGTTTTGTTCCTGTTGTGTCTACCTCTTCATGACCTCATTTGGAGGTTTTTTTGGCAAAGATACTGGAGTGGTTTGCCAATTTCTTCTTTAGCTCATTTTACAGTTTGAGGAAACTGAGGCAAACAGGTCACACAGGTAGTAAGTATCTGAGACCAGATTTGAACTCAGGAAGATGTCTTCCTAAATCCAGGCCCAGTACTCTCTCCACTGTGTCAAATGATTGGTGGGGGGAGGGGCAGAGCCAAGATGGTGGCTGGAAAGCAAGGACTTGCCTAGGGCTCTCCCCCAGGACCCTCCTAACACTGATTAAAAAATGACTCTCAACAAATTCTAGAACTGCAGAACCCATGAAATAGCAGAGGGTAACAGGACTCCAGCCTAGGACAGCCTGGATGGTGGCTGGGTAAGATCTATTGCGCACGGAGCTGGGAGCAGAGCAGAGCAGAGCAGAGCCTAGCATGGGCTGTGCCCGGACCAACCAGACTGGGAGCCGGGAGCAACAGGCCCTAGCGACCTGAATCAGTGAGCTGTGGTAGTTACCAGACTTCTCAACCCACAAACACCAAAGACAACAGAGAAGGTTAGTGGGAAAAGCCAGGGGGATAGAGTGAAAGGAGTTGAAGGTGGTGCAGCTACAGAACTACAGCTGCAGTTGCTTCCAGCCCCAGGCCCACCTGGTGGGAGGAATTAAGTGGTGGATTAGAGCAGGAGTGCAGAGCCTGCTTGGATCTGAGTCAGGTCTGGGTTGGCAGTTCTTGGGGGAGGAAGAGCGCTGTTGTGGCAGAGCTTGCTGTATAGAAATAGCTCTGAAAAGAACAGGGCATCCCCTCAAGCTTGGAACAAAGTATTCTCTACTCTACAAGCAGTCATGCGCCAACAAAAAACTCAAGGGTCAAGTAGTTAGCTGGGAACATAACCAGGCAGCAAAAATGGACTTGGACTCAGGTTCAGACTCAGACTGTGGAATCTTTCTTTGGTGACATAGAAGACCAAAACATACAGCCAGAAGAAGTCAACAAAGTCAAAGAACCCACATCAAAAGCTTCCAAGAAAAACATGAAATGGTCTCAGGCCATGGAAGAGCTCAAAAAGGATTTGGAAAAGCAAGTTAGAGAAGAAGAGGAAACATTGGGAAGAGAAATGAGAAGGATGCAAGAAAACCGTGAAAAACAACTCAATGACTTGCTAAAAGAGACCCCAAAAAATACTGAAAAATATACTAAAGAAAATAACACCTTAAAAAATAGACTAACTCAAACGGCAAAAGAGCTCCAAAAAGCCAATGAGGAGAAGAATGCATTGAAAGGCAGAATTAGCCAAATGGAAAAGGAGGTCCAAAAGACCACTGAAGAAAATACCACCTTCAAAATGAGATTGGAGCAAGTGGAAGCTAGTAACTTGATGAGAAATCAAGATATTATCAAACA
>CM053625.1:224132986-224190908 GCA_028646595.1 Phalanger gymnotis | reverse complement strand
CTTCAGTGGTCTTTTGGACCTCCTTTTCCATTTGGCTAATTCTGCCTTTCAAGGCATTCTTCTCCTCATTGGCTTTTTGGAGGTCTTTTGCCATTTGGGTTAGTCTATTCTTTAAGGTGTTATTTTCTTCAGTATTTTTTGGGTCTCCTTTAGCAAGTCATTGACTTGTTTTTCATCACCCTCATTTCTCTTCCCAATTTTTCCTCTACTTCTCTAACTTGCTTTTCTAAATCCTTTTTGAGCTCTTCCATGGCCTGAGACCAATTCATATTTTTCTTGGAGGCTTTTGATGTAGGCTCTTTAACTTTATTG
Source organism: Phalanger gymnotis (assembly GCA_028646595.1). NCBI lineage: Eukaryota > Metazoa > Chordata > Mammalia > Diprotodontia > Phalangeridae > Phalanger > Phalanger gymnotis. The sequence continues at coordinate 224,190,596 of CM053625.1, read as the reverse complement.
ACTTCTTCTGGCTGTATGTTTTGCTCTTCTTTGTCACCAAAAAAGGAATCTAGAGTTTGAGTCTGAGTCTAAGTTTGAGTCTGAGTTCATTTTCACTGCCTGTTCATGTTCCCAGCCAACTACGTGACCCGTGAGCTTTTTGTCAGGATATGACTACTTGTAAAGTAGAGAGTACTTTGTCCCAAGCTTTAGGGTCCAAGCACTGCTGTTTTCAGAGCTACTTCTACTCCACCATCACCCCAGGCTCTGTCACAACAGCACTCCTCCTCCCCCAAGAACTGCCAACTGGGACCACAATACAGATCCAAGCACGGCACAGCAAGAGAATCTGCCTTTGTGCCTACAAACTGCTCTTTGTACTGCTGCTCTGATCCTCTGCTAGATTCCTCCCACTGTGTGAGCCAGGGACTTGGGAAGCAGCTGATGCTGGCGCTCTGGAAGCAGCCTCAGGTACTTCTTGCTGCTGCCACCACCACTGCTGCACCACTTCCTCCACCCCCAGAGCTGGCCTGCTCTGAACTCAATCCCGCAGTTTCCCCCTAACCTGCTTTTTGGCGCTTGTGGGTTAAGAAGTCTAGTAACTACCACAGCTCACTGTTTCATGGCCCCAAGGCCTATTCCAGCTGGCTGACTCAGGGTCTGGTCTGTTCCGGGGTGGCCCACGCTGGCCTCCCCTCCACTCTCAGGTCCACGCAATAGACCCTTCCTGGCAACCATCCAGGCTCTCCTGGGCTGGAGACTTGTTTCCCTCCGCTATTTCGTGGATTCTGCAGCTCTAGAATTTGTTCAGAGCCATTTTTTACAGGTGTTTGGAGGGATTTGGGGAGGGAGATGAAGCAAGTCCCTGCTTTCCAGCTGCCATCTTGGCTCTGCCCTCTGGGGATTCTTTTTAACAAAGTCTTGAAAATCTGAGGGTTTGTCAGATGTCCATATTTTTTTTCATTCAAAATAATACTGAAATTTGAAGGGTATGATATTTTCAGTTGAAGCCCCAGGTCTTTTGTTCTTTGATATATTGTGTTCCAAGATCTGTGGTCCTTTAATGTCTCTGCCGCTAGGTCTTTTGTAATTCTAATTGTGGCACCATCATATTTAAATTGTTTTTATCTTGATGCTTTTTAATATTTTATCCTTGAGCTGGCAGTTTCAGAATTTGACTATGATATTCCTGTGAGTTTTCCTCTTTGGATCTCTTTTAAGTGGTGTTTGATGTATTTTCTCTATTTCTATTTCCCTGCCTTGTTCTAATGCTTCAGGAAAATTTTCTTTAATTATTTCTTGTATTATTGTATCAAGATTCTTTTTTTGATCATAACTTTCAATTAGTCCAATTATTTTTATATTTTCTCTTCTTGACCTATTCTCCAAATCTGTTGTTTTTTCTTATAAGATGTTTCACTTTCTATTCTATTTTTTTCATTATTCATGTTTTGTTTAATTATTTCTTGATCTCTTATAATTTCGCTGGCTTCACTTTGCCCAATTCTAATTTTCAAGGTGTCATTTTCCTCCTTAAGATTCTGGATCTCCTTTTCTAATTGGTTGACCTTTCTTTCATAACTTTCTTGTTTTTCTTGAATTATTTTTATTTACTTATTTATTTTAGTTTTTCCTCCATCTCAGTCATTTGATTTTTAAAGTCTTTTTTTAGATCTTCTGTAAATTCTTTTTGGGTAAGTGACCATTTGACATTGTTCTTTGGAGGTTTCTTTACTTCAACATCTTCCTCTGAAGATCAACACTGGTCATCTCTATTCCCATAATAGGTCTCTATGGTTGGATTCTTTCTACTTTGCCTGTGCGTTTGTGTGTGTGTGTGTGTGTGTGTGTGTGTGTGTGTGTGTGTGTGGTAATGACTTGATTTTGTAATACATCTAGCCCTGGGGTATGGGAAATGGTGCCTCTTGCCTGAAATCTTCAGTTCTCTCCTCTAACCTGGAACCAAAGCCAAACCTCCAGCCTCCTGTAAGTGCCCTCTGCCAGGGGCTTTCTGCCCCACTGCTTATGCACTCACCAGCCATGTGCTGGTTCCTTCTCGTCCCCACTGCTCTTCAGCACACAGCTGGATCTGGTGTTCCTTGTCAGCAGAGGTTCCTGCAATCTTCCTGGGCTCAAATGCACGACTCCCCTCACTATCCTGGGGTGAAAAGTTCCAGTGGCTGGGGCTGAGGCAGCCTCTCAAACCAACTACCCCTGCTTGCCGCTAGTTATTTAAGGGACTTGCCACTTGTCGTTGAAACAGAACCTAGCCTGAGGTGTTTACTCCTCACAGGCACCAAACCTGGTCCTGGGTTTTTTCTTCAGATCTTCTCGAATTGTCCGAGGAAGATCCTGGTTGTGCCCCTATTTTTCTTTGTCTCTACCCACACTTTATTCTCCCTAAGGTGCTATTTTAACTCTTTTATGGGGGAAAATCTTGAGAGCTTGGAATTTTCTGACCTACTCCACCTGCATAAAATATTCTAATGAACCTGAAGATATGTGTGACACTCTTTCCCACATGGGAATCTTTGTTTGTGTGAATTGAATGCTACCCTTCTTTAGACCTACAGAAAGATGGCATTCTAACTTAGTATACAGGGAGAGAGTACAATATCTCACTTGTCCATCAAGTGGACTCTTCTTGTGTCACCAGCTCAGCTTTGTCAACTACCTTCTCTGATACATGCTTGAGTTGGCCTTTTCCTAAGAGTTTGACGTATTCCTATTGACCCCCAGAGAACAAATACCTAGACTGCTCCCTGACTGTAAGGCTATCCTGTAGAACTAAACAACTTTGAAAGTTGTGTCTAAAATTTAATTACAATACTAAAATATGAAATCCACTATCTGTAACTAGTTTAGAGCCTCTATCTTATAATTGCCTTCACTTTTTCAGTTCACTGACCACTATATTCATAGATTCAGATACTTAGTAAGCTGAGATAAAATGAAAAGAAAACTAGATCAAATAGTCCTCTATGGTGATACACATCTCCAACTATCTCCTAGCCGCTCTTCTATTTCTCTTTCAGATATTACTGTTTTCAGGGAGAATTTTTCACAGACTCAACCCTTATAAAAAGACTAAGGTGAGTGGTATTTTGTGCCACACCTCAGAATGCTAAGGAAAAAGGGAAAATGGGAGAGATGATATAGGGTTATCTCCCCCCATTGCAGACTCATTGACTAAAAGAGAAAACAGCTTCCCTAGTTCACCAGCTCAATGGGATTCATAGTAGTTGGCTGTCTCAGCAATTCTAAATCTTTTCTCTTGAGATGTCATCTTTGTTATAGGCTCAAAACCTCTTCTTGCCATACTATAGTGTCTATCTGGCATTAGGAAGAGCTATATTTCCACCATTCTAGGTAGAAGATGGTCATTCACAGCTGCTTCCATCTCTTTCTTCCAAAAGGCTGAATTGCAAAGAGAGGAGGAAAGAAAGTTGAAAGTGGATGTTATAATGTATGAATAGCATCCCTTTCATCTTATAGTATAATTTCTGCTCCATTGCAAACAAGTTTACTGAGGAAGGAGGAAAGGTAACCTACTGGTTGTACTAGGATCATCAATAATTGCTTTGCCATTCTCTTTCTGTAAATACTCTTCTTGGACTCAGAAGAAACCAATAATTTAAAAAAAGATAAGAGGCAAGAAAAAATTTCCCAGGCTACACATAAAAAATAAAAAATACGCCCTTTTCTCCAAATTGGAGTTAATATGTTAAATGAAAAACTAACTTGAAATGTAATATTAATTTTAAATGTGAGAATACATCTACATCTTCAGTCACATAATTAACTATTTAATATTTATTTTATATAGAAAATAAATAACTATCATAGAAGAAAGTCCTATCCCTTTTTGTAGAATGGAACTTTTTTTATAATTGAATTCTCTATTCTCTGTACATGGAGAAAAATCTCATCGGTATTTCATGATCATAGAAACAAGGAATCAAAGAAATCAAGAAAGTGGTGGAAGTTAGATGACAGACAAAGCAATACTTTTGAAAAGATTATATGAAGTAAATATTTTGGGATGTTTGTCTCTTGCAGAAGTTCTAAATAGACAATGCCACTCTCATGAATAATTTATTCCATATAGAATGTTATTTCCTGAGCTAGATTATTTACTCACCAATATAGTCAACCTCAGTGTTTTGCAAGCAGAATCTATTTTATTTCCTTTTAGATGCTTTTCAAATCACTAATTTGTTCATCTGTGCAAACTCATACTTGACTTGCTGATGAAAACAAGTCATTTTGTTTCAGTAAATCGATAACATGGAATTGATACTCTACTATCACAAAGTGCGTTCTTCGCTAAGGTGCAAACTAATAATGAATGCAAATGACCACCTCTTCATAAGTCTGAGGTATATGCCAGAGTAGTAAGAAAGCCAAGGACATAGGTTTAAATGAACTGTGATCATTCATTAAAAAAGGAACATTTTTAGCCACTCAGCTCCTGACAGAGTGAACTCAAGGTATAAAATGAAATATATTTTTTGAATATGGCCAATGTGGGAATTTGTTTTGCTTGACAATGCATATTTGTTACAAGAGTTTTTTATTTCCCTTTTTTAAGGAGAAGGAGGATATGGGAGGGATAAAATAAATTTTTGTTTATTGGGAAAGAAATCAAATCAAATTTTAAAAAGATAAGTCACCGAGTACTTGTAGGCAATGATTTAAGCCATAGAAAGTCTATGTGATGAGTGAGTGAAGGGTGAAGCAGGGATGAAGAAGCCAGTTAGAATAGAGTAGAAGAATGAAGAAACAGTAGAGGATAAAAAGCCGGCACTATAAAAATTGTGTGAAGGACCTCTGAACTAGTCAGCTGATTGAATGCTTCAGCTACGTATGAGAGCATAACCAGGCTGTACTGAATATATCTTGTTTGTACATAGCTTGTGTGCTTTCCCCCATATTGGATTGTAAATTTCTTGAGAGCAGGGAATACTTTTTTAGTCTGTCTTTGTATCCTCAGTGTTTAGCATAGTGCCTGACACTTAGTAGCATAACTTTCATAAATGCTTGTTGACATACTGAGTGACTGATTAAAGACTGGAATTTGTTGGATGACAACCTGAGCATCATATGTCATCAGCACCTGTGATGTTATTATTATTTTTTTGCCTTCTTGCTAAATTAATGATTATGTTAAATAAGTTAACCATGGCCTGCATCAGTTTCCCCATCAGAAAATGGAGATAATTATCACCTACCTGCCAGGGTTGTTGTGAGAATAATATGTGATAGTATTTGTAAAATACTTTGAAAACCTTAAAGTGCTACTATATAAATGTTAGTTATTATTACTATTATGTTTAAGATCTAAGAAGGTCATCATTGTGAGTAGCTAGTTTATGTAAAAGTAAACAGACCAATGGGAACCTGGAAACTGAAGTGGTGAATAAGGAAAGCATATTATCCCACAACAGAATTACCTCCCTAGGACCCTGGGAGAGTTTGAATTTAGCCTCATGGTGGTCTTTCTCTGTGGAACTAGACCCAACAGTCTGAGGGCAGGTTGGAGTGAACAAGCCAGCTCAGAAAGTGAGTCTCTATATGCCCTATGTGAGAAGTATGAAGCCCTAGAAATCTCCACACATTTATTACACAAGTATTCAGGTTATCAAGACATATCAAACACATAAAGGGTTTTATACACATAGGAAGAACTTGTGCCTAAACCCACAGATGGTCAATAAAATTCTATTCCTTCTCAAAATCTTCCCATAGGATCCTGTACAGTCTTTGCAACTTAGGGTACTACATAACTCCGTGTGTATGTATACATATAGATAATGAAACACATTTACTTGGGTTTGTTTCTAGAGAATGAAATAATCTTTCCCTCCTAGTTTGTGCCATATTCCTAGTGATGAAAGAATTTAGGGCTGCAATAGAGGCGACTTCTCCTTCCCTAGCCTTACCCTCCATCAGGACTGTCTACAGCACAATCACACTACTAGTAAAAGATAAGAAGATCTACACTTTCTGCTTCATATTTTCATTGCTTCTCTGTGCATACCTTTCCTTACTGATCACTATCTCTCTATTCCTTTCACCATTTTCTTGGCATACAGACTCATCAGGTCTCCATCTCCTTTGCCTTCTTGCTTCATCTTAGCTTTGTCTGAGGGAGGAGAACAGGGACATAGCAACAGCATCCTCATAAACCTCTTTCTTCCTTTCTGACCACTGACATCTCCAAGTCCACTGGGTTTGCATGCTCTCAGTCTATTTTTCCCTTTTGAAGCCCACTTGATTCCTCTAATACAAAAAGGCTCCTTGCTTTCATATGTGCCTCAAGAGCCTCTCCTATTCATGAAGAGACTTACACATTAGATTACACAGATTATTACACATTTATCTCCTCTTGGCACATTTCCCCTTACACTAGTGATACAATTGTAATCAAAGAGCAAATTGTACCAGTGAATTTCACATGCATTATCTTGTTCTTACAATAATTTAGTAAGATAGGTAAGGTGAATATTATTACTGACCACTTTGTACACAAGGGTAAACTGAGGAACACAATCTACCTAGAAGAGCAAAGTTAATTTGAGACAGTCAGAATTAGCAACATCTGAAGCAGAAGTTTACATTGTGCTTTAGAGTTTACAAAACACTTTGCTCAAAACAGCCCTATCAAGCAGGAAGTACAAGAATTGTTATTACCATTTTATGTATGATTAAAAAAAAAACCTGGGGCTCAATGAGATTAAGTCCCACAGCTAATAAGGTCTGCTCCTTGGATTCAAAATGAAGAACATTTTCCACTGTATCGTGTTATCTGGAAACCCAGTAATTGTATCATTTTCCTACTTGAAATCCCGATGAATGGGAAACAGTTGAAATTAAGATACTAAATTTAATACTTACACTTTAACAAATTTAAGTAAAATTCAAGAGTTATATTTATTAAATCCTAATTTCTCAGAGTCAGTAAACAATAGTTCATTAGGGTTGCTTTTAAATTACTTAATTTGCTCATTTTTAAAAAGTCAGACTTTATTTACTGATAAATACAAGTGTTTCTTTGCATTTTCAGTAATTGGAAATTTCTATTTAATGTTGGTTACTATGTAGTGAATTTCAGTACAGTGGCTACATAATTTCAAAAGGGTCATCGTTGACTTCAAAAGGCTTAATTGATTTCAAGAAGTCTTAGCATTGAATATGAAATCAAAAAAACATCAGATATGAAAATAGAAAAGCATTAGGGTTTTTAATCCTGCAATACAAGTAATACTGTTTTAGAAGCAAAAACCTTGCTAAAAAAGATGCTGATGTTAAGGAGCTGTGGAAGTGCACCTTAAAAATCAGTAGAATATGTTAGAGAAAACCATCTGATTAGAGAATCTAAAAACTAGGAAAGAAAATAAACATTAAAACATGCAGTTAAGAATTTTCGCTTTATAATGCCTAATTACTTTAAGTGTAAGGGAATTCTTCCACCACTACCTCCTTTAATGTTATGTTAGGGCAAGACAACATTTTAAATGAGTAAATATTGATGATTCACCTTGTGCTCTCTCAATGAGTTCTGAATCTCTTTGATTGGGTAAAGAAGGGAATAGCTGATATACTGACCAAACAAACTAGTAACCACACATCTTAGGGATTTTAAATAGCTAGAGCCAGGTCAATAGCAGTCAGTCCAACAGAAAAACAGTCACATGATGGAAGACTCTAAGGTCAAGAGAGAGCCTTGAGGAGACAGATCTTATTACTTGTACTAGAGGATATCAAGCCCAGAGAGCGTGTAACACTGCCTCTTCCCCCACCCCTGCCCCTCTCTCGCACACAGATCAAATTATTGGCAAGCCAGGATCAGTAGCAGACAATTCAACCAGTGGACACATTGAAGATAAACATGGACAAGCAAGGACACAAAGAGATGACACAGAAAGGGCAGTGGACAGGGGGAACAGCTTCAGAAAATTGTGTGCCAGAGGGCATACTAGTTATGAATTCTAGGAAGACACCGATCCTCAATAGTCTCCCAGAGAATTATCTACATGTAAGCGAAACTTCATGAAGACTCCATCAAGGGAAGAAAGGACTTCCCATTGCTAAGATTCGTGAGGTACCCCTCACCACATGAACTCAATTACTCTTGTATTTGAATTTGAGACCACTCTCTGCAAAAACCTTGTGTCTGCAAGAGGAGAGCATGCTTTGGAGAAAACCTTATACGAAAAGCTTATTGAAACTACTGACTGATTGGTGGCCAGTAGTAATTCTAGAAATCCAATCCTGTAGGGATTAGCCCTAGAACACTATACACTTTATCACCCTAGTCTGGCATTTTCATTAGCTATCCCACATGCCTGGAACTCCTTCCTCATCTCTGCCTCCTGGCTTCCCTGTATGAGTTGAGAACAAAAGATTCCTAAACTGGAATAATTTAGATAGAAGTTTATTAAGTTGTCCAGCAAAAAAAGGGGTGGCCCACTGCCCCCAAGTGTCCGTAAGTTATATATTTTATAGGAGTCAAACAAAGGAACAAGGAAATAGTAGCTGATTGGCCAGCACAGAGGCAGTTTCCAGATAAGACGTGTGTTGCTTGAGATGTGTAATGAGAGAAACTTCTTGTATTCCTTGCATTAATCTTTAGATCTGATTGGATTTCTGGTCAGCATAACCTAAGACCTGAGCTTAGCATTAAGCGAATCTAGTCTCTAAACAACAGGTTTGATTTCTCAGCCATACAGGGCCAGGTTCAAATAATAACACAAAGTTTTCCCACAATTTCTCCCCTTTAGGGCTTTAAGTCCAACTTCCCTATACTAGCAGAAGCACAATTACAGAAGTAGATAGGTAGGCTAAGGTTTAAAATAACCTAAATCAGTGGAGACATCTCCTTCACTACTTACTTTTTCTCAAGAGTTTGATAGAATTCCTTTAAGGAGTGATAAGGACCACATTAATGGCAATTCATAGTCAGAGGGATCGACTTGAGTAAGCATCAGGGACTTTAAGTCAGTGAACTTAGACTTGTGTTGGGAAATAAGTAGACTCCACGATATAGAAATATTTCCCAGACACTAAAAAAAAACACATATGACCACCACAAAACAGTCATAATCTCATACATTTCTTAAGGAAACAATGTTAAACAGTTAAATTAGTTAAACAGACTCTGTAAGTAAACTCAGTTAAATAATAGATTAAACTACCTTTAGTCAACTTAATTCATTAGAGATCTTAGGTGTCTCGTGTAGCCATCTGATTCTTGGAAACATTTTCCCTTGGAAATTCTGGAATAGGCCTCATTCCCAAGGCAATTTTGGAAGAGTGTTACTCTTAAATTTGATTTTCCAATAACTAGTGCAGGTGGTGAAAGTCATCCATACCTTATGGAACTATACTTACACTAGTCCTTTTTCTTAATAGAAACAATTTGAAAGATACATACATACATATATATGTATATATATACACACACATTTATACACACTTACATATATTAGTTCTTAGAGAAAACAATCTATCTTGTTGCTTTTTCTGAGTAAAGTTTATTACTCCATTAAAATTTAAAACATTTACATCTTTATCACATCACGTTTTTGTCCTAATTGTTCTATCTCCTCTTTGAGGATAATATATCCTCAAATCATCCAGATAGAATGAGACACTTTAAGGACCTAATCTTATACATGAATATATAACTATTAGTGACTACAAATTCAGAATAATAAAATTTAAAACAGTAAGATCATTCATACTTGCATCCCATAGTAGTAAGTTAGAGATATTTGACACTGCAATTGCAACAACAGGATTCACACACACACACACACACACACACACACACACACACACACACACATTCTTTTTTAAAAAATATAAACTCTTACAGTTCACCTGCCCTTGTTATAGAAATTTGTTGTGAAAGGAAGAAGGGACATGGTTATAACAATATCAAGACTGTCCCTTCAAGGGCACCAACTGACTTGACATAAACATAAAGCTTAATTCTGCTTGATTCCAGGCAAGAGTCATAGTTAGTCTTTATTTTAGAACAGTAAATTATCTAGCAAAGTTCCACATTATTCACAGGGCATCAGAGCCAGGTGTAGAATTAACCAGGTGAGAAAATTTCCGGTTGACAAGGGAAATTGCACATTAAGGACACTGAGTCAAGAGTTTCTACCTTCTCCTATGCAAGTTTATCCTCTCAATCTTCCTGGGCATAGACATTTACCTGTAGCAGTTTTCAGACTGCACCCCTTTTGAGAAGCACTTGGCTTTTCTCTTACATGGTGGATTATTGGCTTAATGACAATTCTGGCAATTTTATCTGAAATCAAAACTCAGAACAATATCAAATTATAATCCCAAGAGATTTTACTTCAAATCACTAATCACAGCTTAGGTATAACTATTATTATTGTTTTTCCATGTTGTTGCAATAACAATTAACAATAAACACATATAATCCTTATCTTATACATCCTTCCTTATTTGAATATATACTGGAGCAGATATCAATCATTTTAAATTAAGAAAATAATCACATTCTATGATAATACACATATAGTGAATATATGATAGTTCACTCAAAACCCAGAAAGCACTGGCTACTGTAAAACTTGAGGCTCATAGCTATCCATATCTGCAGGTATTACATATTAACTCCTAAAGCCATAATAAAATGTTTAAATCTGAGATCTATCAGTACTAAGTTGGCTCAAAGATGTAACTTAAATATATATTAAGTTCACTTTCATAATTTTCCTAAGCAATAACCAATATATTAGATGAAAATCACTCTTTATAAAATAAACTTGTAAGCCCCTTTACTTCAACTGTGAGAGATCCTAGTTTCTCATTAAACCACTTCATTATTTTAGAACTTCAACAACATTCTTTCAGCAACTTCTCTCACAGAGTTAATAAGATTTATGACCTTACACAGGCTGAAGACACAGGAGACTGAAAATCTGGCAAGTCCCTGAGAAACTTCTCAGATAGTTACAAAGTCTGTGATACTTTCCCAAACTCTGAGTTATTGCATCATCATCATCATTATCATCATTTTAAGCCAAATATATCCAATTAAATACTTAATAAGATTTTTTAAACCATAACAATATTTATCAAAAGGAGTTAACTTTTGATTGATACAATTGTATCACCCCTCTGCATATCAAATTTCAAGTTAACAACATTTCTTATGTGTTAATTTTCCACAAATAACAATATAAGAAAATTAAAAGCCTAACCATAACATAAATAATATTATAGATTTTTAAGACACTGCAAAATTTTTGCCAGTCAAATAACATCAATTCAATTGAATGCATGTCCAAAACTTCATACATAGAAAATCACTCCATCCATCAACTTGCTATTCTATACTAATTACATTCGAAAGACCAATATAGAATAATTGCACTTTTAGTTCTTATTCGAGCAATTTCTAAACATGTCACCTTGATACCAAATTTCAAGTGTATTTTCCACTAAAGTCTTATGTATCTACTGAGAGTCATACATCACAATTACCTCACTTTAAATGAAATCACATTATAACTTAGTTTTAAGACAAACTCAGTCAAATCAAATCTGAATTAACAATCACAAATGGTATCATTAAAATCTCAAAATTTCCTAGGACCATTAGCTGCCAACACCTCAAATTATAGAGCTTATGGCTTTTAGTTAGCTCCATTCCAACGATTTATGATGGTATCCTCACATTCTCCTTCTTAAAATATTTCAGAATTTACAAAACTCTTCAAATCATAATTTGGAAACTTAAAGCAAAAATATTATACTTAATTGCAAATTTAATCTCTAATTAGTTTGTAATGCCACAAATTTCTGCAAAAAGTTTTCCTTTCTTTCCTTGACTAACTTTATGTCTGTAATCCCAAACCAATGAGAGCTGAAGTGACTAAAAAGCATTTTACGGATTTATTTTTGAAAATTTTTTCTTTCCTCTTAAAGCCTTATCTCCCACTGAAAATCTAAAGTGGGAGTAAATGCCTGCTTACTGGGATGGAGAGTTTAGCATCAGATTACAGAAAGTTGGAAGAATTGTTTCAAGTATGAAACTTCATTAATTTTTCCCACTATTCTAAACTTCCTGACAGCAGCTTTTTGTTTTTGTTTTTGTTTTTCAGTATCGGTCTTTCTGGCTGGTTTCTCTTTCTCCTTAGCGAAAGGTATCAGAATCTATTAGATATAAGACAAAGATTTTCCTAAGAAGCTTATAGGCGAGGTAGAGAGGGAGAAAAGAAAGGGTTCCCTACTGTTCAGGCATGAGCATTCAGCACACAATAGGCTCAACCCTGCTTTGACTAGTATACCTGTGAACTTCCCTCATTTATTTGGTGTGGTCCTAAGGAAATGAGTGTAGGACTAATGTTAGGCAACAGTTCTTCAGGGTTACTCAATCAACCAAAGAGATAAAGGATTGTCTCCTGGCAGGCCACATGGTTCAACTGACAGCCCTTGCATTTGCTGCTGACAGTATCTAATCACAGACGAGGTATACTGTTTATTTTCTAAGAATCAGGGGAGGGTAGGAGAAGTACAGGAAGAGAAATAAAAGGGGAGAGAGAAAAAAGAAAAGATTTATTGGAGGACTGGCCAAATCAACAAAAAGCAGATTTCTACACCCCTCCCCAAACTCTTGGTTGATCGATCCAAGAAGAATACTCATTTGCCCATAAGGGTGGCAAGGCTAGTTCTGACCCTCCCTGAGTAATTTCCCAGGTCAAGATTGTACACAATCTCCTAGCTTTCTGGACACCCAGAGTCCAAATTTCCAAGACCTAGTCTAATGCCAGAATGAACTTGATTGTGTTCCACTTGAACCACAGGAGTTCCTACCAGTTCTAATTGTGTAGAGTGATCTTGTCTAGGTTGAATCCCACCTCTTAGGTCAACCATCAAAGATCCCACTTCTGACACCAGTTTATGAACTGAGAACAAAAGATTCTTAAACTGGAATAATTTAGAAAGAAGTTTAAGTGATCCAGCACAGTGTGAGAGCCAAAAAAAAGAGGTGGCCCACTACCCCCAAGTTACACATATTATAGGATTCAAACAAGGAAACAGTAGTTGATTGGCCAACACAGAGGCAGTTTCCAGATAAGATAGGTGAGTTGCTTGAGATATATAATGGGAGAAAACTCCTAACATTCCTTGCATCAACCTTTGGACCTGACTGGATTTCTGGTTAGCATAACCTAGATCTTAAGTAAAACATTAAATGAATCCAGTCTCTAAGCAATAGGTATAGTTTCTCAGCTATGCAGGGCTAAGAATAATGCCATAAAGTTTTCCCAAATTTGGCTTTAAGTTTTAACTAAAATCCTACTTTCTTCAAAAAGCCCTTCTCAGTCTTCAATAACCTTAGTGCCTTCTCTCTATTATCCCCTGTTTATACTGTATAATCTAGTTTACACATAATTGTTTGCATTTTTCCTCTTCCCTGCCCCTCCTCACCTTAAATTAGAAGTTTCTTGAGAGCAAGATTTTTTTTGTATCCCCAGTGCTTAACATTTATTAAGTGCCTGGCACAGAGTAGGCACTTAATAGATTCTTCTTGACTTGATTTTAGGGCTCTTAAAGTAGCCAACTGACTTCTGGGAATCTGGACTACTAATACAAATGGGAGTTAGGGGAAGTGGTCCTGCAGGGACTACTACAAGAGCATGTCAGAGTTGGGAGGAGCCACAGAAGTTATTTAGTCCAGCTCTTACTTAAACAAACATCTCTCCTTTACAACAAAACTTTGCTTGAAAATATCAAAGGAGTGACTATCTTTGAGGTAGGACATTCCACTTTTGGATAGCTCTAATTGTTTTTTTCTTTTTTAAAATAATAGTTTATTTCTTTTAATTACATATAAAGACAATTTTTAACATTCATCTAAAAAACTTTTGAGTTCTGAATTTTTTTCTCCCTCTCCTCCCCACCAAAATAGTAAGTAATTTGGTATAGGTTATATATGTGCAATTGTGTAAAACATATTTCCATATTGGTCATGTTGTAAGAGAAGAAACAGACCAAAAAGAAAAAAAAACATGAAAAAAATAAAGTGAAAATAGTATGCTTCAATTTGCATTCAGATTCTATCAGTTCTTTATCTGGATGTGGATAGCATTTTCTGTTATGAGTCCTTTGGAATTGTCTTGGATCATTGTATTGCTGAGAAGAGCTAAGTCATTTATAGTTGATCATCTTTACTATATTGCTGTTGTTATATACAATGTTCTCCTGATTCTTCTTACTTCACTTTGCATCAGTTCATGTGAGTCCAGGTTTTTCTGAAATCCATCTGAGGAGAGCTCTAATTGTTAAGAAGCTTTTCCTTAAAGGTTTAAATTTGCTTCTTTGTAACTCCCACACATTACTCCTAGTTCTGTTCTATGGGGTTAAGCAGAAATTTAAACCCTCTTCCCCATGACAGCCTTTCAACTACTTACCAGATCGAAGAACTAGAGGACACCATAGTGACCATCTAGGTCAAAATCCTCCTCTCCTAGTTGAAGAAATCAGTATCTATGGATATTAAATGATTTTTACAAGGTTAGAAGGTAATAAATAGAAAAGTCAGAAATTGAATGCTGGTCTTCTGGTTCTAAATTGTTATCCTTCCATGGTATCATACTGCTCTCTGCTCTATGTCAAATAGCCCAAGTTCCTTCAACCAATTCTCATATAGAATGATTTTGAGGCCCATCTTGGTTGTCCTGCTCTAGATATCCCCTTGATTTTCAATTTGCTTCAATTTCTTGTGCCCCAAATTAAACACAATACTCCAGATGAGGACCAAGTCAGAGTAGAGTGGACTTTTAACTCCCTAATTCTGAATACCCTGTTTCTGTGCAGACTAAGGTTTCATTGGCTTTTGGGATAGCAATATCACAATGTTGACTCTTATTGAACTTGTAGTTTACTAAAAAAAAAAAGCCAGATCATTTAAAGATAAATTATATGTCCTTGTTTCTCCCCATTTTGTGCTGATGAAATTGATTTTCTGTGCCTCGATATAAGAATTTGTATTTATCCCTTTCAAATTTCATCCAATAATGTAGCTAGAGGTTATCTTGGATCCTGGCTTTTCATAGTATGTCATACCTTTTTTTAAACCTTATTTTTACATTACTTGCATAAATTAACTACATCAAAGATTAATGCAAGATCAAAAATATTTTCCATGTGTGGTTTGCCCATTGTTATCGGAATTAAGAAACATAACACATGTAGATTAGATTAAGCTATCAGAACTGCATGGCCTTTTATAAAAACATTCAGTGAATATATGTACAATACATGTAGAGAGAAAAAGAGATAATTGGTCACCTAGAGCCTGAGGCAGATAGTGAGAAACAAACTCAGTGGTCTTGCATGATAGGGTGGAAACCAAAATGCTAAATAATCTTGGAGTCAGAAGAGCAGGTAGAAGGAGGAGACATGGGCAAAAGAAGAGCAGATAGAAAAGAAAAAGAAAGGAGAGGAAAGAAACACTAAAGGGTCAGGAAACATGAGGTTGTTAAGGCCAGTTTTTCCACAAACATTTTGTGGCACTCACCTAATTTAATTTACAACAATAAGAATTTTTTCCAAACCCAGCCTGTCGAAAGATATGACATTCTTTAATTCATGAATATTTGTCATTTTATCTAATTACTTTAGCCAATAACATATAGTTTTCCAAAAGATGGAGTTTTCTACTATAGCTAAAATTTAATAACATCAACAATAAAAAATATGTTGTAGAAATTCATTTATTTTGCCAAGTTCAATGTTAGAGCTCTTATGTGCTTACAACTCTCATTGAAGTCAATTGGAATTATGCACACAGAAGGGCTCTGGGATCAGACCCTTTGTTGACAAAGAGAAGCAGTTAAAGAAGGTAAAAGGCTTGAAGATCCAAATCCTTGGACTCAAAGCAAAGCTGAACCATTGTCTGTGTTGATTAATGAAGCCTTTAGTGTGATGAGATAATGTGGTTTTACTAAACGTGGAAAGCTCCTACAGCATTGAAATATTAGGAGCAGGAGTCAGTAGGATAGTAACCTCACTAATATATTTTGAAATTACTAGACTCTCTTAAAAAAATCACTTTTGGTTGATTTCATAATTATTTGCCACTTTGATGTACTTCTTATTGAGTTCAACAAGTGCTCCTAACTACAAGGATTTAAAACAAAGGGCAGGGCTTAGGTCTATTCTTACAACAGGCAGGTTAAGGGAAATCCCAACAAAAGACTTTTGAGGTCCCTTCAAATCCTAAGTTTCTATGATTCTACTTCAAGGGTAACATGATTATGCTTCTCATATACATATAAACATATATATACACATATACGTAAAATTTGACATATTTTTCCATAAGCGCTTACAACTGACAGTATCAAAAGCCTTGGTCAGATCTACAAACGTTGGGTACATGTCTCTGTTCTGCTCCTGGCATTTCTCCCGGAGTTGTCAGGCAGCAAAATGAATAGCTTCTGTTTGAATTGTCTTAGGAAGATTCTGAAGATCAACTGGCAGGATGAGATACCAGACACTGAGGTCCTTTCTCGAATTAAACCATCAAGCATTCAAACTCTGCTTCAGAGAGTGCAACTACAATGGGTTGGCCACATTGTTTGAAAACAAAATGTACACTTGCCAAAAAGACTCTGTTATGAAGAACTCACACAGGGCAAGCATTCACATTGTGGTCAGAAGAAGCAATACAAGGACACTCTCAAGGTCTATCTTAAGAACTTTGGAATTGATCGTGTGACATGGGAGACACTGGCATAGGACCACTCAGCATGGTGTGCCCACATCAGAGAAAGTGCTGTGCTCTATGAGAAAAGCAGAATTGAAATAGCTCAAAATAAATACAAAATTTAGAGAATCCACCCCAAATGTTCACATGGACTATTTGTGCTTGACCTGTGATAGAACATTCTGAGCTCATATTGGTCTGATCAACCACAGTTGGACACACTGAAACCTGACTCCCACATAGTGATGTCATTTTGGTCCTCTTTGAGAATGAAGGAGCACTGTGTGTATATGTACACGTATGTATATATGTTCATATATTTATATATATGTGTGTATATACACATACACACATGTGTGCACCCCCCCACACACATACATGCATGTA
The DNA here is from genome assembly GCA_028646595.1 of Phalanger gymnotis. Classification (NCBI taxonomy): domain Eukaryota; kingdom Metazoa; phylum Chordata; class Mammalia; order Diprotodontia; family Phalangeridae; genus Phalanger; species Phalanger gymnotis. Next base: position 224,173,468 of record CM053625.1, on the reverse strand, counting down.
CCCTGAGACTAGATACCCAAGCAGCACAAAATGGACTATTTATTTAATCAGAATAAAAAAAGAAAATCCCTTTTGTGGTGTTGAAATGGTGACTCTGAAGCTGTTGTCCTAAAGACAGGAAGAACTGCCTTAAATCAATGTAAAGCAAGCAGTAGAAGACTGGAAGGAAAAAATAAAAGTATTTATGAAGCACCTACTATGTGCAAAGTACCGTGCTAAGTACTTTTGCAAATATTATCTCCTACTCACTACAACCCCATAAGGAAGATGCTATTATTTCCCCTATTTTATAGCTGAAGAAATTGAGGCAAACAGGGATTAAGTAATTTATCTTGGATCAAACAGCTAGTAAGAATTTAAAATCATAATTGAATTCAGATCTTTCTGACTCCCAGAAGCTAAATGGTACAGTGGAAAGACCACCAAGCTTGGAGTCAGGAAGACTCAAGTTCAAATCCAGCCTCAGACATTTACCTGTGACCCTGGACAAGTCACTTTACCCTGTTTACCTCAGTTTCCTCACTTGTAAAATGAGCTCAAGAAGGAAATGACAAACCATTCAAGTATCTTTGCCAAGAAAACCCCAAGTGGGGTCATGAAGAGTTGGACAGAATTGAACTGACTGAATAACTTCCTGACTCCAGGCCAAGTGCCATATGGGTAAGGCCACCCAGCTACCTTTTTAATTGAAGATGGGCTTTTGTGGCTTGTGTGTGTATATATACATACATATGTATGTATGTATGTATGTACACACACATATACATATATCCTTAAGAGGGAAGAATAATGATATACTAAAGAAATTTTCTAGTCTATATATACCAAATAAAGTTATTTTGGGAAGACTCTCACCCCTCTAGTTTAAATTTCCAATAATTCTTGTTTAGACTATTGTAGTAATCTCTGAACTGATTTTCCTTCCCCTAGTTTTTCCCCTCTCCAATGCATACTTCAACCACTGATCAAGTTATCTTTCTAATTCCCTACACTGATGAAATTATTTATCTACCCCAAAACCTTCATTGGTTTGACATTAACCAATATAATTCATGTCCCAAAGACTGTCGCTATGAGACTTTTCCCCTATTGGTGGAAGTCAATATTCTATGCCTGTGTAAGGAGCACGAGGAGTTGTTAAGAGTGGGAGGGAGGAGAGCCTCCCTCTCTTTGAATTGCTTCAAATCTCTTCAATAACTTGACTTTTTTCAGGTTTTTAAGTTTTTTTCTTCAGTTTCTTTGCATTCTGCAGTTACTTCGGGCATATCTGGTTTTTAGCTCCAAGAGAGAAGATGGACAATGCCAACCCCACTTCAAATTGCTGAAGGGAAAATAAGACTCTGGGAAAATGACATGAGAGGAACTAACTGTCTTCATCATGCCCCTATCCCCTACTTGTTACACTAGAGACTTTGAAGAACTCCCCTTTGGATGAAATCTAGGATTCTATCTTGATTGAACTGTTATCTCAATCCCAATAGGAGAGAGTCTTCACTCTGTATTGTCTGGTATATGTTCTTCTAGGTATACTTTGGCTGGTTTCTGTTTTGTTTTTGACTTGGCTAAATGGGTTTCTTTGCTAATTGCAACGTGTGTTTATTGTGTAACTGGTATTTAGTAGGAAGGGAGCTAAGCTTTGGATATAAAGTTTAAGGCTCTTTTTTCTCCACTAACAAACAGATCAAAAGTTTAGCTCGAACCTAAAAATCACATCTTCTAGACTAATAATATTTAAGGAAGCAGAAAGGTATAATTCTAGCCTTGTACTCTAAAGAGAACAGAGTGACTAGACTTTCATCTCCACCTTCTACTTCTCTTAGAAAATAAAGTCTCCCTTGGAGAAGGGTGGTGGTGGTGGTGGGAAGAGGTTAGAAATGTTTATTCTGCCTCATGGCAGAACCACATGATGGCACCCTCATGCTATATGTTGGGGACAGCCCTTGCTATATTAATAAATAAATAATAAATTACTTATCCTGGCATTTAGCTTACTATGCCATTCTACCTTTCCAGCCTTATCAAATAAGACTCTTTTAATAATAATAATAATATATTCTACATTCCAACCAAACTGGACTTCTTTCCATAACATATTCTTATTCTGCCTTTTTCTTTCCTCACACCTTTACTTCCATCAAGGACCATACCCTGGCACTGGGGAGAAGGTAATATATAAATGTAACATATAAATGAATAGACATCTAGGCTGAAACCACATTGTAAAGAGCATTGAATGATAAACTGAGGAGTTTGTAGTTAATCCTAGGAACATTAGAAAAGTCACAAAACATATGCATATGAGATATATACCAGACGATATTGTCTCAGTTCAATCAAGAGTCTCTAATGTAGCAAGATACATAGGAGCAATGTAATTGTAATGTAGCAAGATACATACAAGGAAATAGAGATATGATAGAGACTGATGACTCCTCTGATATCAGCTTCTTCCCAGAGTTTCTCTTGGTTGAGTTGAATTACTTTACTCCCAATAGGAAACATCCTTCATTCTGTATTGTCAAGTATATATCCTCCTATGTATACTTCCTCTGACTTCTGTTTTTAGCTATTCCACTTGGATAAATAGGTTTCTTCCTATTTGCTATGTATATTCATTGTGTAACTGGTTTTTGGTAAGAAGAGAGACAAGGCTTCATTATAAAGTACAGGTTCCTGCTTCCCTCATTAAGGAAACAGTGATCCGAAGTTAGCTTGAACCTGAAAACTATAGCCCTTAGATCAAAAATATGTAAGGGAGCAAAGAGATATATAATTATAGCCCCATACTCCCTCTCTCTGAAGAGAGCAGAGTGGTTAGCTTCTGGTCCCAATATTCTGCTTCCCCTCTTGGCAGAAAGTAGTCTCATTTGGAGAAGGGTCACTGGAGAAGAGTCTAGAAATGTAAATTCTGCCTCCCTTCCAGCCACACAATGGCATGTCCATGCTACATATCAGAAACAGCATTCCTACATAAGCATGTACTATCTACCACCTGAACATAAGGAAAAAGTAGATACACAATTTGGGAAACATCATTAATTGTGAAATTGTAAATTCAAATGATTCCCATGAGGACAAAAAAGGGAGCTATCTAAAGGGACTAATATAGATCGAAGGGATATTTTTGCCTAACTTATCTTTTTAAAAAGACATGTATAGAAGATAGAAGCAATAGCAGATAATGGAGCATGAATTCGAAAGAGTGTTATGATCCTTTAATAATACTGTCAGGAGTGTCAATTTTTAGAATGAGTGGTCTTTGACAATTTTTGCTAAGGAGGAAAAGGGCTTTTAAAATTGTATCAAGAAGAAGCAGAAGATCAAAGAAGGGAGGGGCCTCCTGCTTTGGGTGGATAAAATAATTATAAGTCAATAAAAAATATAGTAAAACTACTTATCTTTACTTTGCCACTGTTTCCACTGGCAAATAGTAGTCTAGAAAGAAGAGAAAATCAGTGACTCCTGAAGAATCAAAACCCAAAACAAATGAAGGAATAGTTATAATAGATATCACTGCTCTTGAGTTTGAGGCACTAGGTCCAGATGAATGTGATATCTATTTTATACAATAGTGTTTTAGTCATATGAATATATCCCTTAGTAATTATTTTGTTAATTGTTTGTCATGTTGACTCTTCATGGTCTCATTTGGGGTAAAGAACATGTAAATGTGATTTTCAAGGCATCGTCAGTGATCTTTGAAAGAAGGAGAAGTGAAAATTTCACAGGACTAGAGAAAAGCAAATCTTGCACCAACTTTCAAATGAAGAAAGAGAGTAGATTTTACAAACTATAGGCTAATGAACTTGACTTCAAATCCTGGAAAAAAATCTAAAATTTATTATTATATAGATTACCGATAAACATCTAGAAAAGGAAACAGTGATCACTATGGATTAGCATGGTTCTCCCAAGAACATATGTCAGATTAATTTCTTTCCTCTTTTGACAGGTTTTCTAAATTGGAGATGAGGAGAATGCTATAAGCATACCTACGTCTTAGTGATGCATTTGACAGAGTTTTTCATAACATGTTTCTGGGGAAATGTAGAAAGATATGGGCTGGACTGTAGTACTGGTTTGATGATTTGGGACTGGTTGGCCAAACTAAAAAGCATTCATTAGGAGATCAGTGCCAAGACAGAAGAAAGTCTCTGGTAGACTATCCCTAACGATTCTGTGCTTGGTTCTGCTTTATTTAACATTCTTTATCAATGGGTTAAAGACACAGATGACATGATCATCAAATATACAAATGACACAAAGCTGGTGAAAAGTACAAACGTTTTGAATAGTGGAGTCATCAGGATCCAAAAAGATCCTGCTAGAATAAAACAAGCTAGAATGAAAGGAAATCAAATAAGATGAAATTCAATATGGATAAGTATAAAATCCTAAAATCGGGAACTTCACAGCTGTAAAATCAGAGCTATGTAAAGATATAAGTATTTGAAAAAGATCTGGAGGTTTTAAGGGAATGCAAGCTCAATATTGTTACCAAATAAAGATAAGAAAGGGACTTAGGAAATTGCTGCCCACATCCTCTGTCGAATGTTATCAAGAAAGATGACACTACTTATCTAAAATCAGATGTCCTTTGCAGCAGCTTTTTCTAGTAGCAGAAATGAATTTATATTGAGCTATCTACACTATCTTGGTTGAGTCCCCTTGCAATATTATGCATTTGAGAACTTAGTTAGGATTATAGTTTCCATATATTCATCACTTAGAGCAGACAATCTCCTTTTAGACAAATTGTGATGATGATATATTATGTAGTCCCTCTTGGGCACCAAGGAAAGGTATATTTACTCTTTAATTTCATCAAAAGAAACTTCAGAGAACATAGATTGTCATAGTACAGGTTATTGTCTTCCTGTTATTGGCCTCTTCATGACCGCAGGTTCTGTCCCAGGCTTGTGTTGGCTTCTCAGTTTATACCTTGTCTACTTTGTTATCTCTCTTCGATCTAGGTCATGTCATGGTTTTCATACTTTCTAGTTTCCCCTGGCACCACAGCCTCCAAGGTCCTGGATCACAATTTTTCAATGCAGCATGTTATGTCCCTATAATAATAGTTAATATATAATAATACAGCTAAGCTATAGTGCTTAAGGTTTTCAAAGTGCTTTGTATATGTTATGTCACTTGACTCCCACAACAATCCTCTGAGGCATTATTATCTTCAGTTTACAGGAGAGGAAACTGAGGCTGAATGATTTGCCCAGGGTTACATAGTGTCTGAGGCAGGATTTGAACTTAGGTCTTCCTGACTTCAGGTTCGTTACCCTATCCATTCTGCCATCTAACTATCAGATCTAACAGAGAGAAACTCTTGAGGCAAAATTGTGCCTGTGTAGGACTAGCTTTGTGCAGAACATTTTTGGAGAATCAAGGGACTGTCTTATTTTCTTATTCTCTTCCCTCATCCTTAAATCCCTCTGTTCTGTTCATTATTATTAAATACTGGAGCTCTCCTTCACCTAAAAACATTCTCTGGGTACAGTATCTTTTACAAACTGCATATTCCTTCCTCTCATTTGTATGTATGAATTCCTGCTCCCTGCCCCCAATATCTTTAATAAATTCAATTCAATATTTGTTGATTTAGTGAATTAATGAGTTAAAGTAAATGGATTCAATTCTATAAATTTTAAGCAGTCAATAAACATTTATTAAGCACCTATTATATGCCAGGCACTGTGCTAAGTGCCAAGAATACCTTAAAGACTACTAAATTACTGGAATGCACCACCTCTAAGGTAGCAAGTTCCCTGCCATAAAAAGTCTTTGAGCAAAGACTTGATGACTGCTTGTTGGGTATATTATATAGGGGATTCCTATTCAGTTATGAATTGGAATAGATGACACCTAAGGTCTCTTCCAATGCTGAGATTTCATAATTATATGATTCCACTGTATTTCAATTCACATGTTTTAGAGCTGCCATATTGTCATGATTGATATGGCCCAAAAGGGATATATGTTGAAATATTTCTGTGGCCATTTAACTCAGCTAATTAGAAAATTGTTCTAATTAGTGAAGATCTGCAATTCAATTTCTGTAAGGGTAAGTTAGCTTCAGTGGTATGTTGAAACTGTCACATACCAGTTACTAATATGATTGAATTTTAAAGTGTGCCCTTTGTACAATTTTTTGAGGAGGAGATGGCTGTTAAACATTTACCAGCACACTCCTGGTTAGCTTCATTCCATAGCTATCTATTACATTTTTCCAAGTCCTTCTACTAAGGAGCAAGAGCTGATGAGTAATAGGGTAGCTGCTTTGGTTGGGTTTGGGGGTATATGTGTTATATTGGAAAAGAATGATCCAGTGCTTTAAGGTGGGAGAGGTGAGGGAAGGGAGGAGTTGGAAAGAATGGAAGCTGACTAGGATCAAAGTGAGATAACAGAGTTAAGTGCAACTTTAAGAAGCAATATAAGCCTTGGAAGAGAAAACTTCCCATGTCTTGCCCACTTCACCCCAAAACATGAGCCCTCCCTTGTAGTAAATACATACAGTCAAAAAAAATAAAAAATTCACGCATTCATTAATCATATCTGAAAATGTATGTATCATTCTGTATCTCTAGTCTATCACCTCTCTGTCAAGAAGTAGGAAGTGTGTTTCATCATTAATCTACTGAAGCTATGATTGGGCATTGCACTGATCAGAGTTCAAAGTTGTTTTTCTTTGTATTATTGTACTTATTGCATAAATTGTTCTTCTGATTTTGTTCAATTCACTGCAACAGTTCATACAAGTCTTCCCAGATTTCTCTGGTTCCATCAGTGCCTTTTATAATTTATTATAGTGCAATATTATTTAATTACATTATGTTATAATTTTTTTTTATCTATTCCCTAATTGATAGTGTGATAGGACCAGGGTTTCTCATTTCCCCACAACAAGGATTAGTATTCCCTAAAAGACAACACAATGTCCCTGGGATTTAACTGGCCCCTTCTTCTGTTGAAGCAGCTTTTTGATCACCTAAGGGCATAAATAATCCCATCAATATGTAGTCAGAGTCCCTCTGATTTGGTGAATTAATGAAGATTACAAGTTACCACCAGCTTTGCTGACCAGATTCTTTTCCATATGGAGATGAGGTGTGGGGGGCAGACCATCCACAGAAGCAAAGTACACCTGTATCCTGTGTTAGGGCAAAGTAATCCTCCTTTTGTTAACTGTTCAATGAGTTGCGATTTCCTTCTGCATCTTATTTGACAGGCAGATAGGGTTAAGTGACTTGCCTAGGGTCACACAGCTAATATGTGTCTGAGGTCAGATTTGAACTTGGGTATTCCTCACTCCAGGCCCAGCGCTCTATCCATGGCACCACCTAGCTGGCCCATGAGTTCATCATGACATTCATCATAAAGTTCATCTGCATTGTACATCAATTTCATGATGGCAGGCTTGCCCGGGTTCTCAATAATGGACAATGCTCTCGTGCTTTCCCAGTCACCAACGGAGTGAAACAAGGTTGTGTGTTTGCTCCCATGCCTTTTAGAATGGTGTTTTCAGCCATGTTGTCAAATGCTTTCAATGAGGATGAACACAATATCAAGATCAGCTGTCGCACTGATGGTAAATTCTTCAACCTGAAAAAGCCAAGACCAAAGTGGATGGAGTGTTGGTGCAGGATTTTCTCTTTGCAGATGATTATGCACTCAGTGTAGCCTTTGAAGCTGAGATGCAACAAAGTATGGATCCATTCTCTGCTGCTTGTGCTAATTTTGGCCTAACAATTAACCACAAGAAAACATAGGTGCTCCATCAGCCAGCACCACACCATCCATATGTGGAGCCATTGGTTATGGCAAATGGAGTTTTGAATGCTATGGATAAGTTCACTTACCTTGACAGTATACTTTTCAGGGATGTACATATTGATAATGAGGTTGACTCATGAATTGCCAGAGCTAGCTCAGTGTTTTGGAGGTTCCAAAGGAAAGTATGAGAGAGAAGAGGTATTAGACTGACTATCAAACTGAAGGTCTACAGAACCATTGTGCTGACCTCATTGTTCTATGCCTGTGAAACCCGGACAACATACCAGTGCCATGCCAGGAAACCGAATTGCTTCCATTTGAATTATCTTAGGAAGATTCTAAAGATCACCTGGCAGGATAAGGTACCAGACACTGAGGACCTTTCTTGAACTAAACTGCCAAGCATTCAAACTCTGCTTCAGAGAGTGCAACTCCGATGGGCTGGCCATATTGTTTGAATGCGAAATTTACGCTGGCAGAAAAGACTATTTCATGGAGAACTCACACAGGGCAAGTGTTCACATGATGGTCAGAAGAAGTGATACAGGGACAATCTCAAGGTCTCTCTTAAGAACTTTGTAATTGATTGTATGACATGGGAGACACTGGCATAGGACTGCTCAGCATGGTGTGCCCACATCAGAAAAGGTGTTGTGCTCTATGAGCAAAGCAGAATTGAGACAGCTCAAAGGAAATGCAGGATGCACAGATTTGGAGTATGTACCCCAAATGTTCACATGGACTATTTGTGCCTGACCTGTGGTAGAGCATTCTGAGCTCATCTTGGTCTGATCAGCCACAGTCAGATGCATTGAAACTTTACTCCAACATAATGATGTCATTTTGGTCCTCAACCAACCAACCAACCAACCAACCAATGATTTGCAAGTGCTTCCTTTTATCCCAACATCAAACCTGAACTAATGATATTGATGATAGGCTCACCCAGAACAGACGGGTGCCCACCTGTTTCCAGTTCTTTCCTATAGCAAAAAGAGTTGCTAACTATTTTTGTACAGGTCCTTTTCCTCTGTGTTTACTCTTTTTAGCATATATGCAGAGGTATATTGGTAATTGTTCCCCCCCCCAAAAAAAAAGTATGCATGACATATTTTAAAATACGAGCTGCATTATTATTTTCTCTATCACTCTTTAAGCATAGACAATCAACAAAACAATAAATTAAGCCCTGATTTGTAGCATTTCCAATATCCTAAATGTAACTGCTCACACTGAAAATATTATGATCAACTCTCCTCAACTGGTATGAGACAGCTCTGGGTATTTGCTTAGTAGTAGTCTGTTTAAATTTTACAATAACTCACAACCTAGCTGCAATTGATTTTTCCACTTGTTATGTATTACTCCCCCTCCCATACTCCTCGGTTCAATCAGATTGCTCTTCTTGCTGTTCCTCACCCACAATCCTGTCTTCTTGCCTTTGCCCTGGCTAAGTGCATCCCAAATGCCTGGAATGCAAATCTACCTCACCTCTGTCTCTTAGAATCCTAGGTTTCCTTCGAAACTTTGCTGAAGCAATCCCTTTACCACAAAGTCATTTCTGATTCCCACACCTACTAGTGTCCTTCCAAAATTTACCTTCTATCTATATTGTATTATACTTATTTATGTGCACATTATCTCCACTAATGGAATGCAATCCTTGAGACTGGGGATGTTTTCATTTTTGTTCCCCCCCCCCCTCCCCAGAACTTAGTACATTGTCTGGCATAAAGCAGGTACTTAATAAACATTTATTATTTGATTTCCTCATTGCAGGGGAGAAACTTCCTCTATCAATTCAGATCAGTACCTTCTCAGCAACTTATAGTCTTAGAGGATTTGTCTGGGGCACCAAGAGGTTGTGCAGTGACTTGCCTAGTATATATCACATTCTCAGTAACATCAGAGGTGAAATTTGAGTCTTGGTCTTCCTAGTTCTAAAACCAACTCTATCTACTTATGCCACACTATGTGCCATGCTCACTCGTACACACACACACACACACACACACACACACACACACTGTATATATCACATATACCACACACATATAAATATATATATATATATGTACATACATACACACACACACACACACACATATATATATATACATAATATGTATCACATACACACATTACTGCCCTCCTGTAACCTACGATCAAGTTGGGGAAATGACATGTACACAAATAACTATGGTACAATAACTATATGTGCAAGTTATATGACAGTGTTTATCAAACGAATAGTATAAACAATACAAAGAGTTTAAGACTTAAGAGGCAGGAGGTGTTATTTCTATCTAGATTGATCAAGAGAGTTGTTGCATGGAGGAGTAATTTGAACCATGAAGAATGGAACATAGTAGGCACTTAATAAATGCTTATTCCCATTCCATTGCACATCTATTTTGTCCCCTACCTCTGTAAAGTAGAAGGTAGCTTCATTCTAATATTTCTTATTAACAATCAAACTTGATCATTATATTTACACAGCATTCAGTTTCAATTTTATTATTGTTCTTTCCATTTACATTCTATTGTTGTATGTCCTATTTTTCCTGGTTCTTCTTCACTTTGTGTTAATTCATATGTCTTCCCTGTATTCTTCAAATTCACTGTTAACAAACACAATAGTATCCCATTATATTCATGTACCACAATTTTTCTAGTAATTCACTAATTGGTGTGTATCAGATTTCTGTCCAGTTCTTTTCTACCATAGAAAATGCAATATGATATACATTGCATGGCTTTTTCTATCTTTGATTTCCTGTATGTATCTGCTTGGCAGAGTGACCTCTGGGCCAAAGCATATGGATAGTTTAGTCACTTTCTTGCCATATTTCCAAATGGTTTTTCAGAATGCTTGGACCAATTCACAATTACACCAATAATATATCTTCCCACAGTCCCTTTGACATGGATTATTCCCACTTAAAAAAAAAATATTTGCCAGTTTGTTGGAGATAGAATGAAATCCCAGGGTTGTTTTGATTTGCATTTCTCTTATTATTAGTGAGTTGAAATAATGCATCATATAGTATAAAATTCTAATAGTGTAAAATTCTTCTTTTCAGTACTGTTTGTTCATATTTTTTGATGACTTATCCATCAAGGAATGGCTTCTTCATCTTTACATTTTCAGGCATTCATTTCTATTGCTAATGGATCACTCTGATCTAGTTCCTTCTAAATTACTGCCTTGCACATTGCAATTATAATTTCCTTATACATAGCCCATTTATCATAAACACTTGGGCAGTGAGACATGACAAAAATAGTACCCTTAGGTGCCAAAACAAAGGAATAGAGATATCTTTAAGAGTGTAAAGGACTATAATAATTTTTATGCTGTCTTTTAGAGCTCAAAGAAACTATATAAACATATTCAAGGGAAGAATAGGCACCATCCATACCTATAAGACAGGAGAATGTCTTCAAGACATCTACTAACAATTTGGAGGTATTGTTTAGAATGGAGGCTTCATATTTACCTGTGCCAAAGACTGGAGGAAGGTCAAAGTTATTGTGATATTCATGACAGTTCCTTAAAAGGTGCTCTGATGAAACCTCCTCGTCAGTTTTAGTCAAATGGGACTAGACTCTGTAGTATCCACATGTTAAAATTTTATTATTTTACTCAACAACAACAACAACAACAACAAAACAACCCTCGAACAGCTTCTAAGTTTCTCAGTGCACTTCTTAAATCTTCGGGGTAGGTGAGAAGTGCATAGGATTAAGAGCCAAAGACTTGAATTTTTGTCTTGGTTGTGTAAATGTGGGCAAGTCACACAACCTGTCTGTGCTAATTTCCTCATTTGTAAATGGATATACTATGTGAACTAATTACCTTCTAAGAGTCTTCTGAATACCAGATGAGATGGTTTATGAAAGCATTTTTGTAAGTATAAAAGTGCTACATGAGTGAAAGGAATGCAAGTTTCAAGTTTCAATGGCTTCTCCCAATGAATGCATAATTGTTACAGGTTTTGTTCTTAAATCCCATAGGTACCTTTGGACAAATCAAATTAAATTAAAAAAAAACAACCTAGATTCTATTCTAATTCTACAAATAAGCTCATTTTACCAGACAATTTTCAGAGCTCCACTTTATACTGGTTCAACTTGAAGTTAATGGAAGATGCTTGGCCAGAGATATATACAATACAGGCTAACGGCAAAATATCACTATTATCTTTATTATACATGATTTATTATGATAAAATAGCAAGCATCTCTCTCTCTCAATGGGAGTTTGCAATAAAAACTAATCTCATTATTTATTTACTACTTATTGCTATGGCAGTACAGTTTAAATGGTTACTGATTTTAAACTCGATGTATTCAATACTGGATTGACAATCATTATAGGAAACAATGAACAGGTTAAGGCAAGAAAAATATCATAAAATAAAAATGTGACCATTTAATATAATATTTATCATAGATATAACTTTTTGAGAATTTTAAAATTCACTAAATTTCCAATTGGAAATATAAAATTTTTATTTATCTTTTAAGCATAATTATTTTGAATATATTTGTATATTTGAATACATTCATAGTTATGTAGAGATGGATAAAACATTTCCAATTTTCTTTTTTTCTTTTTTCACAAAGTATGCTTTTAAAAGAGAGACAGAGAGCGTAACTTTATTCCATTTGGAAATATTGGGAAACTTTTCTCCCACGGTTAATCTGATAGAAGAATTGGCTTAGTAAATCAATTTTTATAAATCCTTTGCTTATTGTACTATTTTCTGATTCAAGTTGGGCCTACACTCATACATTTTGAAAAAGAATGTATTAAAATTGGTTATTTTGAAAACAACTAATTTAATCTGGTCAAACAGCTGATTGCAAATTGGTTGCTTTTAAAATAGCTGTTTGATTGAATTCAATTGAATTAGTCCCAAAACCATATTGTATGTGCAGACAGCTTCCTCTTAGGGAAATATAGGAGGGATCCTCCTTTATTTTGTTCCTTTATTGTTCTGTAAGATCTAGAATGGTGCTTATTAATTATCATCTTCTGAGCCAATAAGATATTTCAATAGGAGCAATTATTCCTTCTACTATGTGACACCTAACAGTATATGAAAGTTGCTTCCTAATTGGCTTATTAGCTTTAAAAATTCTACCTTACCAAACGTGATGGAAAAAAAAATCAGAAGGTAATATTAGTGATATCATCCTATGAATGGCTTTGGAATTGCATACTGAAACTATGTAATTTTTTTAAGAGAATGAAAAATGCAAATGAAGGATTTGAGAATTTATTTTCCTCCTATTCAGTAGTTAGTATATAAAATGCCTCTATATTCTAAAGTAATCCTTTGAATCAGCTTCAATTATTTTAGTCGATCTGTATTTCAAACACATAACATAACAACATAAACGGTGTGTAATGAAGACGAACAAAAATTCAGGTCGAATTCACTCTGCCGAAAAATTGCAAATTAAAATCCTTTGACTGGTATTCTGACTGAATTTCTTAATAATCTAGATATAAATTCGATACTAAACAGAGGACAGTAATGCGTTTGACAGATCCTCGACCAAAATGAAGAGCCCAATCAGAAAAAGACTTCCTAAACATTTTAGGGTGATAAGAAGAAAGAGGACATTTAAATCGTAGGGAGATGGGTGTATATCTTTGGGGGTGATAATGTACACCCCAGGGGATCCATAACGATTCCAGCAGGCTGGGAGTGGGGGTGTACTTGGAGCTAGGGACCTGACAGTTTGTATATTTCCAATAAATTGTGCGATGATTAATTAAATGTTTGATATTTTAATATCGCGTTTGATTCAATTAGAAGTGTGTGGGGTGGGGGTGGGGTGGGGATGTGGGGTAGGGGTGGTAAGAATTTCTTCCAAGCTGCGGACACTGCTGGAGAGCTACTCAACATCAGGGGAAGCCAGGAAAGCGGCAGGCTCTGCACAATGCCTCCACCGGGTTGGTGTCCCCAGGCATGACGCTGGCGAGAAGGTTCGTGATTTCCTGAAGGTCACTTAGGAGAAGCGTGAAGGGCGGGGCTGGGGTGGGGGCTCGTAGAGTGAGTGGCCCGGCGGAAGGGGAAGGGAAAGGAAAAGAAGGGAAGGGAAGGGAAGGGAAGGAAAAGGAAGGGAAGCGAAGCGAAAGTAAGGGAAAGGTGTGTGATTACTGTACCCGGGAGGGCGAAAGGGAGAGTGGGCTCTAGGGGGGTGGAAGTAGGTAAAGAAGGAAAATACAAGCCTAAGAAGGACAGCTTAGCCACAGATAGGAAGTGCAGGCTCTTCACACCTGACCAATTTAACCCTATTCCAAAGAGAAGCCTTGAGAAATGAGATCTTCTCTAGGGGAAGCGGGATGGGATCACTGGAGCAGGCGGCTGGCATGTGGGGAGGGGTGGGGACTCATGAACTGGGCCTTCACTGGGCTACTGCCTTGTCCTGCAAATGCTATAGAAGGTAAAGCCGTACTCTGCTTAACGAAGCTAGCTCTCCTAGCGGTAAAGCTACCCTTTTAGGTTACTGTCCAAAGCGACCCTAGTCCTTTGAAACAGTTAAAACGTTAAGTCGTTTTAAAACAAAACGAAACCAACAAAAGCCGGGAACTGTTGCAATATACCTCTGTTCGCCTGAGGGAACTGAGAGTTTAAGAGTTTCCCGAGATAACTGCGTTGCCTTTATTCCTTTTATCTCAGAAGCGTCCTCTCTAAGATGATGCATCAGGTTGGAGCAGAGCATTTGGGAAGGGAAGCCGTCTCGGAGTTGGTTTGTAGTTGTTCTCGCTAAAGAAAAAAAAAAACAAAAAAAACAGACTCCTCTTTTTTTTTGCCTGCCTCAGGTCGCTATCCCTGCCTCTTCTCATTCTCAATATTACTACTTCCCGCATCAGAAACCCTCACTATAGTTTTAGGAAGCGAGCTGTGTAGAGAGAGGTTGCAGCAAAAACCGCGAACCAATAACCACCTTAAAACCCCTTTAGGAAAATTAGCTTATTCGCAGTAACAAAGCCTACGGGTTATATTTTTTACAGGGCTTTGATACTTAAGGTTTTCAGTTTTAGTTGGGGGAAAAGGGGAAGAAGGAGGAGTTATGGAGATCTGGCTAAAATAGTAGCATTTCAAGCCTTTATGTTATGATGCTGCTTTTTTAAAATGCAAGATTAGTCCCTACTTTACTTTGCTCTTGCTTTTTTTTTTTCCTAGTAAAGGGTGGAATCAAAAGCTTTCCCTAAAGGAGTCTGACTGAGAACCCGCTCTTTAGAAGGCTGCCAACCCTTCTCTTCTCTTAGTAAACTTCACTCACTGCTCTCCAACAGCCCCACAGTCCCAACCCTACTGTGTGCCCCTCGGTTTATTCAGTTAGGTGCGGATCAAGGTAGGTCCCTCCTTTTCTTTATATTAAGGGCACTGTGTCTGTGTGTGTAGCGACTGCTTCTCTAGTGGGCTCCCTGGATTTTCTTCTAGTCGTTTTGTCAGTTCAATAGAGAAACTGGAGGAGGGATGTAGTGAGATAACACATAATAGGGCGAGCCTGAGGGAGGTTCTTTCTCCTATTTAAATGACTACATTTTAAAAATTAACATCTATGAGGGGAGGAGGAAAGTCCCAGAAAGAGGCAGGTGTGTCCCAATAATATCTCCATTAAACTTAATCTCTGCTGCTTTTCAAATGAGGAGAGAGGAGGATTAGCAATAAAAGACAAACTAAGTTCACAGAAGGCGTTGTCTTTAATGATGCCCCAAATGGCCAGATGGGAAATTCTCCATTGGTTGATTTTTCAGGATGGTCAATTCAAGAGCAACTCTCTGGTACTCTACTTTCATTTAAGAAGTGTCCCATTCCAGTCATTTGTACCTGTAGAAACCCTTTCTAATAGTCATCCCAATGCCTAAAATTGCACAGCGACATTCCCAAAGTTGAGAGCTTTCACCTGTGATGAAAAAAAAAGTGTGTGTGTAAGACGTTTTTGTTCCCCGTTAGTTAAACGCACGAGAGGAGCAGGATCTTTGGATTTGAAGGAATTAACATTTTTTCATGAGCTGTTTCCAGAGATTGAAAAATAATGTCAGGGGAGAAAAATGCAAATAATTTATGAGCAGCAGAATTGGCTGGTAAACAAAGATGGAAGTGAGGAAACGTACACAGACACATAGTTTTTTCTGAATTAGGCAGCAGGAAATCTCTAAGGAGCATAAAGAAATAATTCAGCATCAAATAAGGAAAAGATCGATAGGCAAAGGACCCCTAAGTGACTTAAGTTACAAAGCAGGTGACTAAAATGGCTGACAAAAATGTGGAATTAACTAAACTATAAAATGCATCTCTCTACCAAATACTAGCTGGAGACAACACCTGTAATGACTAGGGAGAGATACTTCTGTTTTATTGAGTGGTCCAAGGTTGCAAGGTTGGTGTTGATGGAAACAAGGGGATGCTCTCTCTCTCTCTCTCTCTCTCTCTCTCTCTCTCTCTCTCTCTCTCTCACACACACACACACACACACACACACACACACACACACACACATAAATGTGTTGCTGAAAAAGTGGACAGCTCCTCATTTCCCTACTCTGAGTAACCAGTCTCTGGTTTCTTAATTCCCACCGACTTTCTCCAGATTTTTGTAAGAGATACTCTCTCTCTTCGAGGGACCGTTAATAACGAACTAGATAACAAGGATGAGCTACGAACTCCGGTTTCCTTCTGTAAAAACAGGAATAATGCAACAGGAAAAAAAAGTGTGAAATGAAACTGTATTTATACTGGTGTATGGCTCACAGGACTGATATGCAAGCAGATCGCTGAATCTTTCTCTATTGCATGGATCCGTAATCTCTCCTCACATTTGCCATTACGTCCACTAAATGTATGCCATTTATTCAAACACAAGACACAACAGACATTTCTCTGCACCTGTTCTCCACCTATGAGAGTGATTTGGTCAAGGGAAGACTGTCTCAAAGTACAGAATAAACTGTGATCGATAAAAAGGTACAGCATGCTGTATAAATAATGCGCAGTGGCACTGGGACATAGGTCTCACGGCCACGGAAACGAACGTCGTCTTCAGGAAATTGGGCTGGGAAAGTCATAAACTGAAACACGCTGTTCCAAAGCAAAGAGTCTCATTTCCTCAATATTAAACTACGGGTGCTAAGCTTTAGGTTGTGCTGATCCAATTATAGTCATACTGGTGCTTAAAAGGACAGAAAAGACAAAAGGATGTTAGATTTACTTTGAGAATTATGGCAACTTCTAATTTAGAAAGCTGCCTAAAGTTGCGATAAAATAAGAGTTTTATTCTTTCTTGGACAGCAAAGTGATTCCGGTAGTTCGATAATTTTAGAAACCTGTAAGATGACAATTTTAAGGCAGCTGCATGGAATGCAAAGTCCTTTTCACTTGCTAAGAGGCAAGTTTTTTTCTTCTCCTTTCTTTTTCTCTTGTTCCTCCCCCCCCCCCCCATTTAGTGTGTGTGTATGTATTGATTTCACCCTTAGCTTTCAGTCTAGCCGCTGAATACCATTTAGGCCAAGATTGGGTATAATGGAAATATCATCAGGAGACAATTACCCTTTCAGAGTATTCACTTCTACTCACAGACACTGTTATTTGAGAAATAGGATCATTTGATTTCATATTGCACTAAATAACACCCAGCCGTTTCAAATTGCCAGCTTCTTAAAAACCACCCATTGGAATAAATTGCAGCGCTCCTCTTTTGCTTTTCAGAGAAATATTATGTGAGTCGGGTATAACTTTGTAAAAAAGGACAAAAAGCAACCCTGTACGTTCTCTATTGGAAGGAACAAATCTGGCCCACTGTTATAGGCCTGTAGCAAGGAAATTATCAAAGGCAACCACCTCTCTTCTCCATCACCACCCCTTCTTCCCCCCTTCAGCACCTCCTCCCTCCTAAGTTAGAGGTGGTTTAAACACTCTGATTTCGAACTAAAATTTACAGCCCTCGCATCCACAAGAAAAAAGAGCCGCAGGCCAAAGCCCCGTACTTAAAAAATAACATTTGTGTTTAGAGTGGAGAAAAATTGGTAGGTGAGGAAAGCACTGATTTTCTTCTGTACATTGGAACCTCCTCGGAGGCGTCTATACGGATCCAGAGGGCTTGTTTTTGTTTTTTAAAGACTCAGGGAAGCTTGTTTTCAGGTCTTGGAATCGGAGAGACGCACTGCAACGTACTGCAGGCAGACACATCTCTCCCAGGCTGTGCACCAGGACTCCTTCCGAACGACCCTCCCGCTCCCTGCCGCCCTACCCGGGGCTCTTTGCTCTCTCCCTCTCTGGAGCAAAGTCCGGCCATGTTTGTTCATCCTTGAGCTGAGTCTGCTGGTCCCGCTGGACAGATTGCCAAGATCCGTAGCCCCGGAAGAAAGAGGAAGGGGAAGAAGTGGAAGAAATGGAAGAAGGGAACTAGCCTTTCTCTCCTGATAGCTCCTTCTAGGCCAGGTGCAGAGTCGAAAGAAAGCGAGAGGCAGAGAGGGAGAGAAAGGGTGGAAGAGAGGAGTCCAAGTTTTCCTCCACAATCTGCAGTCAATGGCATTTTAGAAACTGATAAGCAGTGCTCAGCAATGAGATGAATTTGTTAATTGGTACTTGAACTGCAAAGCTCGATGCTCTCGATTTTCCTCCTTTTATAAAGCAAGATTTTACCCCTTGCTTTCCTGGTTCATTTGTGCCAAGGTGTAGTGCTCCTTTAAGACTATGAATGCCTCTGCTAATCTGGTCATCGAAAACTTCAGTATATTTATATTAATGTCTTTCTAGGGATTGCTAATTAGACTTTTTTTAAACAAGAAAATGGAATACTGTATTACCCCAACAGTTTACCTGCCCTTCCGAAATGAGCCAAGCATTAGGTGGTGATATGCGGATTAGGGGTGGGATGCAGAAGGGGTGGTTTCTCTTGAGGGGAACAGAATCCCCAAGGGGATTAACCTAGGTAATTTTGGGAAAAAATCTTTCCTTGAAAAAAGAGCAAAGGGGGTGGGTGAGGATGATTTTTCTCAATATTCTGATATGGGAGGGTTTGGGTTAATCAAAATTCAGTCTAATTTTCCTTTGGATATTATTAGATGGGGGAAAAGGAGGTTGAGAGATCAGAGGAGTGAGAATCAGAAATGAAGGATGAGTTTGATTCTAGGAAGGCCTATTCACAGTTATAGGTGGGAATGTTTAGTTCCACAAAGAAGGGATTTTTCTGCCCTCTTCCCCTCCACTCCCCTCCCCTCAATTCTGATTTGGAGAACATCTGAAAAGAGATAACACTTTTACACACATATTTAATTAATTTAAATCCTCTTTTAGGCAAATAAAAGTGGGATTCATAGGAGAACATAGAGAACCATGGGCTGCCCTAAAAGAGAATCAGTTGCCAAGATTATCTCTAGCTCCAGATTCTCACTTTTCATTCCCAACTTCCCAACCCTTGGATTCAGGCCAGGATACTCTTCTTCTGAATACGAGTCAAACCTACTGGGGTTTACTTTTCTTAAGTAAACAAAAGCATAGGGAGAAAACAGATAGTCTTGGCAAGCACTCTAGTGTATCTCCTCAGAAATCTATGAGTTCTACAATCCAGGGGAGGAGGGCAAGGATCTACCAGGCTTAAAACAAGATCACCTGCCAAGTGATCATGCCCTTATCAATGCCTCTTGTACCATCTTGACTTCACCAGAAATTCTTATACACGAGAGAGATATCAAGCCATTCTGCACACAGTTTTGGGAACTAAAGAATAACCCCCTCCCAAAGGCTTCTTAGAACTGACTTGGGTCCTGTAAATAATAAAAATATCTAACATGCATGCCACACTTCAAAGTTTGCAAAGCATTTATCATCACATTTGATCTTCACAACAACATTGTAAAGTAGTTCCTATTACCACCTCCATTTTACAGATGTAGAAATTGAGGCCAAAAGAGTTTAAGTGACGTAATTAAGGTCACAGCTAAGTGTCTAAGGTATTATTTGGATCCAGTCTTAACAATTCCAAGTCCACTAGCTCTGTATCTATTATGTCAATCTGCTTCCCAAGGGTAGCTTTGCATTTGTATTTAACTTTCTAGTTAACAAAAGCTGTCACCTGATCCTCAATAAAATACAAAACTACAAGGCAAGTCAGGCCACTCAATAAACAACTGAGATTCAACCACATCAAGTAGTCTGCACAAAGTCCCTGACAACAAGACTCAAACCTATATCTTCCATCTGCAAATGAAGTTCTTTGACTGCTCTTGTCAATAGGAATCCTAAATGGGTAGCTTTCATGACACTCTCATCCCTGAAACCAAAGTCCTGGTGAATTAAACTAATAAAAGCTGGTTACATGATGTATTCTCCTGTCCAGGTTAAGAATGGCAAGGAGATTTGAGTGGGAATCCACTAATAGGTGGATTTGAGAGGGAAACACTGGTATTTGGACTGGAAATAAGTTCCTAAACACTAAGAACAGTTTTTCCTGCAAGGGGCCTTTGCCTGGATGGACAAAGTGATTGCAACCACCTATCCAATCTCCCTTAATCCCGAGAGATGAGAGACTTTGATGCTATACTGAAACTTCTCTCTTTCTCCCTCCTTACTAGACTTGGGGCCAGAAAATTTTTTTTCTAGAAAAAAATAAGCAATTGTGAAGATAGTTTGTTTTTTTCATATTTGTGAAGACATTTTGTCATGATTTAGAGGGCCCTGGAAATACATCATTGGCAGGTTCCTGTGTTGTAGAAGTGGATATGGGACAAGTGTCACCCAAGCATATTACACACACACACACACACACACACACACACACATCACATCACATCACATCACATCACATCACATCACATCACATCACATCACATCACATCACATCACATCACATCACATCACATCACATCACATCACATCGTAGATGGAACTTAAGTTTCCCCAAAAGAATGGAAAGAGAAGTTTAAGCTGAAACGAGAGCAGCGTTTCCAAATCATTAAGGGGTCAAAACATCTCCCAGACTGAATCATAGGATTGTAGAGTTACATAGAATCTTAGAGGTTATGTTGTCCAATCCCCTAATTTACAGATAAAGAAACTGAGTCTGAGAGAGTAAGAGATTTGCCCAAGGTCACAGGGAGAGAAAAGGGGGAGAGCTAGGATTTCAAGCCAGGTCTTTGGACTCAATCTGCAGAATTGATTCCTGGATCTTCACAATTCCAAAGGGAAAGGTTTTTTAGAGGCCTCTTTCCTTCACTTTCTCTTTCTGTCTTAAAACAGTATTCAGGAAGCTAGGTAGGTTCCCCTCCTCGCCATCCCCTTTGACCTCTTCTGCATCCTGGATCTGGGCATATTTTTTCCTACTTTTCTGAAGACCCAGGGCAGGAAGTAAAGTTAGTGTCAATGTTCTCCATTATCCCTTGTAGGCCTAGATTTTAAAGTTTTTATTGTGGTTGAGAATGTCCCTTTTTGTCTCCTTCTTTTTCCTCCTTAATACACAATCATTCTTCATTTTGGCTTCATGATCTTGTCTTCCTTTTCATGAAATCATCATAAGATCATAAACTTAAGCGTGGAAAGCCACCCCCTCTCCCGCCGTTATCTAGCCCAGCGTCTAGTTTTACAAGCGAGGAAATTGAAGTCCAGAGAAGTTAAATAATTTGTCCCATTCCCCTTTCCTCTTCTTTCTTCCCCTTTCTCCTGTTTCTTCTTTCCTTCCTTTTCACTTCCTCCTTCCTTCTCTTCCACTTCCTCCTTTCCCTCCTACTCCCTTCCCCTTTCCCTCATGCTCTATTCCGCTGGCTCCCCTAGGTCTGCAGCAAGCAGCGTGTTTTGTTTCAGAGGCAGGATTCACAGCCGAGGCGCAGTAATCGTGATCTCTTCCAACAGACGCTAATCAAGTAATTTCCCCATCCCAGCCCCATCAAATTGCTCTTTAGCTGTTGAACTGTGGAGTTGTGCTCCTCTTTTCACATGCTAATCACACCCATTCAACATCTCTCTGTGAGGCTATTTGTAGTGGAATAAATCTCCTTGTTTGCCTGCTGCATGATTAATTGATATTGTTGTATAGCCTTTGTTTGGGCCGCGCTGAGCTGAAAGGCAGTGCATATTGGAGGTGACGAAAGGAGCTGGAAACCTCATTTCACTGCTGAGGTCTTGCAAAGGTCGGGGATAGACCGATCGCATTATGCATCCTATTTATTTATCCTCATTTGAAATATGATGAAAGGCGAGACACAGGAGTCTTTAAACATTCACTAAATCGTAGGTAGACAGCACAGCATTTAGAACAAGTCTCCCAAACGGGCCCGAGAGAAGCCCCCAGCTGGGGAGAGCAGCTAGTGTCATGAGGCTGCAGAGTATCCCGAGCCTTTGCGGCCATCGCGCGGGTTTTCGGGCCACGCGGGATTGCTCGGGAAACTCAGTCGGAGAGCGGCGGTGGAGGGAGTCTTCGGTTTAAGGCCGGGGGTGAGCATCTCCCTACTGCGTCTTCTTCCACTCCTCTCAACTAGTTTTTGAATAGGCGTACGTGATTTAAAACTTTTAAAACTGCCTGTAATCGAAAGGCAGGCGGTTAATTAAAACCCAATCTGGCTCTAGGACTAGGATCCTAGTGATTTCCAATCTACTACGCGCAATACCGCAGCCGACACTAGACACCCTTGGCCAGCAGACTGAGGACCGCGGATTGCGATTAGCCAGTTAATCCCTGTTAATGATCATCGTAACAAAATGGACCAGAATACAGAACAAAGTGGGCCAGAACACGGAATCCTCGCTTCTTACATCCTTCGGCTCATTTTCTCCCCCAACACAAAGCTTACAGTAATTCTACCTTTGTCACGCTAAATGATGGCTCTCTGGGTAATTACATGGATAGACTGCATTTGTCATTGTTTCCTTTACATCGGGCCTTTGCTTGAAAGTCAATGTTTTATTTGCCACTTTGATCCCTTATTCTCTACCCCCCCCCAAGAGTCCCAGATGTACAGCTATTTCGGCAAACTCCTGGATACTCCAGGCTCCCTCCCCCTTTCTGATCCCCACACCGCAATCTCCCAGCCGCCCTGCGTCTTTATTCCCGAAGGACCGCATTGCAACTTCGAGATTCAATTAAATAATTCCAGTTATTCGGTGCTCCTACCTACTGCTTATTGCAAATATTTCCTTTTCCGAGTTCTTAAAAAGAAACTGTCTCCTTCCTTTTCACTGTGTGTCGGGTAATTGATAGGCTCTATCAGAGGTCAGGATTTGCATAAGAATTAAGAGCAGTAAATTAATTTAATATTCCATGCACATCTCCAATTATTCCCGTAGACCTTTGTCTCCGCGGCTGGCAGAGAGAAGGTTCAGCTGCTCTTCAGCCAAACAACATCTGTGCAGTTAATAATTTGATAAACAGCTCATACAAATAGTTTCTGAATTATCTGCCAACCCAATGACTATTCAGTTTTGAAAACGTTTTGGCAAGGTCCCCTGCGGACAATGGGGCTGGCAGAGTTCATGCGGTAACTTAGCTGCCCACACAGACACTTTCAATTTTTAACTTGTAAACATAATTAATAAGTTTTTGCTAGAGCTCACTAACAGCAGTGTGTAAATTAAGTCATTAACGTTAGCAAATTTTTTAAAAGGAGGGGTCCAATTTCAAAATTTTTTTTTCCTGTTTAGACTTAGATCATTATGGAGAACACTAGTATCCTAAGAAAGAATCCCAAATGCTTTAATTTTAAATTAAACATTGTGTTATAGAAATTAGATGTGGATGGCTGAGACAAATCCAATTCTTACTCGAATACTTTGATCCTCTTTCTTTGGGGGAAGGGAGGAATAGAAGGTACCTATGGATGGATTTTTATTGAGTAACCATCAAATGAAGAAGCAAATTGTTCTTAAAGGATTTAGTCCCATATAAGCTTTTCCCAATTGCTTCTCTTATGCCCTACCTCCCATTCTTCCAACTTCCCTGTAGCCTTAGTTCACTCATCATACACACCCTCTGACAGAGGGTGAGAGAAATATGGGATAGTTTTTCTCTAGGAATTTACACCAACCAAAGGGATTGACTTTTCCATGTTAAGTGTGAGAACTTTTGGGAATTTTCTCTCAGAACTAACCAAATCTTCCTTGTGCTTTTTGTTTATATCTTTAAGTTTAGCTATTCCCCTCCTCTCAATAAATAGCCCTCTTTCTCACACCTTTTTGTTTAAAACAAACGCTACCAGAGTTTATCTTGTCCACTACTGCAGTTCTTTATGAAATAGGTCTATATTTGGTGAGCCTCTCTACTCTCTTTCCATATGCAATGAAATCCTCCTCTTTGGATATAGCTCAGATGGAAACTATTTGATATTGAGTTAGAACTGGAAGCCTGATCTATGTCTTATAACATGCAAATTGCAAATCTGTTTATAGCAAACCTTCACTTACATTGAAATTGTTCTGTGGGGGGAAATGATTTTCAGTATCAGAAGAGGGCTCAGTTGTAATATGTATTTATCTATCTACATACACACATACATTTGATTCCTATGTCTAAATCACTTAGTATTCCATCTTCTGCTTCTTATAGTACTAAGTACTTGAGACCATTGAAAGCTACACCCAAGTTCTGAGTAATCTTGAAGCAGTAATATTATAGTGCTTTGTTCTTGTACTTTAATGAGAGCATGGTAGCAGCCTTTTAAATACTGGCAAACCCTCCACACAACAACAGGTCTAAGCATCCAACCTTACAATGGATACAATGCTCTCCTGGACTCAGTGAAGAATTACCTTTCCAGAAAATAAGTCATTGTGTCACAAGAGCACAACAATAGTCTTCCTACCAGGCATATTCATTTCTATTTTTAACATTTTTTTTTCCTCTTGAATTTCATTAGGTCTCGCATAGACAGAGACACTAGTAGGCCTTGCAAGGTCCTGTAAGCTTATAAATAGTCTCTATTATTTATGCTGTAAGTTCTTTCTCTGCATCCTTTTACTGAATCCAGACTTGGATTCAGATACCTTTAGTCGATTGGATGAAGTGAAGATTTCTCCCTTTCCTCCTTAAATGGAAAGGTTTTGAACCTTTTGGGAATGGTTCTAATTTTAAACAACTGCAGTTCTGAGGTTACTCGTTTTAATGTACACTATCTATCCCCATTTGACTGGGGTTGGTTTATGCTTTATATTTATGTTCATCACATTTGTGTGACTGTTTTTTGGGACAGTGCATGGGCAAAAAAATCACCATTAAAAATGAAGATGGGGGCATATGACTGTTTTTGACTAGGTAAATAAAAGCTATGGAATAAGGAGATTTCCAGTATTTTTTTTTTACTAATGAGTACTCTAGAAATGCCGTCTGGTTGCCATTAAAGTTGATGAGTTGGGAAGTCTTATCCTGATAAATGTTTGGCTTTTCTGTGATTAGACACACGTTTTTAACACATTTCAACAGAATAGTAGCTGCTTAAGTGAAACTTAGTCCAAGAGTTTTGTGTTTGTGTGTGTGTGTGTGTGTGTGTGTGTGCACATGCATGTGTGCAAAAATTACAGTATCACATGAAAGAGCAGGAAAAATGTGGGCATTAACCATTTGAGATAGCTTCAAGTCAGAAATACCAGTCGCTCCTTCATTGATCTAAACCTTCAAATATACTTTGGAGAATACTAACCCATGCATTTAAATATGCATAGAGTAGTTCCATTTATTCACAACCACCCTCCCATTCTTATATTTCCTACCCTTCCTCAAACTGTTAGTTTATTTCAAAGACTTTAGAGAAGTTATATACTTTCTGTCTTGAATGAATGAATGAAAAGCATTTATTAAGTCCCTACTATATGAGGACATTTGAGGTATGGATGGAGGACAAGAGTGATTTTAAAACAGTGCAAATCCAATGGGGGAAAACACTTTTTTGATAGTTAATAAGATTGCTCTGAACCATTAAACAAATTCTTGCATGCCATATACTTGCATTGGCTTCATTCTATCTCTTTTACCTATTTTCAGTTAGAATTTGGTCAATACTCATGTTTCAGAGTTAGCATATGTAAAAAGTATGGACTAGATAGACTCAAATACTCTACTCTCATGTAATTTTATGGGGGGTGCCTATTGGCCCCAAAATGTTCTGAAGCTATAGAGGCTAATCTAGTCCTTCAGAAGATTCTTCACCTTTCTGAAGAATTTGATGTTGTTGACTACTCCCTTCTTCTAAATAGTCTTCCCCCTCCCCTTTTCATGACTACTCTATTATTGTTCTGCTGTCTTACTGATCCTTCTTGATCTGTGTGGGACCATCCTTAGTGTTTGGTCCATCACCCTTTAAAAACTCACTGTACCATCCTATATCACTTCCCTTTCAGAGTCGAATTCCTAGAAAAAGCTGACTATATTCGATGCTTACATTTTCTTACATCCCATTAACTTCTCAAACCTTTGCATTCTTGTTTCCCTCCCTACCACGTGATTGAAACTACTCTTCCCTAAATTCTTAAACGATCTTTTCATTAATGGCCTTTCTCATTCTCAAACTTTTTGACACTATTAACTACTCCTTTCTTGTGTTTATCCTCTCTTCCCTGGGTTCTCATGACACTGCTCTCTACTGGTTCACCTTGTACCTGTCTAACCAATCCTTTTTAGTCTATTTTGCATATATGAAAAGCATTTATTAAGTGCTTACTATGTGCCAAACCCTATGCTAAGCACTAGGGTTACAAATAGAAAAGGTAGACTTTCTTGACCCTCCCAAAGCTTACATTCTAATGGCGGAATATAATAGGGATAATAAAAGGGAATGGAGGCCAGGGAAAGGTTTGGAAAGTCATAAAGATGAAAAGGAGGAAGAGAAAGGGAGTAATATTTATATAGCACCTACTGTGTTCAAGGCACTCTGCTAAGAGCTTTATAAATATCTCCTTAGTTCCTTACAACAACCCTGTAATGTTGTTATCCCCATTTTACAGTTAATTGGCAGTTAATTGACTTACCCTTTCTGGAGACAATGGTAGACTTGATTTGGTAGCAGTTCTCAGAGCAGGAGACAGAAGAGAAGAATGGTGTTGCCATGGTAGAAGGATAGAAAATGGCTGAGCAAAGATATTGCTACATAGTCCTAGGTAGTGAATAAGTGGATATATACAGGTCATCTCTCCTAAGCTCCAGCCCCACAACTCCAAGTAAATGATGGATATTTCTAGCTCCATATGCCACACATCTAATCAGAACTTAGTATCTTTCCCCCTGAATCCACCATCTTCATGACTTCTCTCCTGTTCAGGTGCCTTCTTTTTCTTCAGGTTCACAACTTTAATATCATTTTTGACTCTTCCCTTTCACTTTTATATTTGTATCCCTATCTCAGAGCCTGGGGCTGATTAGTAAATCTTGATAAAAAATAGTAACATTTCTCTGACTTTCACCAAGGACAACAGTATCATCTCCCCATGGCACTAGTAGTACAAACAGCAGCACCAATAATGATCACAGTTGATGAAGACATTCATATATTCAAATGGATCTGTAGTCTCATCAATGCAAATATTTCCACCAATCATCACCATCATCATCATCATCATTGGTAGCATGTATATAGTACTTTAAGGTTTGAAAAATGCTATGCATGTTATCTAATTTGATCTTCACGATAACCCTATTAGGTAGATGTTGTATTATTTGTTGTTATTCAGTCATTTACTGTCATTCAGTCACTTAATGTTGACTCTTTGTGACCTCATTTAGGGTTTTTTTGGCAGAGATACTGGAGTGGTTTGCCATTTTCTTCTCAAGCTCATTTTACAGATGAGAACTAAGACAAACGGGGTTAAGTGACTTGCTCAGGGTCACACAATTAATAGTGTCTGAAGCCAGATTTGAACTCAGGAAGATTCATCTTCCTGACTCCGGTCCTGGAACTCTATCTACTGTGCCACCTACCTGCCACTTTATTATTATCCCCATTTTACAGATGAGGAAACTGAATGATTTGCTCAGGGTCACATAGCTCATAAATGTCTGTGGCAGGATTTGAACTCAGGTCTTCCTAACTTCAAGTCCAGCATTCTAAGCACTATACCACCTAACCGACTGTGGTGCTAATGTGACTAAAGATCTTCCCTGCCCATTCAATAGGCCTTAAGTAGAGCTGGTTAAGAGAAACTTGATTAGGACAGGCTTGCTTGTAGGCAGGCCCACACCCTTTTTCTGTAAGGTGCCAAACCCTAGGCCTACACAGAATATATATACCCTGTGGGTAGCCATTAAGCTCATACTAGAGAGCTGCAGAGACTAGAGAGCTGCAGGGACCCTCAGAGAGCTGTGAGAAGAAGAAGACGAAGAAGAGAGAACTGTGAGAGAGGATGAAAAACTGGAAGAGACAGAGAGATGAGAGATGGAGAGAGAACTGGAAGGGCTCTGAGAATTGGAAGGGCTTACAGGACTGTGGGAGGAGAGGACACAGACAAGTGGACAGTTAGGATTCATGAATGAGTGTTTACGAGAAGGCACCAGCAGCGGGGAAGGTTATAGGATGGCTTAGCTCTTTGCTGTGATATTGTGTTTTAATCTCCTTGGGGTTACATTGAGATAAACTTACTGGTTTTGAGATACAATTACTGCTATGTTGAATTGGGTTTATTGGTTCTGGGATTTGATCCTCTGGTGTCTGAATAAATGTTTTACTTCTTCTGCCTTCTGTACAGAGAGTCTCATACTTTGTGATTCTGAACTATACAGGCATATTCATAGTCACCATCAGTATTATGAATCTTGCCTTACTGATACGCTGACTTAAAACTCCTATGTGCCTGTCTGTCCTATCCAGTTCTTGTCTGAATCCTTCCATAAGTTCATCATCTAATGTGGCCACCATATTGGATTTCTCTTTATACTGTGAGGCTACCAATGGGGCACAGATTATCTAATGCTTATCAATTCATTCTTGTCACACAATTAGCCTATCTTCTTTTTTGTTCATACATTTCTTTAGTGATATTCTTTACATTTCTTTTCTTATGTAATCATTGTGGTAATGTGTTATACTCTGATCATGCCCTCTTTACATCTTTCCGTTACCTTTTGAATGATTTTAAGTTCCACTTTTTCAGAATTACTACCCAGTAGTATTCCATATCTTGTAGTTTTATAACATTGGAGAAATATAGATATTAAAAAGATGGACCTTCATCTGAGGATGATAGTTCTCCTTTATATAATACTTTACAATTCACTAGCACTGGTGTACTAGCATTATTATCTCCATTTTACAGATGAGAAAACTGAGGTTTAGAGAGATTGAGTGACTTGCCTATAGTCACATGGGTAGTATTTATACCTTGTAAGCCTTTTCTTTCTCTTCTCACTTAGCTTAAAAGAGAAGA
This sequence comes from Phalanger gymnotis, assembly GCA_028646595.1. Lineage (NCBI taxonomy): Eukaryota > Metazoa > Chordata > Mammalia > Diprotodontia > Phalangeridae > Phalanger > Phalanger gymnotis. The sequence continues at coordinate 224,144,327 of CM053625.1, read as the reverse complement.
ATCTGAGAAATTAAGGCTTTGCCTATACAGCACCAAAACAATTGGTTATTCTGATCATCATGCTTAATCTAACAGTCCTTTATAGCCATAGCCTTAAAGCAAACTCATTAGCCATCTGTGATCTGTTATTACCTTTCCCACTAAGCCATATTTAGATACTAAGTGGGGAGATAAACCTAATCATACCACCAGCCTCTAAATCTAAAGAGACCATCTTTAAATTTAGACTAATCCAGGTGCCCTGGCCTTTCAGCTTTTAGAAATTTTTTTTCTCATTCTTTTTTCATATCTCCTAAGTTTTTCTGTGCTTGTATGATGGATGCAAACCCTGGGGTGATTATTCCAAAACACATTTATAAATATTGATGGGTCAGGTCCCCATAGCATGGTTACCATACTCTCAGTGCTGTAGAATTAGCCCGATACCTAGGGGAGTATGGTTTCAAGTGCTATATAGCTCACAAGCACTCACCAGTGTGCTTCCCTCTATGATTATTAGTTGCTACAAGTCAGGCAGACTCAGTTTTTAGAAAGAGTTATTTACTAGGGTGGTAAAGAACAGTTGATACAAAATATTTCTTCACAAGTCTGTGATCTAATCTCCCACAAGTCCATGGGGAGAGTGGGCTCCAGCTTCAAGAGCATAGGTGGACCAGTGTTAGAAAACTTAAAGTTTCTGCGAGTTCCTTTGCTGGATTTTGTAAGATATTTCCCCTTAGGTACAGTGTAGTTTTTCTTCTGGGCTTCTCGTGGAGGCTTGAATCTGCCTTCTCTCATCATCTCCAGTCTGCTCTTGATTCCTGAGGTAGACACTGCCTCCAGGTCTTCCACAGATGCCTGCCAGGGTGCTTAATGGGAAGATGGGATGCTGAGAGTTCTTTAGATCCTTCAGAGTTCATCCAATCAAGGGTGAAGAGTAACTGAGGTTAAGTTCTGGCCCTGGCACAAGGCTCTGTTCCTCTCCCCGAGACTGTTCTCTTCTCCAATTCCAGACACTTGAATCTCTTATTCAAACTAGATAGATGGTTTTTATACAAGACCTAGAGGGCAGGATCAAGTCCCTCAGCCAATCTGAACAGATTACCTGTGTCCAGGCCTTTTTCATAGAATGAACAGTTGTATTCTCACTAGATAAATGGATGAGGTTAATGAACATAATAAAATAAATGGATGGGATGACCAACAGCGTCAGTCATACTGAAGAAAAAAATATAAATGATGTACTCTATGTGTTATATGTATGACAGAAACAATTTATTCAAGTTAACATTTATCTAATATTTAACAGTTTCTAGCTTAGAGAAAGAATTGTCTAAACTGGCATCATTTCTCCCCCCATCCCTTACCCTATGCCCTCAGAAATGTCTTTCCGCCAAGATTACTTAAAGTAACATTTGGAAGAATCTTGAACAAGGAAAATGCCATAATAGTTTGAAATACATTTTTGGGTTACCATTTCAGAATAGTCTGTTGACAATAGTTATTTAATCTTCATCTAGATTCTAGAGAGATCTATTGGTGCAGTAGATAGTGCTGGGTCTGGAATCAGGAAGATCTGAGTTCAAATCTAACCTCAGACACTAAGCTGTGGGAAAGTCACCTAGCTTCTGTTTGCCTCAGGTTCTTCAACTGGTAAAATGGGGATAACAATAGCACCCACCTTACTGGTTTGCTATGGGGATCAAATGAGGTAATATTTGTAAACAAAACAAAACACTTGATAGTGGCAGGTACATAGCAGGAGCTATACAAATGCTTATTCCCTTCTCTTTCCCAGTTAGAATGATAGTATTCCACTCCTTCCTTGACCTCTCCCCTCAAAGATTGAAAGTGTCCCCTTCTTGGGATCACAACCTTTCCTGAGTAAGAGTAGAAGACATTTCTCTAGAGGTTGGGGAGGTGGGTGGCTACTGAGAGCATGACGGGTCAATCTTCTGGGAATGAAAAGAGCTTTATAAGACAAGAAATATTCTTTGTTTAAAATTTGGTTTCCACCCTTAATCCGTTTCTCTTAGAAAGGTCATTTTGTCCTCAATCTTTTCTAAGAAGGCGAGTCTAGAAAGGGTTTTTGGACCAGAGAAACAGAAAAGGAGGTTCTTAATATGCTTCCACATTTGTTACATGCTTTCAGAAGACATTTTTATATGTTTTTATAATCTATCTATAACAGTCCTGTGACAATCTATTCTAGGGCAAATATTAACCAAATCAATAAACATTTATTAACTGCCTACTATGGGCCAGGCACTGTTATCAGTCCCACTTTGTAGCTTAGAAAACAGATACACAGAGAGGTATAAGTTATCATCAATGGCCCATTGCTTTGATACCAATATTCTTCCAGCATTGTTGTATTCAGTCTTAACCACTGGCCTCAAGTCATAAAACACTACTTTACACATATCTGATTTGAGCATTACAAAATCCCTGTAAATAAATACTACAGATAATGTTATCCCAATTTTATAGATGAAACTGTGGCTCAGAGAGGCTAAAGTTTTGGAGTTTACAAGGTTTTCCTTGGGTTAACGGGTGAGGGTGGGTGGGAAGAAGAGACATGCTTTTTCTTTCCCTTCCCTCTTCTTTATCACCTCTTCCTGCCCCCTATCTCCTAATGAACAGAAAAGCTATTCTCTCTCAGGGGCTTGATTGAAGTAATTGCACCAACTAGACTGTCCCACCACAGGAATGCTTGATTCCAAACTATCTGGCTGCTCTTCAATCACTCCTAATATACTTCCTGTGTACCACCATCTCATTTTGTCCAATAGTATAAAGCATTTTATACTCCCTCCCAGCTTCACTAACTAGGTCAGAGTAGGGAACCTGCTGGCCTGAGGCCACATATGGCCCCACCCCTGAACTAGGTTGTTAGTACTTAGTTTATGCTTTTATTCGATTGATTGAGACTTTTGGCCTTGTTCACACTTTTGCTTGATTCAACTGAGAAGTGCTGGCCTTCTGTGTTCAAATGGAGAGGGGTAGACCTCCATCAATACATTAATAATCATAGAGTCCAGTGCTTAGAACAGTGCCTGGAATACAGTAGGTACTTAATAAATATTTTTGATTGATTGATTAAATATGATTTCATTAGAGAAGTATAGAATTTGTACATGGTCATAATTAGCTGCATCTAGTCTCTTTCTCCTTCCAATCTGATCTTCACTATCTTGTCTTGCCAAATTAATCTTGAAAAATGGTGCTTTCGTAACTTACCCCCCCATCCCCAATTAAGAAATCCTCAGTCTTTATATTTCCAGTATAAAGTCCAAATTCAAACCTAGCATTCTAGGCCCTACATAAGCTTCTTGAACCTTTCCAACCTTACTTTCCACATTTGTGTTATAGCCAGACCAGATACTCAGTATTTACTAAATATATCACATACATGATTTTATCCTGCATCTTTATTCCAATGATTACTCTACCCTCAGACCTTACCCCTCCTCCTAGCTACCTTTTAATACATAACTCACCTCCCATTTTTATCAACAATTTTTTTAAATCATGTAGCAACTAAATATAGTCAAGTAAAACATGGCCTCATGTTCGCCACGGCCAAAAATGTGTCTCATTCTTTTTTTTTTAATGAATATTTTAATGTTATGTATAACAGAACATTACGAATACAATGGGAACAAAGTTTTATTAATTTAATAAAAAAGAAATCCAACATAAAGAAGGGAGGTAGTAATTTTGACACCTATATTATAGTATTTATTTTCAATATTATTATTCCCAACTTGTGGGTAAAACAATTCATTTTGCATTCCAAACTCTAGAATCATGATTTTCATGTGATCTTAATGCAGAATTATAGTAGGAAAACAAAAATGTTTTTTAATTAATTTCCTTTATCTTCCATTAAATCAATAAAATCTTTGACTGCTGCAGGTCTCCTTTAATAATATATATTTAACTCCCGCTACTGGAACCATAGCTTGCAAATGCCATATTTGCACCAAAAAACAAAACAAAACCAAAACCAAAATCAAGTATTGTATAAAATCTAAAAACCAACACTGTTGGGTTTAAATATTTATATTTAACTTAAAAATGTATTCAGGCTTTTTACCTTATTTTTTGAAAAGATGCCAAAAAAATAAATATTTTTGCTCTTTGACTTTTGCTGTTAACCAATGGCTATAGGGATAAAAACAGAAAGAAGTCTTGTTCATAAAAGACTACAAATTGTAAAGAATGCCAGCCGAAAATAAAAGATGCTAGAGAACGTTTCAGAAAGGAAACCGTACAACAGCCCCAGATAAAGCATTTCTCCCAGTTCTCCCCTGAATTACAGTGGGAGAAGTGGGAGAAGCCCCTTCCATACCTATCACCAATTGCTTCAAAAGATTTTGTTATAATAAAAATTTGGATAGTATAGTACTGTGCCTGGAACATTAGCAAAGGTATATACATTCCAGTTACCTCTGATTTAGCCATAATCACATATGTAAGCCTTTTTTGGGCAAAAATAGATATTTTTATAAAAAACAGATTATCAGACTTGAATGACTTCAACTATGGACTCAAGAGTGGTAGTAAAAGCAATGGGTCCAATTATGACAAGGCGATTCAGGGACAGAAAAATCAAGTTCATCAGGTAAAAGAAAAGTATAAAATTAGAGATTCAGATTTGTTCAGCCCTATTTCAGTCTTTCCACAAATTATAATGAAATTACTTATGTAATTTATAAAGGCTTTTGATGGTCTCACTACAAAACATGGTCTAGGCTCATTGGAAAAAATAATTATACTGCCTCTTCTGAAGTGCCCTGGCCTGTCCATCTGGAACGCTAGATATTTCACTTTTACAGAAAAGCCTTTTTGGTTTTTATGCAGGTTCATTTTTAGTAATTGATAAAAGAAAAGGGTACTGATCAGCATTTTCCACCCCAACATCACCTCTCTGCAGCTAAAAATCCTTCATTCAATCTGCTTCTTTATAGACTCTTATTTGCTAAAGTTGGCAAAGTTGGCAAAGGCATCTTGCTCGGGTTGTACAGTTCCAGAAACCATGGCTAGACTGGGCATTCCCATGCCCATGGTGCCTGTCAATCCCAGCCCCGCAGTTGGCATTCCCATGTTCACATTCATTCCCATCATTCCCTGGTTCATGATAGGAGTATTTCCAAGAGAGGCAATGCCCATTGTGCCAGATATCACATTAGGCATGCCCACAGGCATGGGTCCTCCCATCAACGTATTGGTCTGAGGCTGGACAGGGATCATATTCGGTGGTGAGCTTATTTCACAGCTCCAAAACTTTGGGTCATCACGTTCATAGGCTGTTGCATATTTTGTTGTTGGATCATTGTGTTAAGATTCGGCTGCTGGCATTTGGAAGGCTGCAGACCAGGTAGTAGGTTGTCCAGACTGATGTTGACACTGGGGTCCGACCACATAGATGGCAGGGTTTTGCTCACTGATTTCTGGACCATATCTGTATTCTGTAATCACGACATGGGTAAACCAAGGCCCACTGTATTAGTGCTCATCATAGAGAAATTCATACTTTGGGAAGATGTCATGGTTCCTTGGGAGGAGCCCATTAAATCAAACAGATCTGAAGTATTTGAGGCTGCTGCGGGCTGACTCAGAGTTGGCTGTGAGCTACTGAAGAGTTCCACATCTGGCTGGGAGGGGCTACTGAAAAGCTCTCCACTAGAAGCCATGGGACCAGAAGAAGCTTGGTTGAAGGCACTCCAGTCGCCAAAGTCTCCATTCCTACTTGTTGCTGAACCTTGCAAAGGAAAGTTTCCTGATGCAGCAGTTGATCCAAAGTCAGCAAATCCTCCAAATAGATCAGCTGATCCACCTGTTGGTTGGCTAGTGCCATCAAACAGCAGATTGACAAGGTCACCAGACGATTTGCTGCTAGGCAATGAAGTCTTTATTGAAGACTGAGGTGTATGAGTTATAGCATTTTCATCTGGACTTGCTTTATCCCCTGTGTAATGTGCTGCTGCTCCAAGATCAATGGTTTTGGAAAGATTTGCTGTGCATTTGTGTCTAGTGGTGGTTGTCTCTGTGGCCTGTGTAATAAATGTGCCTCATTCTATGCCTTGGGTCCATCACCCCTGTGATGGGAAGTAGGTACCATATTTTATCGTGGGTTCTCTAGATTTAGAGTTATCACATTTTTAGAATTGTTAAGTCTTTCAAAGTTGTTTTCTTTACAATGTTGCTATTATTATAAAAATTGTTTTCCTGGATCTGCTATTTCCCTCCACATCAGGTCATTCAAAGTTTCTCTGAAACCATCCCTTCACCAGAGGTGCAAAACTCCCCAGATGAAAATGCAATTGAGAAATGTTTAACGAAATAAATAAAAATATAATGTTAATTTGTATTTTTCTAAGTTACTATGTGGCCAGAAGGGATCTGTTTCTATTTGAATTTAACACCAGTGCCTTTTGTAATTTCTTATGACACGATAACATTCTATTACATTCATAAGCCATTATTTGTTCAGTCATTTATGGACACCTATTTGTTCTCAGTTCTTTGCTACAACAACAAGAACCATAATACATATTTTTGTACATATGGTTCTTTTTCTTCTTTCTTTGATTTCCTTGGCATATGGACCTAATAATGGTATCACTGGGTCGAAGAGTATGGGATAGCATATTGACTTTTTGGATGTAGTTCTAAGTTGCTTTCCAAAATGGTGAAACCAATTCCCAGCTCCACCAATGCACCAGCGAGTCTGTCTTTGGCTCTCCATTAATTCTCATTTTCCTTTTTTGTTATCTTTACTAATCTGATAGGTGTGAGGTGGAACCTCAGGTTTGTTTTAATTTCCATTTCTCTAATTATTAGTGATTTGGAGGATGTTTTAATATGGCTTGCAAGCATTTATTAGGTACTTACTTTGTGCCAGGTACTGTGCTAAAGGCTGGGGATAAAAAAATAAGAAAATTAGCCCTGCTCTCAAGGAGTTTATATTCTAAGTTTGTGTGTGTATGTGTGTGTGTGTGTGTGTGTGTGTGTGTAATCAATGTGTATAGAGTCATATAGAAAATATGTACAAGATACACACAAAGATAATTTTGAAGGGAATGTACTAGCAGCTGGTGTGGGAAGAGAAATGATGACTGAAGAGAAATAAAGAGATGGCTGGGAAACTTTCATATAGAAGTTGCACTTGAGCGGAGAACCTCGAATGAAAATAGGATTCCAAAAGGTGGAAAGATTCCCCATTGTGGAATGGGGGACAGTACAAAGAGATGGAGATCCCGCAGAGATGAGAAATGGAGTTCTGTGTATAAGGAACAGTAAGAAAGCGAGTTTGGCCATACTGTAGCGTGTGTGATGGCAGGAAGTGAGGGATTAGAAATGTGAAATTGAGGAATTTATTTTTGATTCTAGAAGTAATAAGGAGCTACTGGAGTTTGTTTAATAGGGGAGTGACATGATCTGAGCTGTACGTTAGGAACATCACCCAGGCAGGTGTATAGACGATTGTAGTAATGAGAGATTTGAGGTAGAGAGTCTGATTAGAAAGCTACTACAATACTTTTGACAGAGGAGGTGAGGGCTTGAACTCAGGTGGCTCCCCTGTGAGTGCAGAGGAGGGACGAGAGATGAGAGATTTTGTGGGGGTAGGAATGACAAAATCTGGCAACCAATTGGATATGTGGGATGAGGAGAGTGGAGTTGACAATGATACCAAGAACCTCCTCTGATGATATCAGCCTCCAGATGATAACTTGTGCCTCATTCATTCATTCATTCATTCATTCAATCACTCATTCAGACTGTTGTTAAATGCCTACTTTGTGCAAAGAACCATGCCTCCTTGGAGCTACTGTGGTATTTCTTAGCATCTATACCACTTGGAGCACAAGATTATATATTTGAAAGGGACCTTAAAGGTTGTCTAGTTCAATCCCTTTATTTTACAAAAGAGGAAACCAAGGCCCAGAAAATTTATCCTTGCCCAAAGTCACACACAGGTTGTAAGTAGCAGTTGTCAGTAAACTGACAATTTATGGTGACCCTCTATCGTTTATTTTGGTGACAAGGGCCATCTGTTCTATTTCCCTGGAAGGCAATGTTATTGCAGAAAGAGTACTATACTTTGAAATCAAAGACTTTGTTTCCTTCCCCACTCCACACATTCCCCCCTCCCCCAAATCCCAACTTATTAACTTCGGCACTTAGAACAAATTAGTTCGCCTCTCTGAGCCTCAGTTTCCTTATCTGTTAATTCAAGTGACAGTATTTTTATTGCCTACCTCAAAGGGCTATGATGAGAATTAAATGAGATAACATTTGTAAAAAGGTTTTGTAAAGTGCAATAAATAAAAATGTGTCTTTCAAGCCACCTAGGGGTGTTATAATGAACACGATAAATATTTATTATATATGTACTATATATGTGATCTTAAGCAAGTTATTTTACTTCTCCAGGATTCAGTTTACAAATCTGTAAATGAAGATTAGATGAACTCTAAGATCAGGATTGTGCTGAAGCCAGTTAGAATTAGTTTACCAGAACTGTCAAATTTTCAGATGTACACCTCAGAAATTAGCAAAGGCTACAACTTGAGGCTCGATTTATTGTTTTGTTGATTGTTTAGAATTAAGAAAGTGATGGAAACTCTTAATCACGCAAATGAAACTTTAAAATATATTGTCTGCACACTCCCCCCCCCCCGAGCTGATTGTTAAACATTTATTAGCATACCACTAAGATAATTTCAAACTCTAAATTCTATAATTTTATATCGCTATTGTGCTGAGGATATGGCCAGTATAGATAAATCCATGAGGCAAATTCTGGAGTAGAAGGGACCTAGTTTTATGGTTTAGAAAGTTGACTTATTTATTTTTAAATACATTTTTTTTAAATTTTATATCACCTACACTGCCCAATGGCTCCCTCCCAGAGCTGTCTCTTATGAAAAGGAATAAAAGAGAGAGGGGAAAACAGTTCAGTAAAACTAACCAACGCATTAAAAAAAAGAACCTTGCCTTTATCTTCCACACTCATAGTCTCCCACCTTTACAAAGAAGAGGAGTATTTCTTCTTCGAGCCCAGGTTTGAAAATTATAATTTTAGAGTATTAAATTTCAGTTTTTTGTTGTGGATATTCTTTCCACTTACAATGTTATAGTTACTATTTATAGTGTTTTCCTCATTTGCTTATTTCACTTGAATCAATTAATATAAATCTTCCCATGCTTCTCTATATTTTTTATGGTCTTCCTAGGCAGCTAGATGGCACACACTAAATAGAGTGGCAAACTTAGAATCAGGAAGACTTGAGTACAAATGTGGTCTCAGATACTTACTAGATGTGTGACTCTGGGCAGGTCACTTAATTTCCCTCAGTTAATGGAAATGATATAATACACTACCTCACAGAATTGTTATGAGGTTCAAAATGAGATAATATATGTAAAGTGCTTTGCAAAACTTAGGGCACTATAAATGCTAATTGTTGTTATTAATTTCTTATAGCACAGTAATAATTGGAGAGAGAGACAGATAGATTGAATCTAGTATGTACTAATACAGTTTTCATTACATTGGGACCTAGTCCTATAGATTCAACCGAAGAAGGGATACTTTTGCCTACTGCAAAAATAAGAACTTGCCAGGGGACTGCAGTCATTTCAGTCATTTAGTTGTGTCCATCTCTTAGTGATCTCATTTGGGGTTTTCCTAGCAAAGTTACTAGAGTGATTTGCCATTTCCTTCTCCAGCACATTTTACTGATGAAGAACTGAGGCAAACAAGATTTAAGTGATTTGCCCAGGATCATACCACAAGATGAGTTTTCCTGACTCCAGGCCCAACCCTCTATCCACTGCACCCCCTAGCTGCCCTTTAAAATGCTAGTCATAAATAAATCTATTGTTAGTGATCATATGACAGACATTTTAGTACATTACCTCACTTTCTGACTCTGCACACCTGTTTTGTTCTTATTCCTCCTTTGAGGGAAAATCAGGAGGGATAAGCAAAAGGCATATGACTCAAAGTGAATCAATGATAATGTTTTTAAAAAAAATATTTTTAGTACAGTAGAAACAAAATTTTTGAAGGCAAAATTTCTGACAGAACAGAAATAATTTTCACATTAAGAAATTACTGCCTATAGCCATATACACTAATTCCTTTTCCTTTTTAAATTTTAGTTTTATTTGAATATTTCATTTTTGTATTACCTTTACTTCTGGATAGCTTCATCCCCCCCTTCTCCCTAGAAAACATCACTTAACAAAAAATAAAAAAGGAAGAGAAAAAAGCAGTTCAGCAAAATCAAACAACCCATCAGCCGGGTTTATATACAATATTGCACACCCATAGTGAGAAAAGGAGGGAAGTACATTTAAAAAAAAACAAACCTCTCCCCCTCTTTTTTTGTTCTGTTTACATTGTTTTAGTCATTGGGTGTATTATTTTCCTGATTGAGCTTCTTTCACTCTTCATCACTTCATGTCTTCTCTGAATCCTTCATATTCTTTATGTCATAGCATAATAGTATTCCATTACATTCACAAATGACAGTTTGTTTAGCTATTTTCCAACCAATGAGTACCTTTCTTGTTTTGGGCTTTTTGCTACCATCTAAAAAAAGTCCTGTTATGGATGTATTGGTGAGTATGTGACCCTTCTTTTTGCCTTTGACTCTCTCAAGGATATATTCTGAGAAGTGGATTTTTTGAGGTCAAAGTATATGAACACTCTAGGAACTTTTTTATAGCATAATTCCAAATTACTTTATAGAGTGGTTGGTCCAATTCATAGCTCTACTAACAGTATATTTAGTGTGCCTGTCTTTTTGCAACCCTTTCAATATTGACAATTTCCACCTTTTGTCATCTTTGATAGTTTACTGGGTATGAAATGAAGCCTCAGAGTTGTTTCAGTTGCCTTTCTCCTAGCATTAGTGATTTGGAACAATTTTTTGCACAAACCCATTTTAAAAAATGTTTCATCAACCCTCAGAAAATGCTTATATATATTGCTTTTGAAGGATTATTATGGATAATTGTATTATTTGAAGGATTATCCACTGCTATTGGAAGTCCTTTAATTGATGATATCTTCCAAATTTGGGTGTTTCATAATACAAAAATGAGATCAGTACCATAAACAACACAGATATTCATTTTTAGCTGAAAAATATGCCATATAATCACAGATCATTTTGTAGATTACTCAGTGACAAAAAGATGGATCCTTCTTCCACCCAGATTCAGTTCTTTTGCATGATCTTGTCTAGACACAGAATAACTTGATTCAGGTGCTGTTTACTACACAAGGTCTTCTCTGATACTCTACTTATTATATTTCCTTTCTTCCTCATCACCTTCCCAA
>CM053625.1:224109142-224132486 GCA_028646595.1 Phalanger gymnotis | reverse complement strand
CCCTCCGTCACCCCATTCCCCTCCCATCCCCCTTTCCCTTCCTTTCTTGTAGGGCAAGATAAATCTCTATGCCCCATTGCCTGTGCATCTTATTTTCTAGTTGCATGAAAAACAAAGACTTTTTTTACTTTTGAACGTCTATTTTTTTAAAACCTTGAGTTCCAAATTCTCTCCCCTCTTCCCTTCCCATCCACCCTCCCTAAGAAGTCAAGCAATTCAACATGGGCCACATGCATATCATTATGTATAACCCTTCCACAATACTCATGTTGTGAAAGACTAACTATATTTTGCTTCTTCCTAACCTATCTCACTCATTATTAGCTATTCTTTAAGGGAAATACAATCCCCCCTGAAGCCAGAAGATAAAATAGGGAGTTATGACCAGCCCCTCTCTAGAGCTAAAACCTGGGAATCCAAAGCAAGTCTTCGTTTTGACAAAGAGTCAGCCAAATAAACTAGAGATAAACCCTAGAGGATGTATTAACCCAAAGCCACATCAGCCCAGAAGACATGAATGGGAAATTTAGATTGCAGATCCATAAGCAAATTAGTACTTAGAGGTTGGTCAGTGAAGTTGAAGCTGAGAATTTGGGAAATTAGAACACCGGAAATGTAGAACTAAGTGCAGGAGTAATTATGAGTATGTACTTCGGGAGTCTGCATAAACTGCAGTCTTGTGGTGTCAGTCTATGCTTTATCAGTGTAGGTTTCATCTAAGAGGAGTTTCTACAAGTAGAGCTCAGCACTTTTCCCAGCAATTTTTGCCCTTACAAGGTTGCCTGAGGCAGCAGGGAGTTTAGTGACTCGCCCAGTGAAATCACAGAAGACACGAGCAGCTATATTGAACTAACCAACTAACCAACCAACCAACCACCAACCAAACAACCAATTAATCAATCAAGATATAAATTAGATTCCAACAAGTTCTTAAACAGCGTGGGAGTTGTGGTGTTTTAATCATTGTATGAAAGTACATGATGATTAAAAAAAACAGATGACACAACATAAAAAATGTCTTGTAATAGTCTACATGGAACAGACATACCTCTGGGCCTAAAAATAATATAGTAAGCCAGTCTGGAAATTGTACATTCTAGCAGGGAGCCGGTCTAGTGGTGAACTTCTAGCTTAGCCCTTGGGAGGTAATCATTTAGAGGAGGAGAAAGAGTTTTTCTTTCTCTTCCTTCCTCTGGAGGACCTTGTGAATTCAAGAGGCCCATCAGAGCCATCAAGCTCCTACTAGTAACTGAGGGGTCCATATGAGTCAGTAATAGTGCCTTCTTGAAGCATTAATGGCTGATGTTCCTCAGTATGACATTGGACATACTGAGGAAAAAGGAGTTTCAGGATTCTAAAAGTAAAGCAAGCTCTGAGCCCAGCAGAAAGCTATACCTGAAGGGAACTTCATAGGGATTCCTTGAAGGAAGAAACTTTTTTTTCATTACCTTAAATTTTTTTTCACTTGATAGTATTTTATTTCTTTCCCCGATTACATGTAAAGATGCTTTTCAACATTCATTTTTGTAAGATTCTAGAGAGCAATTTGGAACTATGCCCAAAGAACTATAAAACTGTATACCCATTGATCCAACATTACAACTACTACATCTGTATTCCAAAGAGATTATAAAAAATGGGGAAAGGACCAACATGCACAAAAATATTTATAGCAGTTCTTTTTGTGATGGCAAAGAATTGGAAATTGTGGAGATGCCCATCAATTGGGGAATGGCTGAACAAGTTGTGGTAAATGAATGTAATGGAATACTATTGTTCTATAAGAAATGATGAGCAGGCAGATTTCAGGAGAACCTGGAAAGACTTACGTGAACTGATGCTGAGTGAAGTGAGCAGAACCAGGAGAACATTATACACAGTAACAGTAATATTGTACGTTGATTAATTATGATAGATTTACCTCTTCTCAGCAATACAATGATTCAAGACAATTCTAAAAGGCTCATGATGGAAAATCCTATCCACATCAGAGAAAGAACCATAGAGTCTAAATGCAGATCAAAGCATACTATTTTCAGTTATTTTGTGTTTTTTCTTTCTCCTGGTTTTTCCCTGTTGATTAAGGTGGATTTTTGTTCTCAACTGTCAGTGTAAGTTGTTCTCTCTTTCAGAAAATTCTGATTAGAGAAAGATTCAAGCATTTGAATTCAAGTTTCCCTCCAACACCCCAATTCCCTCTCTACTACAAAAGCTTTTCCTTGCATACCTCTTTTATGTGAGATAATTTCCACTGTTGTAGTAGGAAGGCCGAATTTATAATCTCAAATATAATCATGTATACGTTTGAATGGTTCGAAATCACAAGGTATGAGAGGTTCTCTAAGAAGAAAACAACAAGAAATTTATTTAGGCCCCACCGCAGCAGAACTGTGAAGCAGCCTCCCCATTCCGACATCTTGACAAAAAGACTCCAGGCCCAGAAAGCCCACCTCACAAGAGTAACCAGGAGGCCACAGAAAAACAAGATAGTATTTAGCCAAATCATTTTTACTGGCCTCAAGTTCCTGCTCTCACTCCTGGGTCTACACACGGGTAAGCCCTGCATCCGAAGCTTCCTGCTTCCACAGCTTCTGGCTTCCGCAGCAGCTTCTGCTGAAACTGTCTCTTGGCTCACCTTTCCTCGCAGCCGAGCCTCTGGCATTCTCAAGCCCCGCCTCAACTCCCGAGTTGGCCCCTCTTAAGTCATTAATCTACACCCACACAGGTTTCACACCTGATAGGGCTTTGGGCCTGGGGCTTCACTTAACAGCTGAAAGTACTTCCACTCAAAAGAAACAAAAGCCATGCTAAGGAGAGAATTTTGCTTAACAACACAACTGTTCTTCTGCTCCCTTCCCCCTTGTTCAATGCATCCCTCTTTCTCACCTCTTAATATTTTTTTTAGATCATCCCATCATAGTCAACTCACACCCATGCCCTTTGTCTGTGTATACTCCTTCTAACTGTCCTAATAATGTTTATGTTCTTGGGACTTAAAAGTATCATCTTCCCGTACAACAACATAAACAGTTTAACTTTATTGAGTCTCTTACGATTACCCTGTAACAACAGTGTTGCTAACAGCTGCTGTGGAGGTGTAAAACCAAGAAGACCAACAACACCAGCACATGGGAGGGCTGCTAGCAGATGTTCTTTGATCTGCTTTTCTAAGGAAAGCAACTGTAAGAGGTTAACAATCTTACATTAATTAAACGTATGTATATCATTCACTTAGTTTAGGGGAAAAAGCCAGCACCCTGAACTTCAGAGAAAATACAAACAGAAATTTCAAGCAGAAATTATATAAACAGAGCAAATAAACACAAATCAATAGACAGGCTTGTAACTGTCTGACCATAGCAATACATACAGTTATCCGAGAGAAAATCAGCAACATCTGGGTTTTCAAAGCCAAGGGGCTCCTTAACAGCTATCCGGAGTCTCATCTGGCCAAATCACATGAATGCTCTTCCGTGAGTGAGCCCCCAAAGCAAAACCTCTCCTCTCATGGTTCTGAGAGTTCTAGCTTAATGGCTACCCTCGGAGTACATATACTCTTTTCCAGGGCCCAAGGGCTTCACACCTCTCATAAGCTTCACACCTCTCATGACCTAATTAGCAAAAGGGTGTGGGCCTTCCTACAAAGAAAGGCAAGACTCAATCAAAGGCACTTGATTGCCTTAATGCTGAGAAGCACTCCAAAAGAAAAAGAAAACAGTAAAAAGTCCCACTTTTCTTGCCCTTACATACACTTTCATATTTAGCTTTTTATTATTTTCTTAAGTCTTGTATTTGAATGTCAAAATTTCTATTCAGTTTTGGTCTTTTCATCAAGAATTTTTGAAAATTCTCTATTTCAGAAATTCTATTCCCCCCCCCCCCAAAGATTATATTCAGTTTTGCTGGATAGGTTATTCCTGGTGGTAATCCTAGCTCCTTTACCTTCCCCTATCATATTTCAAACCCTTTGTTCCTGTAATGTGGATACTGAAAAATCTTGTGTGATTCTGACTGTGGCTCCCCAGTTTATTTCTGGTTGCTTACAATATTTTCTTTCATCTGGGAGCTCTGGAATTTGGCTATAATATTCCTGAGAGTTTTCATTTGGGGATCTCTTTCAGGAGGTGATCAGTGGATTCTTTCAATTCCTATTTTACCTTCTGGTTTTAGGATATCAGGACTGTTTTTCTTGATAATTTCTTGAAATATGATATCTAAGATCTTTTTTTTTTATCTTGGCTTTCAGGCAGCCCAGTGATTCTTAAATGATCTTTCCTCAACCTATTTTGTAGATCAGTTGTTTTTCCAATGAGATATTTCACATTTTCTTCTATTTTTTTTTAGTTCTATTGGCTTTGGAATCTTTACCTTCCACTTGCCCAATTCTAATTTTTAAGGCATTATTTTCTTCACTGAGCTTTTGTACCTCTTTTTCCATTTGGTCAATTCTGCTTTTTAAGAAGTTCATCTCTTCAGTGGATGTTTGGGCCTCTTTTACCAATTGGCCAATTCTGTTTTATGAGGTGTTATTTTCTTTAGCATATTTTTGTGCCCCTTTTACCAAGTTGTTGACTTTTTTCATTTTTCTTGCATCACTCTCATTTCTTTTCCCAGTTTTTCCTCTACTTCTCTTAATTGATTTTTAAAATCCATTCTGAGCTCTTCCAGGAATTGTTGTTGGTGCTATATCCATACACATTTTTGTTTCTTTGAGGCTTTGCTCACAGCTGTTTTGACATCAATATCTTCTTCTGCGTTTGTGTTTTGATCTTCCCTGTTACCATAGTAGAAATTTTTTAGGGTGAGTTTCTTTTTTTGTTGTTTGTTCCAGCCTATTTCTTGCCTTTGAACTTTGAATTTATGTTGAAGTTTGGCTCTGCTCCCTGGAGAGGAGTGTGAGTACTGTTCTAAGCTTCAGGTTCTTTGGGCTGTTCTTTTCAGAGCTAGTTCTAGGGGTCTGTAAACTTTCAGTAATTCTCAGGAGAGATGCTTGCTTTCCTGCAGCCACAAGTGCTAGGGTTCCTCTTGGTCCCGGAAGTCTGATCAGGTCCCCGTTCTCCTGCAGCTGCAAGTGCTAGTGCTCCTTTCTGCCTTGGAAGTGAGACCAGGACCTTTCTGCCCTGGAACTGCAAACAGGTCCCTTGATCCTCTGCAGCTACAAATGCTACTGCTCTTTACCCTGGAACTGTGACCTGGGCATGTGGGCAATGCAGCAGGGTCCTGCACCCAGCACCAGCAAAGGTTCCCCTGCAATCTCTTTCTGACCACTTGTCTCATCTCCTTACCATCTCTGGGCTTGACAGTTTCACAAACTGCTTCTGCCACTGCCACAGCTGCCTCCAAGGCCTGCTGCTGGTGTTATCATGGCCTGCACTGTGCTCTGGGCTGGCTCCTACTGTAGTAGATCTTTCTTGCTGACCTCATAAATTGTCTTGGCAAATGGAAAAATGGAAAATTGTCCACCCTCAGAAAAATGTCCACGTTAACTTTTTGTTGGCTCCGCCACTCAAGAATTTGATTTGAGGCATAAAGTTGTTTGGAGGGAAATGTTGAGAGAGTTCAGCTGAGTCGCTGCCTATATGCCACCGTCTTGGCTCCCCCTTCACCAGTGTCTTAAGTGTTCCTACCACAAGCTTCTCTTATAATTATCTACCTTTATTCTCTGAATTGTTCCATGGATTCTATTTTTATTGACATCTCTCTGGAAAGAGAGGCATCGTGAAAGAGTGGATAGAAAGCTAGCTTTGCAGCTATAAAGATCTGGGTTTATGTCTTACCTCTAATAGGTAATGACTATGTGATCCTGGGCATGTTACTTAATCTAGCACTGCTTCTAGGTAGTTCTCTAACAGCATATATTAGTATTATCACCCATTATATTGTCATATTAGATGTTAATTGCAAAATCATTGATGACCTATATAGAGTGAACTTCTTTATTGAGAATTCACTATAACATTCATAAAACACTTTAAGGTTTGCAAAGTGCTTTACAAATATTATTTAACTGTTCCCCTTACACAACCCCAGGAAGTAGGTGCTATTATTATCCTCATTTTTCAGAGGAGGACACTGAGGCAGACAGAGGTTATAACTTACCAGGATTACACAGCCAGGAAGTGTCTGAGGATGGATTTGAACTCAGATCTTGCTGAATCCAAGTCCTTTATCTATGTCTGGATACAAGAGAGTACCCAAAAAGCTGAGTCTTAAACACTTCTATATTCCCAAAGCATTTAGCACAGTGCTTTGTTTTTATTCATTGAATGAATGGACCATTATTAATATAAATACTACGACATTATTGTCCTAGAACATAAAAATACATGGACATAAGTTATAACATACTGGGTTAGGCCTATAGCTCACCCTGCCAAGCATGAATGTTTAAGCTGATCATAAGGGAGACATGTTACTATCCTACATCCAATCTGTTGCCAAATCCTGTTAACTTTACTTTTTTAGCATCTCTTCTACACAACTCTTTCTTTCCTTTGATACTGCTACCATGCTGGTACAGGCCCTCATCACCCCATACTTGGACTATTCCAATGGCCTGTTATTTGTTCTCCTTGTTTCAAGTCTCTCTCCAAATCAGTCTATTCTTCACTCACCTGTGAAAGTAATCTTAAAGTTCAGCTCTGACCATGTCCCTAGTCACTCCCTACCTCTTCCATTCAATGAACTTCAGTGGTTTCCTATTATTGCCAGGATCAATATAAAATCCTCTGTTTGGTATTCAAAGCCTTTCACAACCTGGTGCCCCCCTACCTTTCTGGTTTTCTTACACCTTCTACATTTTCACATACTCTGAGATCCATTGACAGTGGTCTCTTTGCTGTTCCTCACATGAGACAATTGATCTCCTGACTTTGTACATTTTCACTGGCAGTTCCCCTGCCTGGAATTCTCTCCCTCTTCATCTGTACCTTCTGACTTCCCTGATCACCTTCAAGCCCCAACTAAAATTGCATCTTCTTCAAGCAGCCTTTCCCAATGCCCTTTAATGTTAGTGCCTTCTCTCTGTTGATAACATCTAATTTATCTTCTCTCTATCTCGTTTGTACATAGTTGGTTGTATGTTTTCACCTTGATTAGACTAAATTCTTTTATAGCTGAGACTATTTTTTGCTTTTCTTTGTTTCCCCAGCACTTTTCACGATGTCTGGAAAATAGCAAGTGCTTAATAAATGCTTTTGA
Organism: Phalanger gymnotis; assembly: GCA_028646595.1. NCBI lineage: Eukaryota > Metazoa > Chordata > Mammalia > Diprotodontia > Phalangeridae > Phalanger > Phalanger gymnotis. The sequence continues at coordinate 224,125,286 of CM053625.1, read as the reverse complement.
CTTGTTAATTCTACTCTTATAAATTTCATCAGTTTTCTTCCTTTGATTAAGCTGGAAGATAGATATCTCCTTGAGACAATGCCAGGAAGCTGAAAATAAATCCATACTGATTTTGTTCTTCTCTCTTCTTTGCTGTGGATTTCAAAATTAGTTTATTTCTTGTGAGAATGTGCCTCAGGTCAGAAGGAAACTCGGTTTCCTTAAAGAAGGTCATAAGAGATTGTGGCTAGAATAATGGCATTTAGTATACGGATCATTGATGATCACTAGCCTAGTCTTTTATGTAATTCCAAATTAATTTTATAGAGAAAGATAAAAATAAATCAAGCAATTGAAAATTTATTTTTTTAAATCATTCATCCTAGAAGCAAAAAATCAAAGTCTTAACATGACATAATTAAAAGGTGATAGCTTTACTTCATGCTCTGTTGGGAAAGGAATTTCCAACACGTTTTTAAATTAAAACTAAAACTTAAAATTAAGTGGCATAGTGCCTTCTCTTTCATTTGACTGATGTTCTGGAGCTAGCAAAGGGGAGGGGGAGGACAACCTGATGAGGACAGGCTGTCCTGTCTCCCTCCTTGCCTCTGTGTAGCCATGGGAACATAGCTACTTCTGCCCATTGGTTTGTTTGTTCTTTCCTGATCAAAGGTAAAAGAGTGTCCCATGATGGAGACGTCCAGGAATGGTGATGACCTCATGAGTCCCCAAAAGTCCAAAGATCCTAGAAGTCCTGAAGAGTTTCAAGGTCCCAGGAGTTATAGTGGCTTTGGGAAAGACAGATAATGCTGTCTAAATGATAGTGATTATGGTTGATGGCAGAGGAAGAAATTAGATTGGGAGCAGAAAGATATACTAAGGACAGATACAAAGGTGGAAAGGGAGTGTAACTCCTTATAGAAGATAGTAGTATTAGCTATAAACTCAAGAAAGGAGCAGATCCTGGGAACTCACATGAATGGCTTATTCAGCAGAGAACTATATACAAGGGAATACGTGTAAGGACTCTGGGGAGAGAAAGAACTTTTGGTGGTAGGATTTCTGAATTCCCCTTTGATGCAAATGTTCCTTACATCTTTGCTTTACTACTCTTAAGTTCAAGCTCACTTTTCCTCATAGACCTATGTGTACTTGAAGGAAAGGGTGCTTTTGGCTTCTTTGAGGAGAGGGCAGAGGAATGTTTTTTACTTATCTGCTGTACTACCTTAGTAAATAGCTCTGCTAAAATGAATGAAGTTTACTAGCTGATTGTTAATTGAAAGCACATTAGTGGGGGTTCAGAACCTACCTCTAGAACCTGAGAAGAGTCAATGCCCCTCTAGTGACTCAACCTGTGAGTATGACTGCAAGTTAAGGGGTGTACTCTGAGGGGAATCTTTTATACTCACACACATACATGCGTATATATATGTAAATATATATAAACATGCACATACATGTAGAACACATAGATTATATATGTGTGTCAACACATGTATCTCCCTGATAGACTATAAGTTCCTAAAGGGCAGGAACCAGTTCATTTTTTGGCTTGGTATCCTCAAAACCTAGCAGTGTTTAGCATATAGTAGGCAATTCATAAGTGTTTGTTGACTGATTTGTTGATTACAAGTTTCTGTTTTAGAGAATCATGTATTTAAGACTGGAATAAGGGAGTTTCCAGGATCTAATCTAATCCCCTCACTTCAGAGGTAAAATAACCAAGGTCCAGAAAGCTGCTCAGGGTCACCTTTGACAGCCAAGCCGTGATGAGAACTCAGGCTTTCTCATTACTAATCTAGTACTGTTTCCACTGGGCCTAGAGTTCAATCTTGAGGTGACCATGTATTCTAGGTTAGTAAGGCTAATTTTGGGCTTTAGAGAGTTGATCAGGCTCTCCTCCTTTCCCAACATTTAGCAGCAAATGCTATTTAAATGAAGAATTATTTGGTAAATTTTAACCATGTCACTAAGAGATGAAAACAAAATTCCAAAACACATTTTATATATATATATATATATATATATATTCCAGTGAGATTTATCGAACCGTATGAGTTATGGCAGAGATAAATTACAACCAGACTGATATTAAATAGATGTAGAGTGCTCGGAGTGTAAATGCAGTCCATGGTGCCCTTTGGTACTTCCAGACAAAGGGCAGATTTCTCTACAAAGGAAGGCTTTGGTAGCAATTTAAGGTTCGTCCTAATAGGAAAAAGGGACTCAACCACAGACTGAGAATACTCTACTTGGATTTTGACCCTTGTCCTTGACTGTGGTTAAAGAACTGTCAGACATCCTTTATGAGCAAGCCAGTTTCTAGTCACTATACCCTGACAGACAGGAACAAAGATAGTTAAAAGGTGCCCCAAGAGATAAAGCTTAGAAGTTGAAAGTAGAAAGAAGCTCAATGAGTAGGAGACCAATGGAGTGCTTCTTCAGAGTTACCATATGCCCAGCAAAAGACTATGGATCAGCAACTGTAAGACCAGTGGCAGCACTGTGTCCTTAAGGCAAAATGGGCTCCTTAGCCCTTGAGGAGTTTGGCTTTTGTTTACCTTGAAAGTACTTTCAGCTGTTAAGTGCTAAGCCCCAGGCCCAAAGCCCTATCAGCTGTGAAACCTGTGTGGGTGTAGATTGATGACTTAAGAGGGGCCTACTCGGGAACCAGTGGTCTCTGGTCATTGAGGCTGGGCTTGAGAATGCCAGAGGCTGGGCTGTGAGGAGAGGCGAGAAACTACAGCTGAAGCCAAAGCAGAGCCGACCCGTGTGTGGGCCCAGGAGTTTGAGGGAGGACTTGAGGCCAGTGAATATGATTTATGCCATCTTATTTTTCTGTGGCCTCCTGGTTACTCTTGTGAGGCGGGCCTCCTGGGCCTGGAGGCTTGTGATCACAATATTGGAATGGGGAAGCTGGTTTGTGAATCTGTCACTGTGGGCCCTAAATAGAGAATTTTCTATACCCAACGATTTTGAACCATTCATATATATATATATAATCCTTTTTGAGATCATAAATTTGGCCTTCCTACTACAAGCACCCACCAGCAGCCAAGCCCAGCTACGAGTATGTTGAATAAAAGCAATGCAGTGACATCACCAGGAGACATCGATGACCCTGTGACACAGAGGGTATGAGTTGTCCCTGCACATGTATACTCCGGTCAAGCATCTTCACTGCTTCCCCACATTCCTTCCCTAGACATGTCTAACCTTCGTACTAAACAGTTTATGTATTTTTAGAAGGCTGTGCTCTGGGTTGATGCTCTTGGCTACTCTCATTTCATGCTATTTCAGTAAATGGCTGCTTTAAATGGTGTTTTCTGGCTGAGGAGTAGAAATAAACACATTGGTGCAGGTTTATGAACCGTGAGTTTTTGAATGTAAATGATTCTTGAACTTAGTGTAGAGATCCACATGTAAGAGAAGGATGCCTCTGGTGCTACAACTAATTGATGTTTATATTTATACATAACTTATATGAGTTATTTTTGTGGGTATCCCTCCCTAGTGACTCTGAAGAACATCACCCTGTAGGACCCAACCCTTTTTGTGTGTGTTTGTGGTGGGGGGAGGTAGGTATTTGGCTAGAAGAAGAAGAGAAGTGGTTGATATTGGGGAAGGGAGAGAATGAAAAGGCGATCCAGACAAAATTGCTAAGGGGCAAATTTAGGAGATGTTAGAAAAAACTTTAAAACTATTAGAGGCCCCCCCCCCCCCCCCGCCCAAAATAGAATGGGCTGCCACATATTGGTTTCAAGGGAACCAAGAGAAAACTCCAAATGGCATGGTCAAAAGGGAGAGAGCTGGCTCCTGTGACTATTGCTCAGAAGCTGAATTTAAAACCATATTTAACTTAAAGGTCTCATGAATATTAACATCAGTTGAACTTCTCTGGCTGGCACTTTGAAGTGTTAGACATTTAGTCTATGAATTCAAAATGAAATTGGAGTACAGGAAGAGAAAGAAGAAGAATGTCCAGGAGATCTGGTTTCAAGTCCTACCTTTAGTAGTTATTAGTTTGTGATCATTGGCTAGTCACAGAAACACAGAATTTCAGGGTTTGAAGGGTTCTTAGTGACCATCTAGGTCACCTTAGGCTTTAAAAGAAGCTATAACATATCAGAAAATTGGTCATCTAGTCTCTGATTGAAAGCAACACTGCATAAAGCAGCAGCCTATTCCATTTCTTCTAGGCGGCTCTGATAGTTAATACTTTTTTTTCCTGACATTTCCCAAATCTCCTAAATTTGCCCCTCTGCAGCCACATCTATTGCTCTTGACTTTGTCCTCTGGGGCCAAACAGAGCAACATGACAGACCTACAGAAGACCTGTCATGTCCCACCTCTTCTCCAGGCTAGACATACTCAATTCCTCCAACCAATCCTCATACGACAAAAGGCCCTCATCATTCTGACTGTTCTCCTCTGGATGTTTTCTAGCTTATCATTGCGCTTCTCAAACTGTGGTTCCCAGAACTGAATGTAATAGTCCAGATGAAGTCTGACTAGGGCTGTACAGTGGGACTAGCACCATTTCATTCCCTGACAAGCTACACATCTCTTAATGAAGCCCAATATGTAATTTGCATTTATGGTTGTCACATCACACTGCTAACTCATATTGAGCTGACATTCCACTAAAACCCCCAGATCTTTTTCAGAACTGCTGTCTAATTATGCTTTTTCCACCTTGTGTTGTGAAGTTGATTTTTGTACCATTAGTGTAAGACTTTTCAGTTATCAGTACTGAATTTCATTGTATTAATTTGTTCCAGTTCTCTCTCCTATCAAGATCTCCCTCTCAGCTATGTGTCCACTGCCAATTTGCTAAGCATGCCATCCACGCTAGCTCTTTGTAATCACTATGCTCTTTTCTAGATATTTTTATATCTTTAATTATCTGCTCTAGATTATTCCTAGGAATCAAAGTCAAGCCCACTTAGCCTCTCTGAGCTACAATTTCATCTGTAAAATTGGGATAACAATATCTGTAGCACCTTATTTACAGGGATTTTGTAATGTTTAAATCAGATAATGTATATAAAGTGCTTTAAGAACTTTTAAAATTGCTACACAAATGTCAGTTTCCATTATTTGTAAATGCACTTTGTACGCAATAGTATAACTACTGTCGATGTTAATAAAAACAGTTGCTCTCATGGTAGAACAAGGAAGATAATAACGATAGCTATCTTAGCACTTTAAGGTTTACAAAACACTTTGTAAATATGATCTCATTTCCTCCCATGCCGGTCTTAGGAGGCTGGCATTATTATTATTGCCATTTTACAGATAAAGAAAATGAGACAAGTTAAATGACTTGCCCAGGGTCACACAGCTAGTAAGTGTTTGAAGCTGGATTTGAAGTCAGGCCTGAGATCCAGTACTTTTCCTTGCGTCACTTAGTGAATGAAGTTTCATCCCACTCAATTCAGCCTGTCTGCCTCCTAGGAAACATGAATGGGGAATTTGAGCTCTGGGGCTAGGCAAGGATGAGTCTCATTCAACCCATCTGGACTAGATAATCAGATAACCTGGATTCTGTTCTTGACTACTTTCTCAATGTTATGCTCACTGCATATAAGAAATTACTTAACCTTCCTAGGGCTCAGTATGCTTATTTGTAAAAAATTAGGATAATACTCCCTAACCTGTCTTGCTCATAGGGTTATTGTGAGACTCAAATGCATGTAAAAGATAATAGATGTAAATGTACTTTGTAAAGCACAATACTAATGTAATGTAGTATTATTTTTAAACTAGTCACTGAATAACCATGGTCATGAGCCTCAGAGCACAATACCCATTTGCATTGCTGCACTGGCAATTGTCTGAAAGAAATTGGGCTTGATCTAAAAGAAATCCAGTCATGTGGAAGCAAGAATTTTAATAAACATTGAAAATATGACCCCTGGCACTTATGTTTTCATTGCCATAAGCTTTATGAATTACTGCCCTGATACTGACAAGCTGTTGAAAATTTGACAGCCTGGAAATAAATTATTTCCCAGTATTCTTCCCAGGATGGTAAAAGTTTTTGTAGGCTGCTGGCTTCTTGAGATGCATGTGCAGAGATGACCAATTCTCCCTCTCGACTCTTCTTTTTCTATCAATAACACCACCCTCTTTCCATTCACCCGGGCTCAAAACTTTGGTAATTTTGATTTCTCCCATTCCCTTTCCCCACATGTGCATTCAATTAACAATATTTGCTTTAGTGCCAGTTACCAATGGTTGACAATATCTTTCATTCCCATCCCTTGCTTTGCATCTTAACTGCCACCATCCTAGTTCAGACATTCATAACATTTCATCTGATCTATTCCAATAGATTCTTGACTGGACTCCTTACTCCCCAATCCTATTCATCATCAATCTATCCTTCACACAGCTGCCAGATTAATTTTCCTAAAGCACAGCTCTGGGCACAGTGTTGGTCCGATAACAGACTACAAGCCTGTCATTGGACAACCCAACTACCTAAGTTTGGAGAGTCTCGTTAATTTGGCCATAAGGTGATATGTATATATACATATATACATATATACATAGACACATATATATACACATACATATACATGTACATATACACATACACATACATATGCCGCATTAACTCTCAAAAATATTCTACTAAATTACAGAGGAGTTGCCTTTTGCATTAGTAGCCTGAACTATTGGATTCTGAAGTTATTGCTCTAGGGACACATAATATATAATGCCTCTCATCTTCTCCTCCCCCTCCCCCAGTTTTCAATGGTTACTGATTACTGAATAAAGTCACTCAAATCAATCAACAGACATTTATTGAGCAACTAGTGCATGTCAGACACTGGGTGCTGGGCATACCAGGACAAAACAGAAACAGTCCCTGCATATAAAGAGTTACATTCTATCAGGGAATGTTAAACTTCTTAGCCTTGGAAAGGCACAATGGAAAGTGTGCTAGACTTGGACTCAGGAAGACCTGCGTTCAAACTATGACTCTGTCACTTGTTTAACTGTGAATATAAGCAAGTCACTTAACCTCATAAACCTCAAATTTCTCCTCTGTAAAATAATAATAATATCCATATGAAATCATGTGTATAAAGGGTTTCATAAATCTTAAAATGCCTATAAGTATTTGTTAGCATCATCATTATTATTATTATCATTATGAGCCTAGCATTCAAGCTCCTTAATTCTCCAGCCTTTACTCTAATTGCTTCTCCTCAGGCACTCTGTACTCCAACAACCTAGGAATAGTCATTATCTCCCAAATATCTCCCATGCCTCAACCTCCATCTCTTTGCCCTTGCCCTCTCCATTCTCTTGAACTAAGGTATGCTCCTACTATCTCCACCTGTTGAAATCTTCCCCACTCTTCAAGACTTAAATACCACCACCTAATGATGTCTGTCTGTCTCTCTCTCTTACAGAGTTGTTCTTAGGAGAAGACTTTATAAACCTTAAAGTCAGTCAGTCAGTTAATAAGCATTTATTAAGTGTCTGCTATGTGTCAGGCATTGTGTTAGAAATAGGAGATACAAAGAAAAGCAAAAACATGATCCCTACCCTCAAGGTAATATTCTAGTTAGGGGGACAATTTGCAAAAAATTATGTACTTGGGTATGTACAGTATAAGTTTTAAATTTTTTATTTAAATGTTAATTTATGGAATAAAACAAGCATTTCCATAACATAATGTAATAAAAAAGATGAGTGCACATGAAACTGCAAATCTATTATGCGTACCTTGCTATTCCTTTTAAATATAGAATAAAGTTATATAAATTTCTTTTTTTCCTTCCCCCCCTCCACCGTACAGATAGTTACCATTAGAAACAAATAAGTGTGTGTGCATGCATATATATAAAATTATTCTATATATACTTCTAATTATCAGTTCTTTCTCTGTATGCAGATAGCATCTTTCTTCACATGTCCTTTAGAGTTAATTTGGGTATTTATAATAGTCAAAATGACCTAATTTCTCCAAAAGTCATTCTTAAAACAATATTGTCGTTATTGTATACAATGTTCTCTTGGTTCTACTTGTTTCACTCTTCATTGTTTGGTGCAAGTCTTTCCATGTTTTTCTAAGATCATTGGCCTCATCATTTCTCATAGGACAGTAGTATTCCATCACAATTATATACCACAGCTTGTATAATTAAAGGGTAAACTTAGAGGGAAGGTACTAGAGGGGCAGGACCACCAGAAAAAAAGTCTCCTGCAGAAAGTGGGATTCAAGCTGTATTTTGAAGGAGACTAAGGGAAGCCAAGAGATTGATGTGAGGATGTATATGTCCATTTCAGGCATTAGGGGGGACAGCCAGTGAAAAGACAGTCAGGAGATGGGGTGTCATGTGTGAAGAACAGCATGAAGGCAGTATTGCTGGATGAGAGAATACATGAAGGGGAATAAACAGTAAGACAGGTAAGGTAGGATGGGGCCAGATTGTGGAGGGCTTTAAAAGCCAAGCAGAAGATTTTATAATCTGATCTTGAAGGTAATAGGGAGCCAATGGAGTTTATTGAGTTGGGGAGGGGGTTTAATATTATTATTTTAGCAGGGAGTGATTATTTTCTTGTTGAACAAACTCTCTCAGCATTATGCAAAAATGGGTGGACGTTCATTTAGAGACTGGCATGTGCACATAGTAGCTCTGGCATCTCAGATGGCATCTCCTGAGGTGGAGAGACTTATAATGGAAGTACTATGTAATTTATTCTGGTTGGCTCACCACGTAGTGAACATGAGGCTCTTTAACTGGTTATGGAGGCATTCAAAATGGACCAGTGACCAGAGTCTCAGCCATTTTTTTCTCCCTCTGTCTACTTGCCCTTTTGACTCCTTTGCTGATGATATCCAATGAGAATCATGCAATCAGGGGAGAGGCTTGGGTCCTTCTCTCCATTGAGGACAACATATGGCCTCATGAAAATGGAGCTTTTGCCTTGGTATTTGTTCTTCCATTTTAGGTAAAGGAGATTACTCTGGTGTTTTTGACATTGCTAGTTTTGCAATGTCAGGAAAGTGAGCATTTCAGCTTCTGGGTTTTGCAACCAGTTCAGCATCAATACCTAAAACATCAAGGAATGATCTTTGGGAGTAGCCTTTAGGACCCAGCCCATAAGTAGCCAGGATGAGGACTCATCTGGCTATAAGCCATGCCATGTATGGATACAAATTTGGTAGGATCAACACTATGTAGAAACTGTGTTGAGAGATTGCACTCTCAACAAGATATGGAGGTGGTACAGGGAGAGGTGTTTCCTCCAGGTGTGGGGGAAAAAGTTTGTGTTTTTGTTTTTCCTGTGTCTCAGAAGTAAATATTCCTTCATAAAAGCTAATTTAAATGGAACTGGGGTGCTAGTTATTGGTACCTGAAGGTTTGGAGAGCACAAAGTGTGCGTGTGTGTGTATGTGTGTAGGGGTAAGGCACTTGAACCAATAGCATCAGAGAGGAGAAAAAATCCCCAATTCCTCAGGGTACTCCTGGAATTCTGAGGGAGCAGATGTAGCTGGCCTGGCTCTGGGATATTGAGCCAAAGTATATGTGTTACGTGTCACATTCAACTGGTTCCCCTATTCTACTCTTACTTATTTTGCGTAAAATCTCAATTTAAGATTACTCTAAGATAAAAGTATGTGAGTCAAGCCTTATAACAGATCACAGAACCATCCACAAAGGATCACAAACTCTCCAAAGTATGACACAGACTCCTGGGGAATTTAGATAAGAGGCAGATCCCCCTTAAATACAGAGGCAGTATACTTTGGGTCCTGAGTACTGTCAGGTAATCACAATGCCAATAGAGATCAGGTTCTGGACCTGGGTAATCAGGGTACACTGGGTTACAGTTACATTGGGTAACCTCAGCAGAATGAGGAAGCCAAATGGATGGGTATGATAACCAGAACTAAGTGGGACCCATATACTGGTTCATGAAATTTTTGTCCTGAAATGAACAGACAGATAATGAACCTCCTGGGATTTACTAATACATATAATCTCCCCACTAAGTGGTGCTTATCAGTATAAACTATGGCTATATTTATAGTCTTCTCTCACATGGTCCAGGTGATTGATGGATTCTTGAGAGTGGCTTTGAATGGGCTGAGTTTGGAGTGAATCTCTCCATGTTGTATATACTATATCACTGTCAGGGATATTGACAATATATTGCTTTTTAATATATTTATGAACAAATTATCTTCCCTACTAGACTGTAAACCACTTGAGGGCAAAGGCTATATCTAATTCACTTTTATCCCATGGTGCCTAGATATTATCTTACACTCATCAGATATTGAATAAATGTTAATCGAGTAAATAAATGAATATTAACAAAACAGAGAACATGGAATATTTCGTTGATGTAGATTTCAAGCTACTTCCTTTTAAAGATTGTGTCCTACCAACATCCATAATGACTGGTTCCCTACAACTTTGCCATTTTGGAGTTAAATATAGTTAGAAGACACAAATGTCAGCAAACAGAAAGACAAAGAGGAGACTTGAAGTAAGTCCAAAAGCTAACAAAGAGGTATTTGTTTCAAATTAAATCGAGGAGTGTTTCATACTGTTTCTGTGTCCAGCTAGTTAGTGCAGGGACTACATAAGCCCTCGGATGCTCTATCAGCAGTGGCTAGACAAATGTGTAGCATGAAAGACATAGCTGAATCTTAGTAAGAACTTCTGCCTGGAAGTAATTAAACATGATAGTGAGTCATGGAATCTCTTTCACCAGAGAACTTTAAAAATAATATTGGGTGCTGGAGATGCTGCAGCTCTAGAACACAGAGAGTAATATAGATATTGCTCCTTTTCAGGAAGGCTCTGAATTCCACTCCTCACCACTGGCTGTGGCTGGAGAGGGGATAAAGTGATTGCAACTCCATGACTGGTGAAGTATTTAAGAAGTCTTGGAAATAAATGAAATACTGCTAGACATGGCATCAAAGTGGGCTGGAAAGTTGTTTAAATGTTGTAAGGCCAGGAGCCAAAAGGAAGTGGAGGCAGTGTTGGCAATAAGTGTGGTTCTGGTGAGCCTTTTGCAATGAGAGGAGATTAGATTTCCTGATTTGCAAAATAAAGTATTTGGACTGATGATTATAGTTCTAGGAGTCTATGATTCTATTCCTAAATGGTAAAATTTCAAGACCTGGGGGATATATATTTTAGGCACCTTTCTAATTATGTTTATTTTATTCAAATTAGGTTTATTTTGCCAGTGTGGAAAGTGAGGCACATTTGAGTTGTGATTTGCTTAATGTCATAAACTAATGGCAGAACCAGGTCTTGAACCCAAGTTTCTTAGATTCTGGTTGGGTGCTCTTTTTGATTCATCAAGATGCCTCCCTTTGGAGGCAATTCTTCCCCTGCCCCATCACTTTCTCTCCTCCTCCACACCTTACACAGCCACTCCCTCCAGTGATTCTTCTTGTAACGGTTAGCAGAGGTTCAGAGGCAATGATATGGCTCTGGTTATTTCTTGGAGCTGCTAAGCAGTATGTATTTGATTGTACTGCTACATCATCATTATGTAAAGCATTCCCTTTGTACTTTATATGAGCTACTGTGCTATAATGGCACTCCCTTACCTTTTGAGTGTGTATGTGTATGTGTGTGTGTGTGTGTGTGTGTGTGTATGTGTGTGTGTAACTTTAAGCATGTATTAGAAAGAGGACAGATGCTTGAACATTTCTTTTTCTTTGAATGTGAAAACACTTGTTTTTTTGATTCAAGAAGGGTGATTTCAATTAAAGAAAAGAAAATCTCAATAACATAGGAACCCATGTGTGCAAAATGGACAGCCTCATCATATATTAAAAAGGAGAATTACAATGCCCAAGTCTTCCTTTTATCACAGAAACAAGGGAAGAGAACCATTTGAAATCCACTCTGGAATTCATCTAAATGACCAAGATAGTTATAGAGCATATGATCTTCAAAGCCATCCCTCCCTCCACACTGAAATAGCTCTGACTGTGCTGCTTTTGCTTATGTTTCAGCCTTGTTTTCCAAAGGCTGGCAAGAAAAAGAAAGAGAGGAAAAGGTAAAACTACCTCTTTGTATCTTGTGATCCCATGGAGGATTTCAGAATGAAGGTACCATAATGGCTAGATCTGGGACTGCCTCTACAGCAAGTTAAGGTGATTTTAGACTCTCTTTTGCTTGAAATGAGGTTAATGGTAGGTCTGATGACCAACCCTGGGTCAGAAGGTGAGGCTTCTAGAAATCAACACACATTCTTGGTTGCTTTTTGATGAAACCCTGGAAAGATTAAGCTGATTGAAGAACCTTTGACTAAGGCTGAGTCTATACACAAACTAGTTTGGATTGATCAGTCATTTTGGTTAGAAAGCAGAAACTGTTGCTTACTTGTTTTTCTACCCTCACAATAATTAATTCCAGGGCTCAGTAAATAGTTTGACAACCAAGCTTGGGATGATTGGAACAAAGCAGGTGGTCTTAGTGAATCACAGTGTGGCAAAAGGAAGTCTAGACCAGTGGATGAAGCATTACCAGAGTATGACAACAAGCAATACAAAGATCTTGACAAGTTGTCAGTTAGCCATCAGGCAGTCATACCAACAGGTTGGTAAAACATATTAGCAGAGTTATCTAGCTGTAGGCGATAGATGTCAGGATATCTGATGTCTGATAGGCCTCTTAATGGTAGTCTTTGGCTTGGGGCAGGATGCCAATTCCTAGTGAGAATTAGGGAGTGTCCCAGTCCTGAAGAAACTGAGGTCTGGGGAAATGTACTAACATAGCATCTTAGGTATGTGTGATGTTAATTAAAGTAAGAAGATCTTCCCTGTCCATTAATAAAGCCTATGTGACCAGAGGTGTTCAGCTCATAGCTGTGATGCATCCTGAGTCACATGGAGCCAATTGGGGGAAGAACTTGCTTAAAGGGAAAACTTACTTAGGGGAGGCTTGCTTGTAGGAAGGCTTTCACACCTTTTGGTAATTAGGCACTGAAGCACATGGGTTGTGATGCCTTCTGGCTATATATGTATTCTGAGGTTGGCATTTTATTTTGGGGCTCACTCATGCGAAGGATGTTCGTGTGATTTGGCCAGACAAGACTCTGGGTAGCTGTTAAGGACCACCCCCCTTGAAAACCCAGGTGTTAGTGCTTTCCTCTCTGGTACTATGTATGTATTGCTTTGGTCAGACAGTTGGAAGCCCCATCTGTTGGTCTTTATGCTAATTTCCCTGCTTGTATTTTCTCTGCTTGTATTTCCTCTGAAATTCAGGGTGCTGACCTTTCCCCTGAACTAAGTGAATATATATATATATATGTTTATGTACATATATATATGTTTAATTAAAGTAAGATTGTTAACCTCTTTAAAAGCAATTTTTCCTTTAAAAGCAGATCAAAGGACCTGTGCTAGCAGGCCATCCTGGGTGTGCTAGGGTGCTTGCTTTTACAGTATGAAAGACCAACAAAAATATCCAGTTTTTAGAAATTAAGAATAAGGTGATTTAGGAGCTAGGAGTAAGAGGAGGAAAAAGGTCTCAGTTACTAGAATTAGGGAATAAGGTAAGAGGGAGACTAGCAGAAAAACTGACCTTTTGATGCCTGAGCTAAGTCTTCATAGCTTTCCAGTCTGGTGACTGAATCCCAGAGTCTGTAATAGGACTAAACCTGCAAGTAAGGGATGAAATAGATTAAGGGTCAGAAAGACATGTTAATCACTATGCATTCAGTGCTCTTGCTCCCTGTCTGAAAACTCTATAAAAATAAGTCTATAACTTATCAGAGAAGTCTACTTAGCCATTTACTAGATAAATTCTAGGGAGTTGCCTGAGGCATATGGAGATTAAGTGATTTGTCCAAGATCACACAGGTAATAAATGTCAGAAGTAGGATTTTAATCCAGGTGCTCCTGACCAGAATCCCAGAACTCTATTGGCAAAAGACATACTTCCTCTCTTTTAGCAGTAAGTCAACTTGATCAAAAAGTTCATTTTCAATTGGTTGTTGTTGTATTATGTGGTCATATGTTCTGTTCTTAGAGAAGTTTTTTTATTACAACTTCTAAAAAATGTTCCCCCAACATCTTGATATAAAACTTTAGCACTAACTTCTCCCCTACCATCCTCACCTCCACTTTCTAGAAAATTATTCCACCTGTCTGTCACCTTGACCAGTACAATGAATGACCAGTACAGTACATCTTCCTTGACTGCTCTATTTCAGAAAAATTTATATTTCCACGGCTTTTTGATCTCACTGATGTGAAGACCCCTTCTGTTAGTATTATTTGCCCTTGCAAATGTTGTTGATTAACCACACAGAGAGAGGGAGAGACCCAGTTTTATTGGGTCTTCTGCTAGGGTTGATAATGACTTATCTATGCCTTATTCTGTGTAATTTTTGTCCATGTCTTTCCATAAATTTAATACAGAAGATGTATCTACTGCATGTCAAGCCTTCCTCCAGGGCTTTAATATTTCGTATGTACTCTTGCAGCACTTGGAGTTTTCATCATTTAGCCCTTGTTCTGGTCACTTGACAAGCCCAACTTTCTTCTGATTATAGATGTCCTTAATGATGTCTGTTATGAAACGTGAGTTATTGGATATATGCTACACCCCATTTATATACAACATGCATTTCTCCATTGCCATTTGGGTTACCTGAAATTCTAATTGTTTGAAGTCTGTACAGTTGCATAATTCATATCTACAAAACACCAAGAGATAATATTGGTGTTAAAAAGATGGGAACAACTTTAGATCATCTAAAGCACTATGAATTTTTCCAAATATGCAATCTCTCACGAGTTATCTCACTCTTCTCTTTATATTTAATCCTATGCTCAACTCATTGCCTATTTGCAGTGTCTTCCCAAGGTAGTGTATTGATGGATAAGATCTATAGATTGGCCATTCAATTGCATATCATTACCTGGATAAAAGACATTCTTGTGTGGAAAGTTAGACCTTACCCTTTAAAGCCATTATGGATCTCATTTTAGAGACTGTACTATTCCAGGGCTTTTTGCCATCAGTCTATCTACAATCAAGATGAAGGAGACCTCATTATCTAGCCATCTTTAATTCAAACTCTGTGCTAGAATCTTTATGCCAGAGGCAAACTCCTTTGGTGAGCATATGTCTCTCTTTTATGTTTTACTTGATATTTATCATCAGAAGTTCATCAAATACTCATCTACATCATTACATTTTTCAAGGAATCTGGTTTTGACATATGTCTGATAGATGCTTTGTTTGAGAAGAGCCTTGAAGTCTGCATTTTGCTCTACTGAATCAAATGCTTTTTTCTAGTCAACAAATAATAAGTAAATGAGATTTTGTATTCTGTACAATTTTTAGTCAATTATGTGACTATAAACATGTGGTGTGATGTAGAACATTGTTTGTGAAAGTGTGTCTTTTTTCCTCTTTATAGCTTCATCAAGAGTGTCCTCAGTATATGTGTAGATTGTACTTATAAAAATTCTGTAGAAATTGAAAAGTTAGGGAGGGTGGAGCCAAGATGGTGGCTGGAAAGCAGGGACTAGCATGAGCTTCCCACCAAGTCCCTCCAAAAACCTATAAAAAATGGCTCTGAACCAATTCTAGAACTGCAGAACCCACAAAATAGCAGAGGGAAGCAGGGCTCCAGCCCAGGACAGCCTGGATGTTGCTGGGTGAGGTCTTTCGCGCATGGAGCTGGGAGCAGAGCAGAGCCCAGTGTGGGCAGTGTGGACCAACCAGACCACGAGCTGGGTGGAGCATGCCCCAACGCCCTGAATCAGTGAGCTGCAGCAGTTACCAGACTTCTCAACCCACAAACACCAAAGACAACAGAGAAGGTTAGTGGGAAAAGCTGTGGGGAGTGGAAGGAGTTTCCGATTTGGCTACCACCCCTGGGGGCAGCAGAGGTGGGGCAGCTACAGAACTACAGCTGCAGTTGCTTCTGGCCCCAGGGCCACCTGGTGGGAGGAATTGAGTGGAGGATCAGAGCAGTAGTGAAGAGCCTACTGAAGATCTAAGTCCTGTCCAGGTTGGGGGTTCTTGGGGAAGGAGGAGTGCTGGTGTGGCAGAGCTGGCTGTAACAGCTCTGAAATCAACGGCGCATCACTCCAAACTTGGAACATAGTTCTCTTTACTCTACAAGCAGTCATACCCCACTGAAAAACTCA
>CM053625.1:224081909-224108642 GCA_028646595.1 Phalanger gymnotis | reverse complement strand
TGCTTCCCTCTGCCACTTTGTGGGTTCTGCAGCTCTAGAATTGGTTCAGAGGCATTTTTTTATAGGTTTTTGGAGGGATTTGGTGGGGAGCTCACGCCAGTTACTGCTTTCTGGTCGCCATCTTGGCTCCGCCCCCAACTCCATCAGGATCATAACATCTTATCAGCCCTGCTGACTAAATGTTGTAAAATTCTAAAGTACTGAAGTTTGAGAACCTAGAACTCAGAAAATAGGATCCCTTTTCCCACTTCTTGTTAGGGAAAGGGGGGATTTACAGGCTTACTATAAGAAAGAGTGAGTTTTCATCTGAAATTATTTGGCTATCACTTATTAAAATTATAAAATTGTATCTGAATAGTCCATAGTGAAACTATACTTTTGACCCAACTTGATAATGGTGGACTTTGGATTCAAGTATTTAAGACAGCTTCTTTGAATCTGAAGTCTATTGTCACTAAATGAGTTTCGAGTCAACTTTCAAGTATTCTCTACATGTGTAACTTGAAGAACTCCAGAATGTGATTGTTTTAAATTGATAAGTGAAGGATTAATTAAATGTAACTATTAAGGAAACATGAGAAAATTAGTAGTATTCAAGCCCCAAGCTGTGATTAGTGAAATTTTGCTATTTAAGGTAAATGCTCAATGGGACTATAATTTGATTTTGTTTTGAGTTTTGAGGATGGTTGTCGGAATTGTCATGAAACTAATAGTAAAACAGTCAAGGAGAAAATGGCATGTACCACAGTCTGAGAACTGCTACAGGTGGATGTCTTTCCCTAGGAACATTTGAGGGGATGACCTTGATATGGTCTAAGGTAGGATCCTCTTGAGTTTCCCCATGGTGTAATTTCCTTTTTGAACAAGAAATTTCCCACCTGGTTAATTCTGAGCCTGACTTTTGATCAGCTGTGAATAATATGGAGCTTTGTTACATAACTGGCTACTAAATATGAATTGTGCCTGGAATCAAACAGAGCTAAGGGAGTTCTTTCTCTGTTGTAGCACATGGCAGGTCAGTCGGTGTTCCTGAGGGAACAGCCTTGACATTCTTACAACTGGGTCCCTCTTTCTTTCTTTTGTAGCAAATTTCTATGAACAGCCCTGAATTGTAGAAGTTTTTATTGCTGTGGTCTTAATTACATAAATTAATATTACAACATTTGAGTTCAAATTATAGTATAGGGATGATATCTTCCTAAGGGGGGGGGATTAGAATTAGACAAATAAGACAAAAATGTAATGTAAAAGTTTTCTAATTAAACAGAATAGTAAATATTGATAAAGCAACAGGATTAGACTGTTTTCTCCAAGAATTAACATATACACATATGCATATAATTGGCTTCCAAACGTCTCTAATGGGAAATTTGGGCTTTGAGTATGTTAAGTTCTCAAAATTGGATTAAAGATTTTACATAAAATTTCATTGATTAAAAAAATTTCATTGATGATTGTAAAGAAAGTGAAATCATTTTCCTATTTTGAAGTATCTGTTTTAAGAGACAGAAGGGATGCTTTTCCAAGTCAGACCCTTATGAATTGTTTTTGAGGTTCTTCCTTCAGCTTGTTGATAGTATTATCCATATCAGGTACAGTTTTAGGTAAAGAAACAGTAAGTAGTAAGTAAAAATTTAAATTCTCTGAAGTTTCAGGTAAATTATAGGTTCCTAATTTGATGTTCTTCTTATATCTCTGTTGTTAATAGGATCAAAACCATAAGGCTTGATTTTCACCATATGAACTAGTTATTAGAAAACCAAATTTAAGAGATGATACTGAATTTTGTTGTCTTGTTACTGGTAGATTTTTAGCAGAATTACCTAGGAATTTCTGCAAGTGACTTGGAACTGGAGAAATAGAGCCCCCTTCAGAGCTACCCTAGGAATAAGGCCTATTCCAGAATGTACAAGAGAATTTTCAGGGATCATAAAACTATATGAGACATCTGGTACTGAAATACTCTGATTAAATGGATATTGGGAGTTGATTGTTAGGATATAAAGAGACCTGATATTATTTAATAGTGATGATCATCATCGTATTGCTTTGGCCTTTCATTTCATGTTTGTGTTTGCCGAATTTTCTTGGTTACCTTGATGACATGTTAATCTTTCCTCTCAAAACTGGTTCATTATGAGTCCTCTAAGTAGTTTGATCTGTAATCTGACTTAGTTTACTTACAGAGTCTATTTAATAAAGTTTGTCTCCTTAGGGGATATCATCATCATTGTTGCTAGGCTTTGTATTAGCTACTGAACTAAGCTTTGGAAAAGGATACTTCCCAGTGGTCTTTTGCAGGCTGAACAGGCATGGATAGGTTGTAGTCTGCATAATTGGAGGGTATATACACTTCAATGAACTTACAGATCCATCTGAGATTATGAGTAGAGCTGTCATATTTTGAGAGGGATAATGACAGGTATCAAGGCATGGTAAATAGAAGGTTGATCTTAAAGACAGAAACTTGGGTTCAAGTATTGCTGCTGACAAATACTTGCTATGTGACTACAGGTAAATTACTTAATCTTCCAGGCCCTCAGGCAAATCTCTAAGACTATAAATCATAGAGAAATTGCTATTATGCATCACACACAGTAGGGAGTTTTCACGTCAAAAGTTCCCCGCACAATAAAATCACCGCAGGATCTAGTCCTCCCCATACTCCTCCAAAAAATTATAACTAAAGATAATTGCTGCAGGTGACCAGGATGGCAAAATACCTAGAAACAGTCTCAAACAAGGAATGGTTGAAAGACCTTGGAGGTGTTTATCATGGAGAAGGGCAGACTTAATAGAAATAGGAGAGTTGGTTTCAAATATCTGAAATACTGTCACAAAGATGAGATCATAGATTTTCTGTATTGCTTCAGAGGGCAGAATTAAAACAAACATTTGACAATCTATTAAATCATTGAAGATAAGATGAATGAAAGTTACAGGAAGGGAGATTTTGGCTTAATGTAATCAAGTTTTGTTTTTTGTTTTGTTTTTTGACAACTAGCATAATCTAAGAATGGAATTGGCTGACTGACTCATGAAACTGTATTCCACTTTATTGGAAATATTCATTCAGAGACTGAATGGCCATTTTTTAAAGAGATAATATAGGAGAAACAAACAGATGTACCAAAATCCCTGAATTGAGATTCAATTCAATTCACAGAAGTGAGGTATCACGGAGGAGGTGAGTTTTGAGCTGAACTTTGGAAAAGATGGGTCAAATTGATTAGGTAGTTCAGTTCAATAAATGGGATAAACTACAAAGGCATGTGAAAAAAACAAGAAGAAAAGGATTTTATCACAAGGGCTAAATCTGAAAAAAAAAATCCTTGCAATTAAGAAAGGTAGAGTGGAAGATAGTAATTCTCATTTGTATAGTAGTCCACAGTTTAGAAAATACTTTGCTTTAAACAAACTTGTAAAGTAGCAAATGTATGATTATCCCTATTTTACAGATGAAAATATTGAGGCTTGGTGAGATAAAGCGATTTGCCCAAGGTGGCTTAACTAGTAAATGGCACAGCCAGGATTTGAGTCTAGGTATTCTGATAGTCCTATGTCTTGCCTCTCTTTCACAGTCAAATTTTTATAGAATTGTTGTTTCCATTTTCTTACCTATGAGTAGCTTCTTAGCCTCTTCCAATATTACTTCTTTCCTCACCACTGGATTAAATTTGGTTACTCCAAAGTCACCAATGAATGATCTGTTTACTATGAAATCCAATTTCCTTTTCTTACTTCTCCTCCTTTTTTGACATAATTGAAGTATTTAAATTGACAACTGCCTTCTCCTGGATACCTCTGTCCCTTGGGTTTTTATGACACTTTTCTCTTCTCATTCTTCAACCTATTTGACTAATCCTTATTATTCTCCTTTCTAGGATCATCAGCTGTTTTCTGTCCCCTATTGTTCCTGGTCTCTATCTTATGTCCTTTTATCTTTTTTCCAGTTTATGATCTTTCTCAGTGATTTCATCAGCTCCCAAGGGTTAAATTATCAGCTCTATGCAAATGACTCCCAAACCTAAATATCTGACCTTCGTCTCTTTCCTATGCTCTAGTCCCACATTGCCAACCTTATGTTAGATATCTCCACATGGATGTCCCATAGGTATCTCAAATTCAACATGTACAAAACTGAACATGTTACCATGTCCATCCTCTTAATTTCTCTATTTTTATTATCAGCATCATTCTACTAGTTACTCAGGTTTACAATTCATGAATCATCCTTGACTTTTCACTCTACAATACTCTCCATATACAATCAGTTGCCAAGTCTTGTCAATTCTACTTCCAAAACATCTCTCATAGCCACCTGCTTCACTCCACTCATACCATAAGCACCTTAGTTCAGGCTCTTATCATCTTTGACCTGGAATATTACAATAGTCTCCTAATTGATATCGTGTATCCAGATGCTCCCCTCTCCAATTCATCTACACAACAGCTACCAAATTGATACATCTAAAGCAGAGGTCTCGACATATTAGTCCCTCATTTAAGAAGCTTCTAGGGTAAAATAGAAACTCATTTGTTTGGCATTTAAAATCCTTCAAAATCCAATCACTTTGGATATCTGACTCCAAACCTGTTTTCCAGCTATATTGTTCTTTGTGACATATACTGAGTTCTAGTAAAGATGGTCTACTTGCTGTTCCCCTACATGGGACACTCCATTTCCTACCTCTGTCCTGTGCCTTTTCACTGGCTCTCTTCTATGTCCAAAATGCTCTTTCTTCCTGTCTCCCTCCTTCCTGCACAGCTCTGCCTCTTGGAATCCCTGGCCCCCTTCGAGTCTCATCTCAAGAACCACATTCTGTAAGATATATTTTCTGATTAGTCTCTCCTTCCCCCCTTAAAATAGTTAATTATATTCATTTTGTATATAGCTTGTATCTACTTATCTGTGTACATGTTGCACTTCCTCTCCCCAAATATAAGTTCCTGGAGGGCAAAGACTGTTTCAATTTTATCTCTGTATCTCTAATATCTAGTCTAATGCCTAGAACAGACCTGTACAACCTACTGCCTGCCAAAGGATTTTAACCCTAAATACATGAAAAATGTAGGGTTGCCACTGTGCACTCTCCTGTTTGTATTGCGACCCACAGCAACCAACCATTGCCAGTCTCTAGTCTAACCTATCTACAATCCAAAGAACTTTACAAGTTGTACAGGTCTGGTCTAGTACATAGTAGGTAGATGAAGAATGGTTGTTGAATTTAATTGAATTCCTTTTTTAAAATTTCTTTCTAAAAATTATGAATGTAAACATCAAAAATGAACATTTCCATATACAAAGAAATACAAAAAGAGGACTATATAAAATCATAAATTCCTATTGTGTACAACTTTTTCCAAATATAAAGTTAACACTAGCACCAGCATTTTCTTGCTTATCTTTGTCTCCTTTTTAACTTCTTTCTTTCTTCTATGTATTTTTTAATGTTTCATTGACAGCCTTTTCTTTCTTTCTTCTTAGTATCATTATCATTTTACATCTACATTACCCCTATCATTTCTACACACACACACACACACACACACACACACACTTTAAAGAAAAGCCCTCCATTATAACACGTATAGCTAAATTTATATATTGTCCATGTCTGAAATTGAAAAGCCTTCAGTTCATTACCTCTTTGCCAAGAAGTAAGAAGTATGCTTCATTATAATTTTTCTGGGGGTAGTGTTTGGTCATTGCATAATTGAATTGCATTCTGATGAACTTTTCTTTCTACTATTCTCTACTACCTCCAGAGCAGGAACTCTTAATTCAGAGTCCATAGAACCCTAAGAGGACTATGGATATATTTGGGGGGGGTCCATTTTTCTAATATTTTTATAACTATATTTCAAAATAATGGCTTCCTTTGTAATCTTATATATTTCATTGTACACATTGGTAGCAAGTACTGCTCTGGCTCACTATCCTACTACATCTCCCTGCTAGGGTTCTTGGGGATATTTTTGAAGGAGTTAGCATGTCTTCTTGATAATGCCATTGTCGTAAGCATTCACTGGCGCAGTTGCAATTTAGATTTGAAGATCTTCCCCACCCATTAATAGGCCATGTAACCTGCTTATGTTACAGGAATCCTAAGTCACATGTGGTAGGAGGAGCTTCCTGACAGGAAAAGGAAGTTATGTCACAGGAAATGCAGAGAAAGAGAGAGCAGTTATGGCTGCTAACAGCCGCCCTCGTGATAGTTAGAACTGAACAGGCCGACTTAACTGTACTGTGAGTTTGTGTTTGGGAAGACCCCAGCAGGGGGACAGAGAGGTTTTGGGATGGCAAGGCTCCAGGCTGTGATATGGTGTTTTAAGTTCCTTACTGTTATGATAAAGTAGGCTAACTGGCTGAGGGAGCTGAACACTTGGTTATGGGATATGGTTCTCTGGTGTATGAATAAACGTTATACTTCTTTTACCTTATTTATGGAGAGTCTCTCTTACTTTGTGATACAGAACAGCATAGTTCACAATTATGGTCGATGTTGTGTTTATTGCCTTACTGATACAACTGGTTGTATTTCTTTTACCACAAGCTACCAATGAGTGACTAGAAACCCAGTTTTCAAATGATCAATTAAAATCAATTAGGAATATTTACTTTGAAGATATAGCCAGAACAAAAGTACAAAGATTTACACACACACACGCACACTCCTCTCAGAGGCACATCCCTTCCTATATACCCTTTGGAGAGTGGACTCACTCAATGCAGTTTCTACATAGTGCTGGTTTCACTAAATTCACAACCAGAAACATGGTGGTTGCTCTATGAATCCTCTTCATTTCTGCTATCCATAAGGTATTGATGCTGGGCTGGTGGTAAAAGCTAGCATGAACTAGACTTCAAGATGGCTAGTTGCCTTGCTCACCTGACCTTTTAAAACTCATGAAATCACAGTATTTGATCCCTTCACCTAAGACAAAAAAATCAAATGCAGAGACAAAGGACTAAGGTCAGTTTCTCAGGCGGCCACATATCAGCCTTGTTTCTCACAGCATGGTTTCTCATTTGGATACTGCCAGCACAAAAACTTCAAAACCAAGTGAGGAGATGCAACTTAAAGAGCGCTGAAGAGTTAAAGAGAGTTTCAGTTGCACAACTGTAGCCAATTAAAGAGGCTACCATTCACCATATGGTTAGTGAATCAGAAATAGTTACAGAATATCACTGCTTGCTCCTAAGTCTCTCCAACACATTTTTATTACACATCATCCTGACCCTTTTGGAAACAGGCTCCTCAGCCTCTTCTACAGGGGGAACAGCCTCAGGGGTAATCTGTGCATGTGTCAGCCCCCCCCCCAAAACTTAAAGTATTATTACAAGAAGAGGTCCTTAAGCTTCAGCCAGACTGCCCTTGTTCTTAACACAAAAACAAAAAGGTTAAAAACCCTGCCCTAGAGGAAAGTATCATTAATGTAAAAAAAATCTGACTTGTCCTAGGGACCTATACTTTTGTCACTTCCAATCTATGGGCTAAAAAAGCCACTTCCCTTGTATTTGGTTTCTTCCTTTGTAAAGTGAAGAATTTGGCTACCAGTTACAGAATCAAAAAGTGCAGCGTTGGAAGTAATTGAATACAATTCATGCCTGATTAAGAATTGCCCCTACAACATCCTCAACAAGTAGTCATTCAGCTTTCATTTAAAGACATCTAGTGAGAGTTAAGACATTAAGTGAAGTCTTTTCATCGTGGCCACACTAGTGGACAACTTCCACTCTCCCTGAAACTAAGAATTTTTTCCTAGCTCCTCCCCCCAAACTCCAATATCTAGTCAGGAACATGCCAGTTTTCATAGTTATTCATTTAATAAACATTTATTAAGTGCTTATTATATGCCAGGTACTGTGCTAAGTTCTAGGGATATAAGTAAGAAAAAGAAAGATAGTTACTGTCCTCAAGGCACTTACAATCTAATGAAGAGGACACATGAAAGGAAGCTGGAAGTAGGAAGGATACTAAGGGGTACCCAGCATCACTGTTGGAGACGTCTTGTTTCAGGAAGAACTGCAGTCGCAAAGTGAGGTCTCCTTGCCATGTTCCCTGGCAGGTACTTTTGCCCCACTTCATCCCTCGCTCCCTATTCTCCTTTATGTGTCTTCCACCATTTGAATATAAAAGGAACTGCAAAGAAAGAGGAAAAGGTTCTAGATGATACAAAAATATTTGTAGCCACTCTTTTTATGTGTGGTGACAAACAACTGGAAACAGAGAGTATTCATCAATAGGAAATGACTGAACAAAAAATATTATTGTGCTGCCAGTTTTGTTGTCTCCATTTTATAAGAAAGGAAAATGAGATTCAGAGAGTTTAAGGGATTTGTTCAGAGGCATGCATAAATATATAGTGTAGCAATTGTCTTACTTGCTTTTATATGTATCTCTAGTATTTAGCACAATCATTATCATTTATAGATATGGAGACAGTATTTATTAAGACCTTAAATGCTTGTTGTCTCTCTCATTTATTATCTGTCATCTGTCATCTTTTTTCTTTCTTTCCCTGTCTTTCTTTCATCTATCTCATTTAAAGACATCTGAAGTGAGGGGAACACACTATTTTCTAAAATAACCCACTCCACTTTTGAATAACTCTAAATACTAAAAGGTTTTCCCCCTTAAATAAATCCTAAATATGTCTCCATGAAAATTCCACTCACTTCTTCTAGTTCTGTCCCTTGGGACAAAGCAGAAGCATTTGAATCTCTCTTTTAATTAGTCCTTCAAATGGTTAAGGAAAGCCATCATATTTCCCATAAGTCCTCTCTTTTCCAGACTAAAAGTCTCATGTTCCTTCAACTATTCCTCATATGTCATAAACCTGAGGCCCATCACCACCCTGGTTGCCTTTTTCTGGGTACTCTCTGGTCTCTAAAATTCTGTCTTTTAATGTTTTTCCTTCTTTCCTACCCAGAAAGTCTACATGTTTACAATCCAGAGTTTAAACATTGCGGGCCTGAAACCCTTGCTTCTCAGAGCATTATAATTAGTGGAACTAATCCAGGCTATTTGAGCAGTGAGTTCACTCTGTCCACTTCACAAGTGTTTGCTCTCTTTTAGTTTCTTTACAAGCTTATATAGACAGTAACTAGTGTGTGTGTGTGTGTGTGTGTGTGTGTGTAAATAGCACAATAGCACACTGTGCCTTGGTATACTTGCTTCATGATACAGAGTTTACCAAAATAATTCTTGGAAACATTGTGTTACAGAACTGTCTAGATAAGTGAAGAATGGAAAAGAATGATCCAAACTGAGAAACAGTATTTGTGACACTTCATAACCTTAAAAGTGGCTCACTAGAGGTAGAAGAGACTTTTGAGTTTTTTCCAGTCTTACTTCCCATATTACAGAGGAGCAAACTAAAGCCCAGTGAGATGAAATAATTTGTCTAAAGTCACATAGTAAATAAGTGGGAGAGTTAGTACTTGAATATGGGCAGTTTGGAGTCATCATTCTTTCTTTCAAATTGTTCATTATAAATATAAGATCTGAAGAAACGATCCATTTGTTGCAACATTAGAAAGGCGAACATACGCAAAAGCAGACCCAAATCCACAGTACTTTACATTGCCCTGGTTGCAAACTTAATTAATATCAACTTTTGTTTTCCAAGATATAGAAAAGGTTTCTTGGGTTTCAATGGACTTTGCTTAATTAGTGTAGAAATGTTACCATGATTCAGAAATATAGGGAACTCTCATGATAAAAACTATAAATTGATGCAGGCAACTCCTCTGTAAGTTAAAATCTTAGAGAATTTGTGCCAAAGGCATGACTTGAAATTAGGTCTTATTTATTCCAAGGCCAGTACTCTCTCCATTTTGCTGTGTCGCCTCTCATATTAATACTATCATTAAGTTATTTCTTGGTTATAGCTATATCAGACAGCTCATGAGTATGAAAGAATATAACACGGTAGAAAGAGGGTTAGTTTAGGCATCAGCAGAGGATTAGTTGCAAATCCAAGATCTAACACTGTATATTTATGTATGCCTCTGGACAAGTCATTTAAACTCTCTGAATCTCATTTTCCTTTCTTATAAAATGGAGACAACAAAACTGGCAGCATAATAATATTTTTTGTACGGTCATTTCCCATTGGGAGGTACTCTCTTTGTTTCCAGTTGTTTGTCACCACACATAAAAAGAGTAGCTACAAGTATTTTTGTATCATCTAGAACCTTTTCCTCTTTCTTTGCAGTCCAGGCTTAGTAATAGAACTGTTGAGTCAAAAGGTATACATTATTCATTAACTTTTTAACTACGTGTTCAAATTGCTTTCTTTCTGGAATGGCTGTACCAATTCACAGCTCCCCTAACAGTGCAGCAATGTCTGGCCCTGGTTATTTCCCAGGGTTTCCGTGAAGATCAAATGTGATGATGTATTTATAAATTGCTTTGCAAACTGTATAGAACTATATTAAAATAAGCTATTATCATTTACCTCATGGTATAGTTATAAGGAAGATATTAAGTAACTAAATAATAATGATAAATAAATGTGATATTATTTATATTGATTTTCTTTGGTGTGAAAGTTCTATTTAACTTAATATGATCTATTTAAATTGCACAATGGGAAATACTATATAGCCAGGTGTGGACAAGAGTCCTATTCTGTAAAGGCTATGATTAATGAAACAAACTCATTTCTTGCTGCTTCTGGCTCCTTTCCTCATTAAGTCTTTCTCTAAGTTCAAAAAACAGTCTAGGGTATGAATAGGCGCTGAGATATTGCTAAAATTAAAGAAACTCTTTAATCAGTGTGTTGCTTCCACTCCAGTCTTAAGGGGGGAAAATCCTCCTTTCTTTGGGTTAGCTTTTTCTCTATCAATTTTACAGCCTTGGACACAAATCATAGTTAACGGACTGTACTTGAATAGAAATTTAAATAGCACGGAAAATTTGACAGCATTAAACTCAAGGTACAGCAAGTTGACATAAGATGTATAGTTTAAGGGGATTATATTGTCCTTCACCTACCCCCAACTTCCACTAGCAGGAGGGAAACTAGGGGTGAAAAGTGATTTTTTTCCAGGTGAAGAGGGTGGAGGAGGTAGCTTTCCCCCAGTTAGTCAGTCCTCTAGGGAAGCAGGAGGAAGATGAGTGCTATGGATTGGACTTGCTAGTTTTAACAGCTGTGGGCTTTTAGTTCAGCCCGTCCTTGAAATTGTCTCCAGTCTTCTCTCCCTGGACTCTCTGATTGTTTCTCCTCTCATATAGTCTGATCTTCTAGTCTGACCTGCTCTGTCTCCCAGTTTACATTGCCCCCAGGGACTTATGCTCCATCTCCTTTTCCTACTAGCTTGGTGGAAGGTGCTAGGGCCTGGGCACAAGTTTTCCTCCTTCTCTTTCTTCTTAGCTATGTGACTTCTCTCCCTGAAGTTCTTTTAAGAGTACTGGAGACCAAAAGAACTTGAGGCTTTTGGCAGTAACCAATGTGAGACCCATGCATCTTCTAACCAGTGGTCCTCCCTGACCTCAGTAATAATGTCTCCATAGGAGGTGCTACAAATATAAACTGTAATCATATGTAAGCATGATCCCATTATTTAACACCACAATACACCTCCCATAATTCTATAAAGAACCTTTAACTGCTCATGTCGGGGTATCTGTATAACTGCCTGGTGGTATGCTTTATTACATTCTTTTGGAAATTCAAGGGGCAGAGGACTAAATGTTGGCGCTATCCAGGAATACAAATATAGAAGAAATGGGATTGGAGTCATATGTCTTTTAGAGCTATTGTGCTTTCTGGTGCATATGTCATGCAGAGGAAGATACCTGTACAACAAAAGCATGTCCCTTTCTACAGGACTTGACACAGATTGTAAAAATTCCGTACTTTACCTCCTGCTGCCAATGTATAACACTAAATACAGCCAATAATTTTGAACGGACTTTGTTTTTTAAGTATAAAAATGCTACTAGGGTTCAAAAACACTTTCACCAGAGGAAAAAAGCATCAAAGTTTTTTGTCTTCTCCTTGAAATACTTAGATAGGCCGCATATAAAACAAGCTTTATCTCTGGAGTTTTTTCTTGCCCAAAAGCCCATTTTACAACATGATTGTCAGGATTCCAATCATATTTTTTAATTTTCAAGGGTTCATAGCCCTGCTTTAAAATGTGCTCACAGATGAAATGTGACATCTAACGTTTCAACAAAGTAAGGCTTAGGCTTTTCATTCTATATAAAGTCGAATTTCAAAAACTTCCTTGTGGTTGGTTTTTGGTTGCCAAGGAAGCAAAAAAAATCACAGAACTCTCAAGGCTTGATATGACTTACATAAGAAATCATGAAGTGAAATAAGTGATTTTGATGGATGCAGGTCAAATGAAGGGAAACATCATAGTCATTGAGCATAAAATTACCATCAAGTATATGTTCATTTTCCTTAAAGAAGTTTCTAAAGAAGATCATATGCATAGACAGAGTTGGTGGGCTCAGTAGTGTGATTTGAAGACTTCCACTCCCAAATGTCTCCTCTCCTCAGTGCCACAGTACCAGAAATTTCCATCATCAAGAAGCCATTCCAAAAAGCATTGTCTTTTTCTAGGAATTTTCAAACACACTCCCTCTTGGGAAGGGTGACCTATGAAGAGAGGCAACCCTTGACAGTGGAAAGAACACTTTGTTTTAGTCAAAAAATGGGTTTGAGTTATAGTTCGGTTACAATTGAACTATGGAACCTTGAGCAAGATGCCTCACCTTTCTGCCAAATGAAAGGATTAGATTAGATGACCCTAAGGCATTTGTTGGTGCTAAATCAATGATCCAGTGACTCCCTGAACCAGAGTCTTGTCATTTATAAAATAAATATAATAATACCTGCCTGATCTACTACATAATTGGGTATTACTTATTTCATCTTCATATGTCATGAATTTCCCCTTTTCATGGTAACTTGGCATTCTATTCTCTCTTTTGAACAAATTAGCTAACAGGTTTGTCTATTTTATTGGACTTTAAAAAACCTCAACTTTTTTTTTTTACATATCATCCCAGTTTTAGCTTTGTTTTCAGTTTTGTAGCTCTTTCCTTGATTTTTAGAATTATTACTCTTGATTTACTTTTAAGTCAGTTATTTTCTAGGTTTTTTAAAAGTTATACATTCAATTCATTGTTGTCTTATTTTTCATTTTGTTAATGTAAATATTTAGACATATCTTTTCCTCAAGGATTGTTTTGGTGTAATCAAATAGCTCTAACATACTGTCTCCATTATAATGTTCTTTGCTATAATTATGATTTGCTCTTTGTCCTTTGCAACATTTAGGATTTTTAAAAATTTAGTTTCTATTTGTCTAAATCATTTCTTTTAATTTCATTTATTGATAATAGTTTTTATTTCATTATGGTTTGTAAAGACCTTTATTTTCTGCATTTGTTTATGAGTTCTTATGCACTAGCACATGGCCAGCTTTTGTAAAAATACCATGTAAAGCTACAATATGAGTAAATACTTAAAGTTTCCATTCAGTAATTGTCAAATATTTTATTGAGATAATTAGTTTGTTTACTTTTATATCAGATTTGTTTAGGTCTGAAAGAGACACATAAATTTCCTTAAAGAGCATTATTTTTCCATTTAATTTTTTTTTGTTGTTGCTTGGCTAGCTTTTTCTTTAAGTACTTACATACTAAGCCATTTGGTGCATGTATGTTTAAAGTTGATATTTTAAATTATTTTTGGCATACTTAAGCAAAATAAAGCATTTTTTAAACCCGGAAGCTTTGGAGTTTGACAGCATATCTTTGGATGTGTTGAATTTAAAGTTTCTTTTAGGCTATATCCTCTTTATTCTATTTTCAATTTGCTTCCTGATTGCAATAGTTTTGAGTGGATCTTGCTACTTTGGTAAGGTTTTCTGTCTTCTTTTCTAAGTTCCAAGTATTCCCAGAAGAGCTCTAATTTTATTTCCTTAATCATTTTCACAATTTCTTTGAATATACTTTGTCTCTACTTTCAGAATCCTTGTGGCCAATTCTTTCTCTTTTCAGTTGTTCTAATCATTCCTTTCTGGTTATCGCCAAGTTATTGTTTTTTTTCTGGAGTTTTGTCCTGGGGTTCCCTTACCAATCATATTTCTTAACTTTTTAAAGGTTTTTTTATGATTTCTATTTTCTCACATTCCATGCTAGAAATAGCTGATAAGAGTCTCCCAACACACACACACACACACACACACACACACACACACACACACACCACAAACATTTTTGTTTCTTCTTGAGACAGCTGGTGGCATAGTAAATGTAATGCTGGGCCAGGAGTCAGGAAAGCCTGAGTTCAAATCTGGTCTCAGACCCTTATTAGCTAAGTGACCCTAAGCAAGTCACTTAAACTCTGTTTGCCTCAGTTTCCTCAACTGCAAAATGTTGTTGTGAGGATCAAATGATATAATGATATAATTGTATAATATTTGTAAAAAATGCTTAGTACAGTTCTAGCACATAGTAAGTACTATATAAATACTCACTCCCTTTCCCTTTCCCCTTTCTAAATTTTTCCTTGGCTCCTCAATTGCTAAAGTTATTACAACGATTCCTTACCTGAGGAATGACGAGTCCTAGGTAGGAGTACCAGCCATATAGAGTTCTCTATCCTCAGACTGGAGCAGGATATTAGGCAATCCTAGTATTTTTCACTTTTATTGATTTAAGTAATTAGAGATATGTTTTCCCCCTAAGGATTGCTTTTGTGGAATCGAATATTCTTGATGTAACTATTTATTATTTCTGTAATTTATTCGTTATCTCATTTGTTATTTAGGATTATATTATTGAGTTTTAATTTGTCTAATTCCTTTCTTTTAATTTTGTTATTAGTTATAATTTTTTGTTGCATCATCACCATAGAACTTATGGACTCTTCCCTCTCTGTGTAGTTTCAAATTGACCAGAATAGACATGTAGTTATGGCCACTTAGTGGTATGTTCCTAGATGGGCTGAGAGCTGGAATGGGTGTTGAGCTGGGTGATCATGGCCACTGCGAATACACACTACTGATAGAGGGGGTGAGTAGGTGGCAAACTGGGCAACTGTGGCTGCTAAGGGGCATAGGCCCAGATGGAGTTAATCTAGTAGATTTAGTGTTTCATCTTTTCCCATTAGCAGGCCAGTAATGAGCTAGGAAATAACAGTTATTACCCTTCTGACAGTGACCAGGCCACTACTATTTTGTGTTTCTGTTTTTTCATCAGGATTATTTTGTTTTAGGGGCTTTCTTTCCATACTATTTTTTAAAAATTTATTTCATTTGGTATCATTTCTTTTTTTTTGTGAGGTACTTTTAGAGGGAGTTGAGTTTAGCTATAACTTTTTCATATTACCATCTTTACTAGGAACCTCTTCATACTGTAATGTCATTTTTCTTTTAACATCATTTTTCTACCAGTGATGTTAAATAGCTGAATTATAGATTATTACTGTCTCCAAAGAATCAAAATTTCAGGTGGTCCCAGATGCAATAAGTCTTTGTGCATGCGTGGTTAGGGTAAGTAGACTTCACCAACAGTGACTTTTGTGCAAGAAGTGATATAAAAGCCATTATCTAGGAAATGATGATCAGGAAAAAAGAGGGGCTGGACGTATAGCAGGGACAAAGGATAGTAGATGGACAAACTAAGTGCTGTTCTAGGATCCATGGAATGTTAAGTGTTAAGGAACACAGAGGGCAAATCCTCTGTAGATGTTTTCTGTGTCCAAATTAAATTAGTTGATTGCTGTGTTTGCCTCCAACTATAAACGGCTGTGATTCCATGATTTATGGGAAGGTGTGGACAATATTTTTTAGAATAAGAAAATGTTGATAGATTCATGGTATCAGCTTATCTTGGCTCACATCAATGAGGTCACAGCTTTATTAGAGGATAGAGGTATGCTCACCCATGTGTTCTCTTTGTTGGGGACCTTAAATATTTTCCTAAACACATTTATTTTCAGAATAATTAGGTCCTCCTTTAAGCTTTCTGAATATTAAAATTTTAAAGCTGATTCTCATTCAGGAATTTGAGTAGGAATGCCTAAAAGAGGCAGCATGGCATAGATTAGTGGGTAGCATGCAAGACTTGGAGCCAGTATGAATTCTGTCCCCAACACTACCTGGATGACCATGGACAAGCTATTCAATGTCTCTGAGCTTCACTTTCCTCATTTGTAGAATGGGGATAATAGTAATGCTCAGAGGGTTATCGTGAGGCTTAAATGAGATAACACAGATGCTGAGATTTTTGTTAGTCCTAAAGTGCTCTGTGTCAGTGATTATTAAAAAAAGACAAAATTATTCTGAGGCACTTAATTTTGCTTTCCCCAGTTGCCTCAAAGATGTAGGAATACAGTAATGGTTTTATTTGTTTTTCACTTGATATTTTCTTCTAATCAAACTGAAAAGATGGGTGTATCAGCCTCAGTGTCACATTTCTTTTTTCTTTCTGCCAGATTGAACCAGTCTAGCTGAATGCTACTCTACTGATGGTCAGACATTAAAGGTTTTCTTTCAAAATGACCTCTTAGCCTATTGTCAAGAAAATATTTACAACTTATCATTTATGAGTATAATTTGAACCCAGTTTTCTCTGGCTAGAGAGGTGTCCAACCCAAAGAGCTTAATATAGGTCAGGTTCACCTACAAGATGCTTCGGGGAAGTTGGACAGTCAAAAGAAATGCTTAGATCCCACCCAGTACTTATTTTGGGTGCACTCGGGTATTATTTTGGGTCCACTCGGGTATTATTTTGGGTCCAGTTTACCAAATTAGATTGACTTACCTGCTGATGTATGCCTCAAACTGCTTTTTTCCTGGAGACTACCTACTGCCTATGTGAGGTAAATCAGGCAAATTTCTTTATACCCTTTATATACTATAACCTTACAGAGACTTGAGGAAGGAGCCACCTTTACTTCCAGCTCTCTCCTCTACCAAACAACCATAAATTTCTTTCTGAAACCGTTTCAGATTTTGAGGTTTGTTCTAATAAGTAACATTATGGACTATCTTGAGATAGATACTCTCTTTCTTAGGGTTTCAGCCAAAGCTATATCCCAGTAAGAACCATTCACATGTGAATCCAAGACAGAATCACTGAGGTATCCATTTGCTGACACTTCCAGCTGTAACATCTAATTGTTTACAATGTGTATGGAGGCTCCCAAGGGTATTTTTTTCTTCAGCTGCCTGAGATTTGTATTGTCTGCAATTGTGCAGCAAAATACCAAATTTTAAATAAGCTGACTACCAAAGGGGGAGAAAAAAAATCTTCTTTGTTTATGTTCTCTCAAGATGGGAGGATTTGGGGATATACTCTGGGTACTAAACATGTTAAAATCTGTCTTGAAGACCAGGTCTACTTGGCTGCTTTAGAGCCTATGCCATTCAGCTAAAAGCTTTCTATTGTCTCAGCATGCCCCCAACTGGCAGACGGGGCTTAGGATTTTGGGGAATAAGAATTCTGCAGATTTCAAATCTCTTTTTAATGCCTTTGGACATGGCATCAAAAAGAAGGAAAATAACAGTCCTCCCCTGCCCAGCATCAATGATAATAATCCTTTGGCCACCAACCTTGAGACACTCCTCACGCAAAAATTTTGGCTGTGTAATCTTTGGCAGTTGTATTAGAAAGAGACTTGCCATGCAGACAATGAGCCATTTCTTTTGGAGTATGGACAACCCACTTGGGCACAATTTATTGGCTTCATGTTGTGGTGCTTTACTTTAGTTTGAGCCAGTATTTTTCCACATTCCCTTTTCTCTCCTTCCCCTTCCAATGGTATAAAGTATATGAATGTATGTATTTCATGAATGGCATCAGTTACGGTTGAAGTCAAATTTGCTGCCCAGCCCCATGATCTCTCTGACCATCACAACCTGACAGAACACAGAAGGAAAATACTAGCAGCCATCTTAGGTAGGCTGCATTGTGCATTGGTCCTAGAAGCTTCTAAAAGAGCTTACACTAATCATATACTACCTCATCATTCTGGTGAGGGTCTAAAAGAGGCAGGCCATGTCTCAATTGGGCAGTGTGGCAACCCTACTTGAAGCACAAATATTAAATGAGCATACCAGCCATCAACACGGTCATCAGATGAGACAAAGTTCACATACCAAATTTGGGGAAGAGTAACACACAGAAGGAAAATTATATACCAATATAATTAATGAACATTGATTCAAAAATTTTAAATAAAATCCTGTCAAACTGCAATGATAGGGGAATAGACTGTTTATGTCCAATACATATATATATATGTATATATATATATATATATATATATATATATATATATATATATAATTATATATAATTCTGAGTCCTCTATCAGGAGGTAGATAGCATTTCTGGAATTATGGTTGGTCTTTATGCTGATTAGAGTCACTAATTCTTTCAAAGTTGTTTGTCTTTTTCATATTGCTGTCATATTAGAAATTGTTCTGGTTCTGTTCACTTCATTAAGAATCAATTCATGCAAGTCTTTCTATGTTTTTTTCTGAAACCATCTCCATCATTTCTTACAGCTCAACAGCACTCCTTCATATCCGTATGCCACAATCTTTTCCCCAGTTGCAGGGTACCCCTTAAGATTCCAATTATTTGATACCTCAAAGAGAACTATAAATATTTTCATACATTCATAGAATTTGTTTTGCTTAGGACTAATCTCTTCCTTAATATATCCTTCTTCGAATCCATCCTTATCCCTTCTCTACTTTCACTTCTATTTCCTCATTGAGTGAAATGTATTTCTGTACCCAACTGTGTGTGTTTGTGTATTCTTACTTTCTCTGGCCAGTTCAGATAAAAGTGAAGTTTAAGTGTTGACCATCCCCCCACTCCCTCCTTGTTTGTATAGATGTCTACTTGTGCACTCTGATTAAGTGAAATAATTTCCTCTAATGTTCCTTTCTCTTCTTCCTCTTCCCCCAGTATATTCATCTTCTCTCTTTCTATTCTTCTCTTAAAATCATCAAGATATAGAAAAACAGAATCACCATCAGGGATTGGACTCATTTTTACAAATGAGGGACCTGAGACCTAGGGAGTTTAAGCAACTTGCTCAGGGTCACAAAGCTAGTAAATATTTAAGGGTAGGATTTGAACTGAGGTCTTCCTGACTTGGAAGTCCAGTGCCCTGTCCACCACACCACACTTACTTTATCAGAACTTACATTCCACTAGCTTAGCCTCTGAAATCTCAAGGTCACCCTGTTTCAACAATGCGGCTAGCAGCTGCTGTGGGGGGTGTAAAATCAACAACAACCAGCTCACAGAACGCTGCAAAAGCCCAGGTTCTTTTGATATGCTTTACTAAGGAAAGCAATGTTAAAGGGTTGACAAGTTTACTTTAATCCAGCATACAAATACCATTCACTTAGTTCAGGGGGAAAAGCCAGCACCCTGAACTTCAGAGCAAATACAAACAAATTGCAAACATTGACAGACAGGCCAAATACAATTCATAGTTATCAACATCTAAGTTCAGCCTGGGAGCTCATAACCAGGGCTGGCCCAGAGTCACACATGCCACCACGGCTGTGGGTCAGAGCTCTAAAAAAGAGAAAGCCAACCCCTGGTTTTATATCTTTTTCAGGGTCAAGGGTGAGTCACACATGCGACTCACTCACGTGACCTAAAATCATCACAAAGAGGCGACTTAATAGTCTAAATATACCCCCAAGGAAGTTACAAAATAGGCTGCATAATCCTATCAATGATTTCAGTGGGGCAGTGGATAGAGTGCTGGACCTGGAGTTAGGAAAACATGAGTTCAAAACCAGACTCAGACATTTACTAGCTGCATGACCCTGGGCAAGTCACTTAATCTTTGTCTCTTTCACTTTCCTCATCCATAAAATAGAGATGATAATAATAGCACCTACCACCTAGCAGTGTTTTGAGGATAAAATGAGATAATATTGTAAAGTTCTTTGTAAACTTTAAAGTGTCGTATAAATGTTATCACTGCTGCTGCCACTACTACTAGTAGTAGTAGTAGTAGTAGTGGTGGTGGTAAACATGGGGCAGTATAAAATATATCATCAGAGAAACAAGTTTTCAGAAGAGGAGGTAAACTAGTTATATAGTGAGCGATAGTAGATGTATAGTCTGTCCTACTTCATTAGTACCCACCAATACCTATAGATGAAGAAGATGGTCTTTGGACCATCCTCTGTGTGGTCAGCACAACCTGTGGAGAATTTATGGAAGAACATTGACAACAGTTTCACAGGGCAAAGGGGAATAGAAGAGTTGTAAGCTGTACCATTGGAGGAAGTGCTCACATCATTTAGATCCGTTAAAGTAGTAAAAGAGAAGCGGACAGTTCCCAAAGAATTAAGGAATAAAAAACACACTTAATATTTGAACTGTATCATCCATGCTTTAATTTTCTTTGGATAAATGCCCTAAAAGAGGCTTGGTCTGCCTCACTAACATCAGGTGAAAGCAGTGGTCTCCTAGGGATGAGCATCTGGTGACAGATAGGGAGGAAAGAGAAAGAGCTGCCCATGTGGGTTAATAATGTCAGGGGTATTTTTTTATCAGAAGAACAAGGGGAAAGGGTTAAGAGATGCAATGAAATTTAAAGGAAGGAACCTTTGACTTAGAGTGAAATGATAGACAAAACACAGAGCCTTAGAGATGGTAGATACTTTAGAGACCACATAATTCATCTTTAGCTTGAACAAGAATCCCCTCTCCAAAATATTAGAAGTGATCATCACGCTTTCCATGTCTCATTCCCATAGCAGCAATTTCAAATGATCTCTTCTCTCCTCAGACCTCTTATACCAACCTCTCCCCTGAACCTCATAGCAGAAGACCTAAATTTGTAGTTTACTGAGAAAAAAGCTATTCGCTGTAAGATTCTTCTTTTCCCTTTCTCTACAGTTCCCTACCCTTGTTATCATTCTCCTACTCTCTCTTCCTTTATTCCAGTCTCTGGTGAAGAAGACTTTCTCCTTACAAAGGCAAATCCTTCTACAAATGCTCTTGATTCCATCCCCTCCTATATGTTTTAGCAGATAAACTCTCTATCATCGCCCCCTCTAATCTACAATCTCTCTCTCTCTCTCGCTCTCTCTCTCTTTCTTTCTCTCTCTCTCCCCCTCCTTCCCTCTATCCTTCCCTCCCTCTCTTTCTCTCCCTTCCCTATAAGTGTGTGTGCATGCAACAGACACACACACACACACACACACACACACAGACTCGTTTCTCTTTCAAACTTAAAAAAAATCCTTCACTTGACCTTAGTATCCCCTCAAGATATCATCCAATAATATCTCTTTTCCCTTTGCAGCCAAACTCCTAGAAAAAAACTACAGTTGTTGATTCCACTTCTGCTCTTTCTCCTTAATCCTCTGCAGTCTGGATATAGACTTCATCAGTCAACTCAAACCATTCTCTCCAAAGTTATCATGGATCTCTTAATAGAAAAATATAACGACCTTTTGTTAATCTTAAGATCAAAAGATCATAGATTTGGAGCTGGAAGGCACCTTAGAGGTCATTAAGTTTAATCTTTTCATTTTACAAGATGAGGAAACTCTCAGTAAAGATACTGGAGTGGTTTTACCATTTCTTTTCCACCAAATTAAAGGAAATAGAGGTTAAGTGACTTGCCCAAGACCACATAGTAAGTATCTGAGACCAGATTTGAACTCAGGCCTTCCAGGCCCAGTGCTCTAGCCACTGAGCCACTCAGCTTCTTCTTTTCTTCTTAAACCCCTTTCTTTTTCAAATTTTCATATTTCTGAAGAGGGCAACTTCCAGTCACCTACTTGTAACCTCAGCGTTTTTCTTAAAGACTCTTCACTTTCACTCACACCACATATCTACTTAGCCGCAAAATCCTGTCATTTCTATCTCCATACTACCTCTCAGTTTGTACCCCAGTTGCTACTCACAAAGTCACTACCTTCATCAGCTCTTGAGTTGATAATAGCCTTCTAATTGGTCTCCATGTCTCAGGTCTCACCTCTTTCCTCACTCCAATGCATCTTCCACACAGTTGACAAAATGATTTCTCTGAAACTCAGGTCTGCCATGTGTCTCCCTGACTCCATAAACGCAATGTATCCTATTACTCCAGAGATCAAATATAAACTCTGTTTGACACAAAACTCTTTACAACCTGGTCCTAATCTTCCTTTCTTGCCTTATTATCCATTACATTCTCCCAGCCATACACATTATAATCTTTGAAAAGTGCCTTGCACATAGTTGGCATTTAATAAATGGTTGCTGATTGACTAATGAAGGGAAAATCCAGGACCCTTCCAGGTAGTACATTCTACTTTTGGACAGCTCTAATTGACAGGAAATTTTTTCTTATGTCAAGCTTAAATTTGCCTCCCCAATTTCATCTCTATGGATCTGACTCCTCATCATCAAAATAAAG
The DNA here is from genome assembly GCA_028646595.1 of Phalanger gymnotis. Lineage (NCBI taxonomy): Eukaryota > Metazoa > Chordata > Mammalia > Diprotodontia > Phalangeridae > Phalanger > Phalanger gymnotis. Next base: position 224,086,214 of record CM053625.1, on the reverse strand, counting down.
AAGTTGGTTAAAACAGTCTCTAATAATTTCTACCTTCATACGCTTTTCGGATCGGAGCTGGTGTTTTGTATTTTATGTATGGACTGTATAACATGCAACTCTGTCAGCCAAAGCAAAAGGTAACATTTTATAACCTTCTCATAGAGCAATCTGCAACAGATACAATTTGTAAAATATATTAATAGCAGAATGTTTCAGTTAGAGAGGTCAGTGTTTTAGTTGTATGCATATAATGCATATTGAAACATATATTTAATAACATTTTCTTTTCTTGCTTTTAGATTAGAGCATGCCTTAAGGATTCGGATAAAGATATGAAATTCCAGCAAGATCTGACATACAACATTATGATGTTTCTTATATTCTTAGGAAGCTGAGACTAGACAAAGCCTTCCATTTTACAGCAATGCTCAAACCTGTATGTTAACATAGTATAATTCAGTTCAAAAACATTTATTAACCCTTTGCTATGTGAACAGCATTGTCCTAACCAGTGAGGGTGATAAAAAGTTTAGATAATACATAGTCCTTGCTCTTGTAGATCTTAAAATCTAGTGAAGAATAAGAATTTATATAGTGCTGCTATTGTAGTATGAACATTTCTAGTTTAACCAGTCAATTGATTTTAGGAGGTCATATGCAAGATGGGTGCTTGTGAGCAATAGTACTAGAGAAAGAATCCCCAAACCCCTCGGTGTTACCCCTAGAACCTTGAGCAGTGGGGAATAGTTGCTTTGTTCTGGGGACCTGACCTGCCAATGGGAATGCAGGTTCAGAGAGTAAGCCCAGAGCACATATGTGCTACACATTGTAGTCAATTCCTTTTGGCAGGGACAGCCAGGGACAGTAGGCTATGCAGCTGGCAAAGCTTCAGCAATTAGGGTACCAGAGGGGAGATAGACACAGCTGTAATATGTGCAGGTAATAAAATTTTTTACCAGGCCTGGGTGTTGGAGTGGCCCAGGAGTCTTTTGAAATTATACAAACTGATTTTGTTTAATAACATAAAATTAGACAGTGAAGCTAATTTCATGCTATTTTCCAACCCCTCTGACAAATTTCTCCTGTCACTGAGAGGCTAAAAATTTCCATAACTAGAATTCTAAGTACCTAGAAGTATTTGTGCCAAATCTAAGATGCTTACATGAATATATTTTGATTTTTCATAGTTGAAGTTCCCCTTATCAGTCTTTTAGATCTGAAAAATCAAACCATTAGTACAGTTGTTTCTGAAATGCCATTCAACTCTGATATGAATAACATTGCACTTCAAACCTCTACAAAGTCAGACTGAGTAGTATTCAGAAAAAAAGGAAAGACAAAGAAGTAGAATAAAGACCTCTATGAGGAACTACTAAAAATTCATTTCACTGACATTTTCTTGGGTAAAATATTATATTCATATCACCTCTTTAATAATAATAGCTATCATTTATATAGCACTTTGAGATTTGTGAATCGCTTTACAAATAATTATCTCATTTGATCCTCACAACAACCCTGGGAGGTAGGTGCTATTATTATCTTCATTTTATAATGCGGAAACTGAAGCGGATAGAGATTAAGTGACTTGCCCAAGGTCACATAGTTAGTAAATGTGTGGGACCACATGTGAATTCAGGTCTCCGTGGCACCAGCTGGATTATTTGCTGGTGCTGCTTATTCACTTTGGATGTATGCATGTGTTGGTTTTGGTATGCAATGCTGATAGCAAACTTTCTCTACCTTCTTATCCTGTGCTATTCTTGTTCCTACCCCAAATCCTCCCTGGAGAATTTGTGGTTGTTCATGACATCATAGGAGATCTCTTGACTTGCGAATGAATTGGATTTAAGTGAGACAGAGTTGCACAAAGTCATCAGCCTCATTCTCTCTTCCAGAGTCATCGAAATCCAGTGGCAAGACAGAAGTCAAGACGACTGGCAATGATCTGGGATGCAGTGGGTGACCTTGGTATCTTCAATGTCTGACCTTTGCAGCACCTGCTTCATCTACTTTTATGACCATTGGAACAAATTGTTCTCATCTGCCCATTATGCGAGGGGAAGTTTGGGGCTAGATATTCTGTTAACTCACTGATGGGTTTGAGGCCTATTGGCTACCCTGAACCTCATTTAACCCATCTGCCAAGACAGTTTTACAGGGGTGTAGCCACTTTGCATGATACAAATTCTTGGAGCCACAGGTGAAAGTTGGGTGATAGGTGGACACCAAAAATGGATAAGCCGTCCTGAAAAGGCTTGGCAAGTTCTCAAACCAGAGGTGCTAGTCCTCTGTGAACACACCATACACTCCAATCCTAGAGAATTTACACAGTATACTAAAAACCTTCTTCTGGTTCAATTAATATCTCAGAGGTACAAATGTACCTCTAAGAAATACCACTTGGCTATCTAGCTTTTCGTTCTCATTTTTGTATAAAATTATGTAAAATTTTATAATCTATGCAGCTGGTCTAGCTCACTTTACTTTGTTTCAGCTCATATAAAATTTCCCAGGTTTGTTTGAAACCATCCCCTTCATCATTTTTTACAGCACAATATTATTCCATCATCTCACATACCATAATTTGTTTAGCCATTCCCCAATTGATGGACATCCCTTTGGTTTTGAATTCTTTGCAACCATAAAAAAGAGCTTATGTAAATAGTTTTGTGCATATGGGTCCTTTTCTTCTTTCTTTAATATCTTTGTGATTTAGATCTACTAGCTGTATTGCTCGGTCAAAGTGTATGCATATTGAATAATTTTTTGGGCATATTTCCAGATAGTTTCCCAGAATGGCTAGACAAGTTCACAGCTCTATCAACAATGCGTTAGAGTATCTGTTTTCCCACAGTCCCTCTGGAATCTGTCATTTTCCTTTTATGTCAACTCTGTGGGTGTAAGGTAGTACCTCAGAGTTGTTTTAATTTGCATTTCTCTAATTGTTAATGATTTAGAGCAACAATATCCTCTAATGGGAAAGACTGCAGGCACACAGATAAACATATACAGAATAAATACAAATAAATGCAAAGTATTAACTACTAGGTAGTTTGGGGAGGAGGGTAGTAGCAGTAAAGGTGTGGGGAGGTAAGAAAAAGTTTCAGTTAAAAAATGGTGCTAGCTATGTCTTGAAGAAAACAATGGATTCTATGAGGTGAGTGAGGAGGAAGTGCATTCTAGGAATGGTAGATGGCAAGTGTAAAGTCATGGCAATAGGAGATGGAGTGCCATGTATTAGGAAGAGAGAGAAGGCAAATTTGGCTGGGTTGAAGAATGTGGGAGAAGGAGTTATATTCAAACTAGGGTGGGCCAGGTTGCGAAAGCTGTTGGAAGCTAAATAGACAAACTTATATTTTATTTTAAAGGCTATAAAGAGTGAATAAAGTTAATTGCGTAGCGGAGTGACATAGTCAGACATGAGCTTAAGGTAACTCACTTTGGCAATGGTTTAGAGGATGGATTGGCATAGTGAGAGACTAGGAGGCTGTTGTAGTAACCAAAATAAAATGATTAAAGACCAAACGAATGTGCTAGTTGTGTGAGTAGAGAGAAGAGTCCACTAAAAGGAAGGTGGAGGTAGAATCACACCATTTGTAACTGATTAGATATGTGGGATGGGAGAGAGTGGAGAGCTGAGGATAACACTGAGGAAACCACAAAGAAAGTGATGCCAGAATGACAGAAAGAGGTCAGCAAAGGTGTCAGGGGATTGGGTAGAGGACATGTTTTGGACATGGTGAGTTTGAGATGTCTCTGGGACATCTGGTTTGAAATGTCCAGTAAGCAATTGATGATACAGGATTGAAACTCAGAAGAGAAACATAAGATCTATGAATTATTAGTGCAGAGATGACATTTAAATCCATGGGAGTAAAGCAATTACCAAGACAGAAAATGTAAAGAGAAAAGACTAGGGAGCCTAGGGAAACACCTACAGTTATGGTGCAAGATATGGATAATGAGCCAACAAAGGAGGCTGAAAAGGAGTGGTTAAACAGAGAGGAAGTGAACCGGGAGAGAGTAATATCATGAATAATAATAAAAATTGATGTTTGGTTATTTCAGCTATGTCCAGCTCTTCATTACTCCATTTGAGGTTTTCTTGGCAAGGGTACTGGAGTGGTTTGCCATTTCCTTTTCTGGTTCATTTTACAGATGAGGAAACTGAGGCAAACAGGGTTAAGTGACTTGCCCCACCCCCAGACACACAGTAAGTGTCAGAAGCCAGATTTGAACTCAGAAAGATGAGTCTTCCTGGCTCCAGGTCTAGCATTCTATCCATTGTGCCACTAAACACTTACTATGTGCCAGGCACTG
>CM053625.1:224027405-224081409 GCA_028646595.1 Phalanger gymnotis | reverse complement strand
AGTGGTTTGCCATTTCCTTTTCTGGTTCATTTTACAGATGAGGAAACTGAGGCAAACAGGGTTAAGTGACTTGCCCCACCCCCAGACACACAGTAAGTGTCAGAAGCCAGATTTGAACTCAGAAAGATGAGTCTTCCTGGCTCCAGGTCTAGCATTCTATCCATTGTGCCACTAAACACTTACTATGTGCCAGGCACTGTGCTAATTTCTGGGAATAAAAATACAAACAAAAAGGAAAGACTGTCCCTGCCCTCAAGGAGCTTGTATTCTTTAATGGGAAACAACATAAATATAAAACATATATAGATTAAATACAATTAAATTTCTGGTTTAGAGTCGGGCGAATCAGGAAAGGCTCCATGTAGGAGGTGACACTAGCAGGTGACACTGACCTTTGAAGGAAGTTAAGTGACAGAGGTGAGGAAGGAGTACATTTCAGGCACGGGAGACAAGCTTGTTCAAAGATACCAATATGGAAGGCAAAATGATATCTGAGGAATAGCAGCAAGTTGGCTAATTTGACCAAAAAGCAGAATGTGTAAGAGAGACTAATATATGGTATCTGGAAAGAGAAACCAAAGCCAAACTGTGAAGGGCTTTAAATATCAAACAGAAGAATTTGAATTTCATCCTTGAGGCAATAGAGAACTGCTGGCATTTATAAAGCAAAGGTGACATGGTCAGATTTGTGCTTTAGGAAGATCACTGATTTTCAGAGGGAAGAGTGAGGTAGAAAATCCAATTAGGATGCTGTTGTAATAGTCCAGGTTACAGGTGATAAAGGCCTTTTCTATGGTGGCTATACAGTGAAGGGAAATTGAGAGTAGTTTAGATTTCCACCAATATGAAACTTACTTAGATCTTACTTCACCAACTTGCTTTGGTGCATTTGGAAAAGAAAGGAAAGGAGTGTGTCAGCCTTTGAATGATGTCTACTGCACATAATTATTTGTGCCTTGGGCCCAACCCACAATGATCTTTCCCATTTTGGGTCTAGAGGAAAATTTTTTTGAAAGCTGTTATTAAACAGAGGAATTGGAATTTCATCCTTGAGGCAATAGGGAACTGCTGGCATTTATAAAGCAAAGGCGACATGGTCAGATCTGTGAAGAACAGGGTTCTAGTTCTGACTCAAGTAACTGTCATTCGGTTTGTGCATGTTTGTGTATGTGTGTGTGTGTTTTCCAACTTATAAAATGGGGACAATAATAATTATTCTGCCTATCTTACAGGGTTATTATGTGAATCGAATGAGTGAATGAATGTGAAAGTATTGTGTAAAACATAAAACACTATACACATATATCTGTAATCCATAGCCCAAAGTTTCTCCCACCCTCCTCATAAGATCCTGGATCCTAGATATGGATCAGGTCTGATTTGGGGGGCTGAATCCAAAAGGTAATTTTTTCTCTTTGGCTCATTAATCCTAGCTGGAGTACTGTAGGAAAACCTCTAAATAGATTCCCAGTATAGCTAGTGTCTATATTTCCCCAATTGTGAGCAATCAGGTCCTCCACTCTCAGATGGAGATTCAGGGTACAATTGGCACTGGGTCTTTATTTCACCCCACGGAAAAAGAAAAATATGCAAAAGACTCATAGTAGCACAGGAACAGATATAAAAATGCAAAGAACATTGAAACAGCCTGTTAGCTACCCCACCAACTAAATGGAACTTTTTGTCTTCAGGGCAATATACTGATATTACCATGAAATCCTTTGCTCCTACAGGGCCATAAACAGTTCCCTCTAGGCTCAGAGCACCATACTGTGGTTTATACTTCCCTTGGAAGGTAAATAAACTTTGGAGGGTGTTGAACAAGTAATATCTGTTCTATTGGACTTCTATAGTCTAAGTATTTCACTTACTTTGCCCTTCAAATAGGATGCTGTGTAGGAACTATGTGGATTATCTCTTTCTTTCTCCAAGAAGCATGTTACATCTGGAAATCTTTTTATTTAATCAAGTCATATCAAATCAACAAGCATTCACTAAATACCTGCTATGTGCCAGGCAGTGTGTTAAGTGCTGTGGGTACAAAGAAAGGCAGAAAATGCTCTCAAGGGATTCAAGGTCTAATGGGGGAGATGACATGTAAAAACTACGTACAAGCAAGATATATGCAGAATAAATTGAAGAAAATTGTGAAGGGAAGGCACTAAGATTAAGGAGGACTGGGAAAAGCTTCTTGTAGAAGCTGGGACTTTAGCTGAGATTTAAAGGAAGCCAGAGAATCTGGGACACAGGTGAAACAAAGAGGCAGAGAAGGAAAGCCCAGTGCTCAAACTTTTAAACTTGGAGTTACCCATGAGGCAACTCTAAAGGATTCCTCAGGTCAAGTGAGTATACACATGCCTGCATCTGCCATGTGCTTCTGCAAGTTGTCATTAACTGGTTCTGGAGTGGTGAGTAATTCCTTTCCCTTCTTAATGTATTGTGGAAGACAGCAAAAGGGGAAAAGGTAAAAAGGAAGTTCTCAAAAGAAAGGCAAATCAGTTTTCTTTTATAGACCATGGAGAAAATGGCCTGAATCTCATTTGCTCAGTCATCAAGAGGCTGCCCCATCTTCTGAAACCTAGTCTACAGTGCTGTATGTGTACATATGTTTGCTTTCCATGAGAAAACTCCTTAGCTGTTCTAAAGGACCTCTGCCCAGGAATCTCATCATGTTGATTGGGTGACTCATTAAATTGATGGATGACTCCCTTGATCACTGTAGCACCAAAGCAATACAACGCCTACGGTGGCTATGAATACGCTGGTGTAGTTCTGACTCGCAAAATATAACAGACTCTCTTCACGGAAGGCAGAACCAAAACATTTATTCAAACATCAGAAAGCCAAATATAACACCAGAAAGCCAAATCCATCACAGCAACAAAGAAATCGACACACATTAGCAATGCAGGGAGCACCAACATCCCTAAGACTTCCCTCTGTTAGGGGCTTCCCACAAACGAACACCCTCAATGCAAAATCACACCCTGGCTCTCACTCATTCTAACTGCTACTATATGTCTCTCTCTCTCCCAGCTCTGACTGTTCTGTCTCACTTTCTCTCAGTTCTGCTCCATCCTTCCTGCTCCATCTCTTCCTGCTCTACCTGTTCGGCAAACTCCTCCCACCACAGGCTCCATGTGACTCAGACTTATGTGAGTCTGACAGGTCACATGGGCCTATTAATGGATGGGAATATCTTCAAATTGTATTACCATTACAATCACTCCTTACATATTAATATCATAATGATTTATAGTCATTTTAGACATAATTTTAATGTTATAGTAGACAAGTGGCATGGCACAGAAAACAGAATACTGGACTTGTATTGAGAAAGATCATCATGTGAATTCCACTTCAGCTGCATGACTATGGGCAAGCCACTTAATACCTCTCAGCCTCAGTTTCCTCATCTGTAAAATGGGGATAATAATATCTATAGCACTCACCTCACAAAGTTATTGTAAAGATCAAATGAAATAATGTATTTAAAGAACTTTGCAAATCATTAAGTGCCATATAAATGTCGGTTATTATTCTTATCATCATTGTGAGACTCTCAGGAAAAAGAAAAAGTAACCATAGGAGAAATATGAGCATGTAAACTGTTAAGTTGAGTAGATAAAAATATCCAAACTATTGAGAACAGCAGAATCTTTAAATATAAAAATTCAACAATAAAAATGGGGACTGTCATCTAGAACCAGTGGCCTAAAGCAGCTAGGTGGCACAGTACACAGAGTCTGGGAGTCAGGATGGCTTGATGTCAAATCTAACCGCAAACACTCAGCAGTTATGTGATTCTGAGCAAGTCACTTAAACTGTCTGCCTCAGTTGCTTCAACTGTAAAATGGGGATAATAATAGTATCTTCCTTACAGGCTTTTTTTTTTGCTGAGGATCAAATGAGATGGTATTTGTAAGAATGTTTAGCATAGTTCCTGGTACTAGTAGGTATTTAATAAATTTTGCTCCTTTCCCTTTCCCTCCCTAGTGTCCAAAAGGGCTGCTACTTTGTCTCTCAATCAGCTAACTCTTCAGTGTGTGTGTGTGGCTATGTTTGTATCTGTGTGTTTGTGTATGCATGTGTATATGTGCATGTGTATAGACTCTTAGATGAGAATGACGGCTCCTATATTTAGTGGTGATTATCACCAATGTAGAAATGAAGGAATTAGTGACAAAATAAAAACTCAAATTGCTTGGCAACAGTATTTAGGCCCCATTAGGTAGATTTGTAACTGCTTCCAGAGGAATAAACTCCTGTGTCATTAGATAACAAGGAAAGAAATAGGTTATTTCCTTTTTGAAAGGTATGAAAGCTTCCAATTGCCTGATGTATTTGCTTAGTAGATTATTTTCTGTCATCTCAGTTAATTGAATTTCATCCCTTGCTCTTCGAATGCTTTCCTCTCACATAAGGTTAGAAAGTTCAGAAGAGTCACATTTTAAACCATGTCCATTTAAAGCAGAAATCAGCTATATCTATATGAAGTGTGCTTTGGGAGGGAATTGAGAAACCCAAATCTCTAGCATAACTGCTTCCTCTCTCCTGCCATTATATCAGGGTAGTTTGGCATTCAAGTAATGTTTTGTAAGTCATCTTTGCAACCTGGCACCCAATCTAGACATTTTAATGAGGAATTCAGTTATTTATGGTGCTATTCATTTCCCTTTTGGAAATCCTATGAAAGCTTACCCTGGTGTAAAGTTGTATTTCCAAATCAAATATGAAACCTAGAATTTAGTTGTGGTTTCAATAAGAATTTGATTTATTATGTATTTGGAAGTAACAAGCTTTGAGTCTCAGTGAAATATCACCTGACTAGATATTTGTCCCTACCCTACTCATTCTTTTAAGTACTTCCAGATTCATATACATATATGTGTGTATGTGTGTGTATGTATGTATGTATGTATGTATAGGTATATATATATACACATATATATATACATATAATCTTCATATACATATACTATTAGAAAAACAATCTAGCCACCTCCCCCACCAAAGTTTAAATATGTGTCAAAGTAACTAGTAAAAAAGTTGGGTGGGTACTCAAAATTTCTTAACATTTGTGCACTGGAACACCGATACCTTAATGTTCTTTACCACATGGTCCCTACTACCTTTTCTAGGCCACTCATAAATCCATTTACCCTTTAAATTAGTTGAAATTGTCTCACCTACTACCTTTGGTTGGGCAGCTAGGTGGCACAGTGGATAGAAAGCTGGCCATGGAATCGAGAAGACCTGAGTTCAAGTTGGACCTCAGACACTTAACTAGCTGTGTTACCCCAAGCAAGTCATTTAACCCTATTTTCCTCACTTTCCTCATCTATAAAATGAGATGGAAAAGGAAATGGCAAACCACTCTAGTATCTTTGCCAAGAAAACCCCAAATGGGGTCACAAAGGGTCAGATATGACTGAAATGACTGAACAACAGTTACCTTTGGTTATGACTCCTAATGCATTGGCAAGCTCTGGAATTATGATCTGGCAGCTAGAAACTGCCTATGAGTTATAGCTCATTTGAGGAAGATAAACAAAAAAATGTCATTATTGCTGAGAGTCACAGGCATAGACTTTGGCTTTATGGTACAAATACTTTGTCATAGCATGCCAGACACAGACTCTGGTTTTAGAAACAAAATGAAGCCTGAACCAACTCCTTTCTACCTCAGCCCTCCAAGGTAGACTACATTTTTTTTCTATTCAACACTAAACACCTACTATCTAAAGTCTCGGAGAAAGAAGGGAAAGAAGGTTCAGATAAGGCATGGCCCCTGCCCTCTTGGATCTCATAGTCCAGTACAGATAACATGATAACAGATAATGTACAGTACTACATAATAATACATTTCTCATTTGGCTGCACTGCTTTGGGACTTCTCTGAGATTAACAGCATGCCCCAAGAAACTCATTATTGGGGAAAAAAACCTTATAATCCTGCAAGATCCCATGAGCCTTGTTACTCATCACTATTTTCTGCCTCTCTGATTGGAGGGTGGGACCATGAACCCCAAAGCCTCCATTTAGAAGGAGGTCAGCTCAGTCACTTCCTTGTTCTTCCCCTGGCTGTACCACTTTGGGACTTCTCTGACTTTTCCACCATGCCACTTTATTGGAAATTATCCCTTCCCCTTCTAAGTATTTTAAGAGTTAGAAATGGGAAGGGAGTACATTACAAGTATGTAAAGGCAACAACCAATGTAAGATGATAGACCTGGGAGGTGGAAGGTTATGGAAAGACAACACAAAGTAGGTTAGTCTGGTAAGACAGTATATTGTATGAAGGAAAACAATACACAATAAGGCTAGAAAGGTAGGTTGCTGTTTTGAGGGGTTTGTCTTTGATCATGAAAAGACAGCAGAAAACCACTGGAGGTTTTTGGGCAAGGGAGTAACATAGTCAAACCTGTGTCTTAGGAATATCACTATGGCAGCCGTGTGGAGAATGTATTGGAAAGGGGAAAGGCTGGAGCCATGGAGACCAATGAGAGGCTACTGCAGTAGTACAGACCAGAGGTAATGGATTTAAGTGGAAGCCATGTGAGGATATGTGAGAGATGTTGTGGTAATATAATAGACAAGACTTGGTAAGTGATTTGCTATGTCTGTTCGGGAGAGTAAAGAGTCATGGATGAGTCAGAGGTCATAAACCTGGATGGTGACCAAAAAACAGAAGTAAGGAAGAGGGATGAGTTGTTTGGGTAGAAAGATGATGAATTTATTTTTGGATTTGAGTTTACAGGCCTATAGGATATCCATTTGGAGATGTTTAATGGGTAGTTGGTGATGAAAGACTGAAGATCAAGGGAGAGACCAGGGCTGGAAATATAATATACATGTACATGTGTACATATACAAATATAGCGATAGGAAGAAAGAAGGTAGTGGATCAGAAGAGAAGGTGAAAAAGAAGGGGAGAGAAGGAGGGAGGGAGGGAGGGAGGGAGGGAGGGAGAGAGAGAGAGAGAGAGAGAGAGAGAGAGAGAGAGAGAGAGAGAATTTTAAGGAGGTAAGCTTGGATAATAAGTTCAATAATGCAAGCTCAAGTTGAAAGGTTAACTTTGGCAAGGAAAAAAAATCACCTAATTTTCTGCCACTAGAGCTAAGCAGAAGGGAATAAATGAAGATGTAAATAAGGAGGCTTGTGAGAGATGACCTTAAATTTCTCAATAAAATAGGAGGTAAGTCATCTGCTGGGAGGGAGAAGGGTGGAGGGGACATTAGGAGCTTGGGGCAAAAGATATGGAATAGAGGCAGAGTCAAAATGGTGGAGCAAAGGCAGAGACTCTCTTGAGCTCTCCCTCAAACCCCTCCAAACACCTTTTTAAAAAATGACTATTAACAAATTTTAGAGCAGCAGAACCCACAAAAAGACAGAGTGAAACAAATTTCCAGCCCAAGACAACCTGGAAGATCAACAGGAAAGGTCTGTTGCACCAGGCTGGGAGAGGAACACAGTCCAGCACAAGCCGTGCCAAAACAGACCAGGCCCCAGCAAACCTGGAGCAGGCCTCAGGGGTCTGAATCGCAGGCAGCTATGGCAGTTTCCAGACTTTTCAACCCACAAATGCCAAATACAACTTAGAAGATCAGGCAGACCTGGGTGAGAGAGGATCTCAGAGATCATCTAGTCTATGGTTTATCGTACCATATTCTGAAGAGTCCTAAGGTTTCATGGATGCTTAGTTCAATAGTAAAATATGCCAATATTGTTCATAAACATAAACCTCTAAGCAGGGGTGTGCTGGTAAATATTTAACAACCAACTCTCCAGGAAAAAAAAACATATGGAGGGTGCACTTTCAAGCTTAATCTACATTATTAACATTTTCTCCATTACTTTCTTAAGTCTTGGGAATCAACAAAACTAGAATCAAGCTCTTATTTAGAGCATTGACTGATTTCTGAGTTATAAATACTCACATTGAAATTTTAACAAATGGCTCTGCTGAGCCAGTCTGAGTTAGCTCCTGCACCCTTTTTTGTCTATGTTAATGAGATTTCTTTAAAAGCAGTCTGTATGCCTAACCCTAATGACAACATCCAGAAGAAATCACATTGAGTGACCCAGACAAAACAGCTAGATGAATGACTCTTGTTTTAGTTTTTTTAAAATTTTCTTTAATTTAATGTAATTTTTATCTTTAATCTGGATGTTTTGGTGTCTGGAGCTAGGAGGAGGCAAAACAGTAAAGTAGAATAAGAGATTCAGGACTGGAAGGGAACTTAAATGTCCAAGGCAGTACCCCTACTTTACAGATGAGAAAACTGAGGACTAGAATAGTGAAGTGACTTCAAGGTCACTGGTAGGAAATGGCAAACCTGGGATTCAGACTAAGGGCAGCTGGTTTCATTTCATTTCATTGTGCCCATACCAGCCTCTATTCTCTCTCAGCTGTTCAACATCAAAACCTGCTCTCAGTGAGCACCCCTGAGTCATTTACCACCTGGTGCGAATTTAACCCATTGTGTTACTTCTTCGAGAAACATCTACACATAAGCCTTTTCTTCTCATGGAATGAAAGGCTGTGTTCTCTGTTGATGTATGGTTAGTTCTTCCATAACACATGAATTCCCAAAAAGCACCATGGGGGGAAAAAGATAACCAAAGTTAGAAGCACAACACTTAAAAACTTCATCAGTGACACATGAAAAAAACAGGAACCTAATAAAAAGGTAGCACAGTTTTAATGTATGTTAAATGACTAAGAAATACATAAATACTGCAGTGAATCATAGTCATTTCTGTGACCTCAAGCTACTGCTAGGCCTGCACCAGGGGGAATGACCAAGTTAGGCAGGCTACCACTGGGTCCTTGGGGTGAAAGCCATGGTGGAAGGGGTTAAGGGGGTAAAGGTGGGTTGTATGGGCCAGTCCTCTGCTGCCACAGATCCTACTGCACTAGCAGACAGACAATAAATGTGGTAGTTTAACTTGAAAAAGACACAAAGCTTGCTTATAGAAGTGGATGCTAGAAGAGTAGTAGTTTGTGAGTTATTGTGAAATGGTTCCGTTTTCTGCACTCTCCCTGTTTCTCTCAGAATCTTATGGGACCAAACTTTTGAATATCCTCAAAATGTTCCCTAATATACTCATTGCCTTGGAACAAATTCACAATTTTTAAAATATGGGTTGTAATAGAACTAATTTCAAGCAGCAATGAACAAGCATGTGTGGGGTGGGAGGAGGAAGGGGAGCTGTCCGGGTGTACCTGAAATTTCATATCCCAGGCCACCATTTAGTCTGCCTAAAGATAAGACCAGTCCTGGCTTTGGATACCCAGTCTAAGTCAATACTAACTAAGTCAAAACACCCACAGGGCACAAGGCATATTTACTGACTTGTCATCATAAAACCGAAGGGGAAATAACAGAGTGTCAGCCAGTCAATGAAGAAGAAGCTGGGGAAACTGACAGATTAGCTCCCCTTATCTCCCTGAATCAGCTCACACTGCAGGCTGAATTGAAGGTCAATATCTGCCGATTCTCCTGCGGTAAGCAGGTGTCTGGAGAGTATGGATTTTCTGCTATGTAAGCTCCACTATCCTTCATTGTTGGCCTGCATAGGGCCAATTTCAAAACCGTCAAAACATATTATAGAAAACCTGCTCAGAACAAAACCCTACATACAGCCTTTCTAGGATTTTTGGTTGACATCTCTCAGTTGTTCACTCCCCCCACCCCTTCCCTCTCAGTTCTCCCTTCATCTCCTGATGACAGTAGTCCCTAGCTATTTGGGTAGCAACATAACCAAGATACATAACTAAGATACTGTCCCTAGGATCCATTAAAAATATCAACTTCTTTGCTCCTTTGCTTCAGTTATTCTGAAAGATGTTTAGTGGGAAGAGATTCCCATTCCACCTCCCTTGCCTTCCAGTTCATCATTATTCTTTTCATAGTCAAATTAGGTATAATAGAAACAGGAATTTACATGCAAGAAAGTCCCCATTCTGAAAGGGAATTTACTTCTAGGCATTTTCTGTATCAATAAGCACAAATTTCACCTTAGAGATCTAAGAAGTAAACTTTTTTATAAAAGGGAGATTCTCTTGTGGCTTTAAATTATGTAACAATATTGATTATACGAATCAGATTTGGGTTAGTCTAAGAAGCACAGAGGGAAGTGCTATGTAAATGTTAGCTACGATTATGAATTTTTTTATTGTTTTTTCAAATAGGGATGAGCTTATGGGTAGGTGGAAAAGACATGTAACTACTCAATATGTTTTGAGGAGGGCGAAGAAGGACTTCTATTGCAAAACCCTTCCTTCAGAGCATGATATAAAGATTTCTACCAACAGAGAGTCTTCTCTTTTAGTCTTGAAGTACTTTTCATTCACCGAAATGAACAGATGGTCAAGAAGATGCTGTCTGAGAATGAGACTTGTGTTTTGGGGTATAGATTAAAGTATAGGGTTGACAGATTCCTAGCCCCCCAGGGCTAGGATGTAGAGCATCCTAACAAAAGCTGGCAGAAAGTATTTTCCTGGTATCTTGATTATAAAATCAAAATAATTTTAAATTGGCTCTTAAAGACCTTCATAACCTGTCCCTTCCTACTTCTCCTGACTTCTTATACCTTACTCCCCTCCATGTACTCTGTAATGACATGGGCCTCCTTGTTATTCTTCACAAAAGAAACTCCGTCTCCTGAATCCAGACATTTTCATTGGTGTTCCCCCATACCCAGAACTCTTTCCCTCCTCTTCTTCATCTCTACCTTCTGGTTTCCCTGGTTCTTCTCAAATCATATTAAGTATCCTCTACTTATTTGCATATGAGCTGAAATCATCTCTACCCTTATTCACAATAAAAGTTCCTCGAGGGCAGAGAGCATTTTAATTAAAAAATTTTTTGTATTCCTAACATCTAGCACCATGGCCAACATACAGCAGGCACTCAGAAAGGGAAGAGGATGAAATTTGAAAAAACTGTAGGCCATTAAACTTAGTTTTGATTCCTGGAAAGATCCTAGAATGTATTATTAAAGAGATGGTTACTGTAAATCTAAAAAAGGAAGCAGTGATAACAAACTGTTATTATTTTTTTTGGAGGGAGGAAAGCAAGACAATTGGAGTTAAGTGACTTGCCCCAGGTCACATAGCTAGTAAATGTCAAGTGTCTGAGTCCAGATTTGAACTCAGGTCTCCTGACTCCAGGGCCAGTGCTCTATTCACTGCACCACCTAGCTGCCCCATATCACTTCTTAAAGAAGAGGTCATGTCAAATTAATGATATTTCCTTTTTTGATTGGGTTACTAACATGGTATATCAGAGAATGCTACAGATATAGTTTGCCTAGATTTTTAGCAAAATATTGATTAAAATTTCTCATGCTATACCATTTTTCTTTTCTTCTTGTACAAAATAAATAATATGGAAATATTTTACATGATTGCTCATGTATAACCTATATCAGATTGCTTACTGTCTCAGGGAGAGGGGAGAGAAGGGAAGGAAGGATAGAATTTGGAACTTGAAACTTTAAGAAAAAAAACAACAATTGCTAAAAATTGTTTTTACGTGTAATTCAGGGGAAATTAAAATATTACTTAAAAATTCTCATGTGGAAAAGATCAAGAAGGATAACTAATGCATTGGACAATGGGCAGGACTCAAAAAGATCTTAACAGATTAGAATATTGAGATTTGGGGAGATGAATATATTAATAGGAATAAATATAATTTCTTCTTTTGAGGGGGGAAGGCAGGGCAATTGGGGTTAAGTGACTTGCCCAAGGTCACACAGCTAGTAAGTGTGTCAAGTGTTTGAGGCCGGATTTGAACTCAGGTCCTCCTGACTCCAGGGCCAGTGCTCTGGTCACTGCACCACCTAGCTGCCCTCTGATAAATATAATTCCTTACTTCTTAGTTTTTTAAAAAAATCAACTTTCACAAATATAAAATAAGGAAGAAATCACTAGAAATTTATCTGAAAAGAGCTGGGAGTTTAGTGGCCTACAAATTCAGTCTGAGCCAACAGTGTGATACAGCACCAAGATAGCTAACATTACATTGAGAGGAATAATATCCCAGTCATAAGAAGCTATCTTCCTGCTGTATATTTTACCTTGGTCAAATTACCTCATGGATGTTGTAGTCAGTTCGGGGCATCCCATTTTAGGAAGTACATCAACAAATGGGAAAGTGTCTAAAGGAACTCAACAGGGATGGTAAAGGACATTGACCTCATATCATGTAAGAAGATTTCTTGTAGGTAGAGATGCATGATAGCTGTCTTAAAGTATTTGAAGGGCTGTCAAGAGGAAGAGGGATTAGACTAGTATCCAGAGGTAGGAGCAATGGGTAGAAGTTATAAGGAGGCAAACTTAGGCTTTTTATTTGGAAAATTTTCCTAAAAATAAAGCTAGGCCCAAATGGAATGGACAGTTTGGGGATGCAGTGGATATCCCCCTCAGAGGTCTTCAGGAAAAAGGACAGATGACTACTTGTTGGGTATATTGTCAAGTAAATTTTTGTTCATCATTATTTGAACTAGATGGTCACAGAGGTCCCTTCCAACCATGAAATCAAATTCAGTTCAAAGCATTGTGTAGGTGCTAGGAAAGATACAATTTCAATACTGTAAGGCAGGATGGTCTCTGCCTTTATAGAACTTATACTCTATGCGATGTAAATGTAGATAATTGCAATACACACTATTACATGATAAGTACATTAAAAGAGGGGCAAAAATTCCTATGTAAAATCTGAGGAGAAAGATTGTTACCTATGGGGGGAATGGCAACAGTTTCCTGGAGGAGATGACGTTTGACCAGGGCTTCACAAAATGGATAATAATTCAATAGGTGAAGAAGGGGATGAAGAACATCCAGGAATAGAGAACAAGTAGCAAAATTGCTAGGAGAGGGAAAAGGGTCTTCAATAATTCCTTATTACAATGCAAACAACTCAGGGAGGGGTAACATTTTAAGGTGTTACCTGTTAACATCTGAAAAGGAATTATGATGTCTAGCTAAGAGCAAGATCTTTTTGGAAGGGCAATAGATATTAGATATCTGATTGGAAATGGAATAGGTGACTAAAAAGTGGAAGAAGGAACTAGGGGACACAGGAAAGTCTAAGAGATAAAAATCTACTCTTGAGTTTTGGCTATGGCTCTGGGAGTGAATTTAGGAAAACTTTGTTCATTTACACAATAGTTATGAGTGTCCATTGCTCCAGAGCCCTATATTCCATTAACAACTTGTTACGTAATGTAAAGAACAGTCTCAAAAGTGTAACTTCTGATGTCATCTGTGCTTGGGGGAATGAATTCTTTATTTCTCCTTTCTAAAGTGGCACACAATAGGTAATCTTAGTGCGTACAGTTGAAACAGAAATCCCTGACTAAAACACTATTTTTTTCAAATTCTTATTATATTTCCCAATTATACAAAATATAAAATAAAGCAAACAGTATTTTCAAAATGAGTTAATGAGAGAATGAAAGAAAAAGACATTGTGCTCTTCAGTAGCAGGACTTAGATGAATTTTTCTCCTCCCCTATCTTAATAGAGGAATCTACTAATTTGTCTAGTGCTGTTATTTCTTTCTTTTACAAGCAAAGGCCTGAACAGATGTTTTTAATTTCTTGGTAATCCACACCATATGTCATTGTTCTCATTATTGGTCTTTGAGTTGCTCTTAAAAATTCCCTTCCCTACCCCTTTCAATCATTAAAAAATAATAATAACGCAAGAATGTTTCTAGCCAGCATCAAGAATTTTATGACTTCCATCTGTTGCTTATTGGCGAGAAGCTGATAAGAGAAGTTAAATTTTTATAGAAGGATGACACAAACCTAAATCATTCCAGTGAGGAAGAAAAGTGGAAAAAACTGTCTAACGAGACTGATGTGGCTGCACAAGGAACTCATTGACAAACCCAGAATTTAGACATCCATGTACAAATGATATACACTCGAGTCATTTTCCAAGATAAGTGAGATGATAGTAAGTGAGCCTTAACAGCCTTTTCCTTTCTAAGCAGTCACCAATCGTCTTTTAAATGCTAGGTTCTAGAATTTTGTCATGAATCAAAGTGAAGTTCACCAGTCAATAGTTTCTTCTCCTTTTTGAACATCAGAACCATATTTAATCATCCAATCCTTTAACATTCTCCTGTTCTCTAGAGTTTTCAAAGACTTGGCTCAGAATTAACCTACACAATTTTTTTTCAGTATGCTGTGGTTGGTGATTTTATTCACTGAAGGGATTGACAAGGGCAGGAAAGTCCACTGACACCACAGTGAAAGAAGACACTAGCCCTGACTGTGTTAGGAGGCAAAAAAGGGTTGGCTCAGGTTCCTGACAAAACCTCCTTTTCCAAGTGGCTTTAAACATGAAGAGTATAGCCTCTTGCTCTGCTGTCCCTTTTAATCACTGCCCCCATCCCCAGACACAAACCATTCTCTCTCTGTCTCTCTGTCTCTTTCTCTCTGTCTCTGTCTCTCTGACTCTGTCTCTGTTTCTATCTCTCTCTCTCTCTCTCTCATACACACACACATATACACACACACACAGACACACACACACACACACACTCACTGAATCCTATCTTTTGGGAACTATGTTATTTTTGAGAGTACATGGCAAATAGGGAAAGTAAACAGGCTTGTTTAAAGAAATAACAAGGAATTGGAATTAGATGTAGATCCAGAGAGCCAGAATGAGGTAGGCTATGGGGAGGCAAGAATTTTACCACTGTCACTTTCTGCAAACAGGTAGAGCCACCTCCACATTGGTTTCTGGTGGTCTGGCATTGTCCAGCTAGTCTTTTTCCTGTTTGTTTCAGCATACTTTCTCCTGAAAGTTTATGGTCACAGCAGCTCTAGCAGCCCAAGGCAGCCACTTTCCTGTTTCTGGCTCAGCCTATAGTTACCTAGTAATTTGGTATACGGATTGAATCAACACAGTTGAAGCTGATTGCCACACTTTGTCTTGATTGTGATCCCTCTTTTTGTTGCAAGGGCAGCATGACTGTATACCTCTTGTCTCTCTCAAGATTTCAGCTCCCCTCTCCTTAAGGAAGAAGTCTTTTTGGGGACAGCCACAGTCCCCAGTGGTTCTTCAACAATGAAAGTTTCTGTCCTGTCCAAAAACTTCCATCTCAGTTATATTCTAGCTCCTTAGGTTAAAAGCACAACATAGAAATCAATAGAGAAAACAGAATCAACAAAGGAAAAAGATTAGTTAGGTATGACTTGTTCTCAATAAAACCACATTAGCATTTAATGATCATGGCTTCCATTTCTAAACATTCACAAACAACCCATTTAACAATATGCTTAATAAATACTGATTGACTTTCAAGAATTTTTGCTGGCAATCAGTCAATTTCACTGACTTATAGTTTGCAGGTTCTAGTCTCTTTGCTTTCTGAAAACCAGGATGGCATTTGTCTTTCTCTAGTCCAAAGAATGATCATTAATTGATTGATGTCAACTTGGAGAACTTCTTTAGTAGAGTACCATAGGACTTTATCCTTGATCCTGTCCTATTATTTTAATCCATCATTTTTATCAATATTGATGAAGTCACTGATAAATGCCATCATTTAGTTCGATAAGTGTAGATGACATTCTTATGAAACTTGCTAACTATGCTAACAGAGAATGTGGATTCTTTATTTCACAAAGCATTCTTCCAACTTCCTTTTCTGGTCTACTTTTTCTTTTCCAAACATCTACAGTCTTGAAGCAAGAGGTCCAAGCTTCCTTAGCCAATATTTGCTGCTCAGTGAAAAAGTTCAGCTCCCACTACAGAGAAACCACCTGAGTCAAGTATGATCTAGGAGCACAGTGTTTAGCCCTCTTTTTATTGCCAATACTTCAGGGCGGAAACATCCATCGACCAGAGGTTGAAACACACAGGCACCTCCTGCTGGAGATGAGAGAAGCCTAAGTTTTCCCTGGGAAGGACAGGAGATGCAGAATCAATGTCCAATAAGACTTTGATAAAATAGAACAGAAGGGCAGATCTAATAAGAAAATAGTAATAATAACAGTAATAGTAACAATGATAAGAATACCTAACATCAGGGGCAGCTAGGTGGCGCAGTGAGTAGAACACTGGCCCTGGAGTCAGGAGGACCTGAGTTCAAATTCAGCCTCAGACATTTGACACATGTACTAGCTATGTGACCTTGGGCAAGTCACTTAACACCAATTGCCCTGCCCCAAAAAAATTTAAAAAAATTTAAAAAAAGAATACCTAACATTTATATGGTGCTTTAAGGTTTGCAAAATACTTTACATCTGCCATTTTATTCGATGATGAAATTTGGTAGCAGTAAATGTAAAATCCTATAGTTGGATTAAAAGAAACAACTGTAAAAAGATGGGTGGGAGAGATATTGCTAGACAATTCATATGAAAGAGATCTGGGATTTTTAGTGTGCTGCAGGCTTAATATGAGTCAATATTACTGTAGAATGGGGCAGCTCAAAAAGGAAACACTATCTTAGGCTGCATTAACTTTGCAATTGGAGGTGATAATCCTGCTGCTCTCTGCCACATCTATAATACTGTGTTCAGTTTTGGGTGTCACAACACTGACAAACTGGAATTTGTCCAGGTGTGGGTGACCAGACTTTGAGAGGACTCAAAGCCATGCCTTGCAATGATTGGGTGAAGAAAATAGGTATGTTTAGCTTGGAGAAGAGAGCTATTTTCAAGTATATCTAGCATGTGGAAAAAGGGATTAGTGTTGTTTTTCTTGACAGCAAAGTAGCAATGGATAGAAGCTGCAGAAAGAAAAATTTCTGTTCAATAAAAGGAAACACTTCTCAACCAACTCTACCTTTTCCAAAAGTATTATAGGCTACCTTAGGAGGTATTGAGTTCTTTCCCTCATTGGAGGTGTCTAAGAGGAATGGGATGAGCTGATCACCCTATAGGTTACCAGATGACTGTCTGATTACTTTAATCCTCACTATATCTTCAGCCCAACTATATAAAGGGAGGGACAAAGAGATGATTTGAAGTCACATAGTAGGTACTTAAAATGTTTGTTGAATTGAATTGAAGGAAGGTAGATATGATAGGGAAAACTAGTTTGCTTGGGTGTTTGGGTGCTTGTGCTTGGACCCCAATTCCAAGATCACATTTCTCCCCAGCACCCCATCAGAGATGGCCATTGTTCTCTCCAGGATTTCAGACCAATGAGCTAAAAAGAATTTCTGAAAAATAAGGGTTGATTTTTGACTCCCTGTTAGATGATGTTCAAGTGTTCTTCCTGAAAAGCAAGGTGATTATGGGGCTGCTAGCAATATTTTTAAGGGGAAAGATGACCATGCTATTTTGATGAGACAACAAACTGAACTACAATTATCTCTTCCACATTGAGACTTTTCCCATTGAGGTTTCAATATTATAGGTTGGCATAAGAAATTAAATGGGAATTTTTTGGAGTTTTGTGGAAGCCATAGAAAGCACACAAAGGCCAGAAGATGCCACAAAGCCTATGCCCAAATATATAACCCAAATTTTAGATTAAGGTATCATAAACACTCCATAAAAGAAAAAGAAAAAATTGTGACTTTTCTCATGTGAAGAAAATTTTGTGCAGATTTTCCTGATTGTGGGGGTACTGTTCCCATAATCTCTACCCCCCCCCCATGATGTGGAAGGAATAACTGTATTTGTAAGACTGAACATACATACCTAGCATCTAGTTTTGCAATTAAATAAAACTTAACAAAAAAGTTAACTATGATACCCATAATCATTGTCCTGTGAGTGTGTTCCTATACATGGTTGTACTCACACACAGTCAAATCAATTGTTTTGGAGTTAACTGAGATTAAGGGAAAGGGGAACTTGCTGAAGCAAGAAGCTACTTTGACATTCCTCAGAAGATTCCTGCATTGGTAACTAGGAGGACATAGGCTTCTCTTGTGTTCAGCAGGAGGTTCCCTTATGCTTTAGCTTCTAGTTGACAAGTGGGCTCACCCTGAAGAATCAACAGTAAAAAATGTTGAACACTGTGTTTCTGGGTCACACTTGACTTAGGGGGTTTCTCTATCATGGTAGTTAAGC
The DNA here is from genome assembly GCA_028646595.1 of Phalanger gymnotis. NCBI lineage: Eukaryota > Metazoa > Chordata > Mammalia > Diprotodontia > Phalangeridae > Phalanger > Phalanger gymnotis. The sequence goes on along the minus strand of CM053625.1, from coordinate 224,063,349 downwards.
TTTTTAATGAGCACAAGGAGAAATTGAAACCTGGGAGACCAAATAAGAGATGATGGTCTAGACTATTGAAGGAAAGAGGACCTGGACAAAGATAGTAGTCATGTGAATGGACAAAAGGGGTGGGATGAGAAATGTAGAGAGAGTAATTGTTAGGGAGAATGAATTGACAAGAATTGGAAATTAATTAGATATGGGCAGTCAGGGAGAGGGAAGGATCAAGGATGACTCCTATGTCATGAATCTCAGAGACTGGAGGAATGATGGTGTCCTTAACAAAAACAGGGAAATTTGGAAGAAGGGCTAGTTTAGCAGCTGGGGATAATGAGCTCTGTTTTTGACATTTTTTAGTTTAGGATGCCTATAGGACATTCAGCTAGACATATCTATTGGGAACTTGGTAATATATAACTGGAATTCAGGAGACAGATGAGGGATAGATATATAGATTTGGGAATCACACAAATAGGAATGATAATAGAACCCATAGAAACTGAGGAGCTCACCCAGGGGTTATAGAGAAAAGAAAAGATGGCCCAAGATAGAGCAGTAGCTAAGATGGGGGAACTAGGGCTTTGTCCTAGGATACTGATGTTTTCTAGGCACTGACAACATTTCTATTCCTTCAGTGTGTAGGAACAACTGAACTTATAAACTAGTTAACAAAATTAGGTAAAATAAAAAGTTAAAGATGACCGCGGATTATCCAGACATAGACCATGATAACCTTTCTTAATGATGGCTTCTCGAACAGAAGCTTTGCAGTGTAAGATTCACGTGATCTTGACTCCTGAGAGTCAAAGTCTCTCTCCTAATAGACTTTGTCTCAAGACTCTTTCCCTGGGCACTGGAATTGCTAGGAATGTCTCTGACTTAGGAGGATGTATGAGGAGTCAATAGCAGTTAAGGGAGAGCCGGAAGGTGGGAAACAGGAATGAGAAGTAATTGTGGAGCAAGACTACTGAAAGAGAGGTCAGAATTCAGTAGGAGTAGGAGCTGAAAGGGGAGGATGGCTTTGGAAAGCCAGAGGGCATTAATAACAGTGATGGGAAGAGCAGGCTAGGAGGCTGGAGAGGGGAACAAAAATTGAGGTGACAAGGGCATAAAAAGAGAGATCAGAAATGTCTACAATAGTGGTAACAAACAGAAAGTATGAATTAGTGGGAACAATGGTTAGTATCTCCTCTCCAATTTACCTATTCTGTCTTTTCCACATACCCTGGAGTAGGGCAAAGCTAGGGGATTCCTTCACGACAGCCAGCCTTGCTCACCTTTCACTAGAGAGGCTGGGGATGGCATGATTTAAGGGAAAATAGCACTAGCCTGGGAGTCAAAGGTCCTAGGTCCTAGATTGTGGCTCTTTTTCTTTTCCTGCTGGAGTTGACCATAGGCAAATTAATTAAGTTCTCTGGACCTCAGTTAATTCTACCACTATAAAATAAATGGGGTTGGACTAACTGTCCTCTAAAGTATTTTTTAGTTTTAAGTCTCAGAGCTGAATCCTTAATAAACTATTATAGCAGGGTATTGCTTCATCCAGAATCTACCATATTTGGCAAGCTAAAAGGACCTGAGTTAGAATCCTGCCTCTGGCACAGTGCCTGACACATAGTGAGCGATTCACAAATACTTGTTGATTGACACTAAACTTACTACCTGCGTGAACTTGGGCAAGTCAAGTAAAAAAGTCAACAAATTAATTATTAAGTTAATTATTAAATTAATAATTAAAATTAATTATTCAATGGGAACTATGTGCCCATCACTGTGCTAAAACTTAGAATTATAAGGAAAAAGAAAGGCAGTCTCTGTCCTCAAGGAGTTGACATTCTAATGGAGGAAGACAATAAATAAAATGGAGCCCAAAAGTCAAGGTGGGCAGAAGTACAGGGATTTAGGAGAGATGTGAAAAGATGGTTAGCCTAGGTACTTGCTCAAAATGGAGGTTCCAGGAAGAACTCACTTCTTCTAGCAAATCACATGACCCCTTCAGGCCTCCTTTTTCTCATTCCTGAAAGGATGGACTAGATGACTGATAAGGTCCCTTCCAGATGCTGAAAATATCCAGATGTACTCTGCTCCACAGAAACAGCAGGCTGCAGCTCAGACCTGAACAACTTGTAAACTTCTTTGGGCTGCAGATAGGTTAGACTAGAGACAGACTGATGATGGTTGGTTGCTGAGGGTCATGTGATAGACCGGGTAGAGTGTGCGGTGGCAACTCTAAATTTTTCTCAAGCTACCTGAAATCCTTTGGGGGTCACAAGCGGCCCACGATCTGGGTCATATATTGTGCAGGCCCACTGTAGCTCCTCTGTCTCAGCCAGCATTTCCACAGTTCTTTCTTTAAGAAGTTTTTTGCCAAAACCAATGAAACCAATATTAAAAGGAAAGCAGAAAACTGGGGGAAATATTTTTTAAAAGCAAGTAACTCTGGTAAAGGAGTCATTTCTTAAATATATAGAAAACTGAGTCAAATTTATAAGAATACAAGATATTCCCCAATTGATAAATGGTCAAAGGATAAGAACAGGCAGTTTTCAGATGAAGAAAAAGTTCTCTAAATCACTATTGATTAGAGAAATGCAAATTAAAACAACTCTGAGGTACCACCTCATACCCATCAGATTGGCTAATATGACAAAAAAGGAAAATGATAAATGTTCAAGGGAATGTGGGAAAATTGGGACACTAATGCACTGCGGGGAGAGTTGTGAACTGAATGAACTATTATGGAGAGCAATTTAGAACTATGCCCAAAGGGCTATATATCAAAGCATAGCCTTTGATCCAGCAATACCACTACTAATTCTGTACTCCAAAGAGATCATAAAAAAGGGAAAATGACCTAAGCGTACAAAAATATTTGTGGTAGCAAAGAATTGGAAATCGAGGGATGCCCATCAATTGGAGAATGGCTGAACAAGTTGAAGTATGTGATTGTGATGGAATGCTATTGTTCTATAAGAAATGACAAGCAGGTGTATTTCAGGAAAACCTCGAAAGATTTACATGAACTGATGCAGAGTGAAATGAGAAGAACCAGGAGAACATTGTACACAATTGCAGCAATATTGTATGATGAATAACTGTGAATGACTTAGCTAGTCTCAGCAATACAATGATCCATGACAATCAAAAGGACTCTGCCTCCAGAGAAAGAACTGATAATGTCTGAATACAGACCAAAGCATACTATTTTTCTTTTCCTTCCTTCCTCTCTCTCTCTCTCTCTCTCTCTCTCTCTCTCTCTCTCTCTCTCTCTCTTTCTTTCTTTCTCTTCCACAAAATAGCTAATGTGGAAATGTTTTACATGATAGCACATGTACAGGGTGTCGCTAAAGTCTGGACACATAGGAAAAATGCATATTTTGAAATATTTGGAATATTAACAGACCTTAGCCCCCTCGACTTCTTTTTCTGTGGTATGCTAAAGGAGAAGGCGTGCTCAATGAAAATCACAGATGCAACACACTTGGCTGAATACATAAAAAGTGTGCTAAAATTGACGGCAATATGGAGTTACTGCATCAAGTTCACGTGAATTTTGCAAAGCACATCAACCTTTGTATCACAAATGATGGAAATCATATTGAAAATGTTATTTGCTAATATTCCAATTAAATAAAATGTTGTTGAAAATTTCCTTCACTTCATTTCTTGAAAATATGTATTTTTGCCTATGTGTCCAGACTTCAGGAACAACCTGTATAACCTATATCAGATTGCTTGCTGTTTTAGGGAAGGAGGAGGAGAGGAAAGGAGGGACAGAATTTGGAACTCAAAATTAAAAAAAAAGAACCAATGTTAAAAAATATCTTTACATGTAATACAGAAACATGTTGGTGAGGAGGGGGAGTGTAGGAGGGCTCAGACATTGTTATTTGCCAAAGACTCCTGCAGTCCTCCTGGAGATGCCTCGTGATCAGCCACAGCAGCAGCCCAGAGAAGTTCCAACTCCCCCTCTAGTGCCTTCTTCCCTCAGAGATTACCTCCCATTTACCCAGTATGTATCTTGTATGCATCACTATACTGTAGTTTTTCATTGTTTGTTTCCCCCTTTAGAGTGTGAGCTCCTTGAGGACAGCACCTTGTTTTTGCTCTTCTTTGTATCCCCAGTATGCCTGTCATATAGTAAGTGCTTAGTAAATGCTTGTTGTTTGATTGATTAATAGAGATACAAATTCTCTCAGGCTTAATTGACTTGTTTTGCCCATCAAGTAGCAGGGCAGCCCATGAGTTCTATCAGGAAGCGATGTCTGCCAGTCAGAAAAATAAAACTCCTCTACAAATAAGGTGGTCTCAGTCACATCCAAGAGAGATAATTGAAGCATTCTGTTTGGCACCTTGAGAGGCGTATTTTTCCTTCCTCTGCTCCTCCATAGGACTGGAAACTCAGAACCGGAATCAGTTGGCCTTGGGGAATAATGGAAACATAAAGCAAGTCTGTGTCTTGAGTAAATTAGGCAAGCAAGTGTTTTGACTTCTCTCCCTGTCCTCCCAGCAGGCTCAACAGGTTGTCACTAAGACACAATTGTCTGGTAGGTTGCTGTTTAGTAATCTCCCTGGGATCCGAGCGTTAAACAATGGAGACCACCTGGGAGAGGTACAAGTTGTGCCTTCAAGACAGACCCAAAAGGCTTTAGTTGGTGGGACCGCTGCGTACCATATGCCACCATTAATCCTGCATTTGAATCCCGGGGCAGAGAATAGGACATGGCCAGACTCCCGGCAAAGGCTTAACTCTCCCCAGATAATTCTGAGAACCAGCTTCTGCCAGAGAACCTGCTATAGAGAGAGATCAGTCCAAGAAATGATTGGGGTGGGGGGAGTAGGGGGGACGGTAATGGAACAGAATCATGCAACCATACTTAAACTGCATTGGGAGTTCACTGTGATTATTTTAACATTGGCTTTGCTTTCCCACTGTTTACAAAGAAAAGAGGTACTAAGATAAAGAAAGAATTCTTAAAAAAAGCTTCTGACTGCACTTTGGAGGGTTTGCGATAGTTCATTAGTCTGTGTTGATCCCACGTTACACCTTTCCCACTCCCAATCAGGCTTTTTTCACAAGTGAAATTCAAACCCAACTTATAGTAATTAATCTCCCTTCCAAATGCTCACAGTTCAGCTCTGGGCAGCTGGCAATCTTAGAATGCTCCAAAAATCTTTCTCTGCAAATTAAAAAGATAATCAGGACCTGGAGAGGAGAACCTAATTGAGTAAGAGTTTTTCAGACCCAGCAATTTTAATTATGAAATGTCAAGACCAACACCAGCCTTCCTGTCTGCAGGCTCTCTCCTTCCACTGAATACAAGTTCTAAAATGGCTAGTTTTAGATCTCATTCTCAAGCAGGAGACATTTGCATGATCCAGGAAAATCTTCCTTAAGTGATTTGATAGCTAAAGGCAAACTGGCCAAAAGGTAGAGCTAATTCATTCTTTGGGCACTGGCTTCACTAAAGTACTCAAGTGTTCTTGCTTAAAAGACTTACCCAAAACTTGTTCAGTCCCCAAAACAATATAAGCTCTACTTATGGGAGGTTCAGAGGTGTGACTAGGGTAGGATCATTGGGGCTTTGTCCTAGGGCATTGAAATTTAGAGGGCAACAGAATTTATAGTCCCTTCCACAATGCATAAACGTGGAGCTTAGCATGTAATTAGCAAGAATAATCAATTAAAGTAGGAAGCCACCAGATATTCTTTTCTGTCACCCACCCCCTTTTCCCAAACAAGCGTCTTACCCCGGGTCATCTATACCCCATGGCAGAGTAACTATGTTCTGGAGCCTCTGTGATTTCTCTTACCAAATGAAATTTTCTTAAATGTCGACTTAAGGATGCTTTTCCTGCTGTTTTCCCCTATTTCTTGAATTTTGTGAAGCTTGCCCTAGGCATGAAAAATGTTAATTATGGCTCTAGAGAAAGGGGCTAGAGGTTGATGCTACTGGAAGAGTCCCTAGCCGTATTTCTCCAATTTTTCCTTTTTCACTCTGACATTGACTAATAGAGGAATTGCTTGACTGTGTCCTTGAAATGCAAGACCATATATGTACTGGAGTTGCTTTTTTTTTAAGATGGGGGAGAGGGAAGAGGTATGTGTTTTTATTTTTGTTTTGTTGTTTTCATGACTGGCTTCAACTAAAATCTCACCATTCGCTCCTTAATCAAATAAAATAGCTTCCCAGGACAATTATAAGAAAGGTAGCTTCTCAACAGTCATAGCTGAATGTGATATTTGCTTTTCAGAGTAGCCTAGCCATTAACAAAAATTGATTGCCTGGCCACCCAAGACTACCAAAATAATCAGAGGGTGACTTTGGGGCTGTTTGATTTTAAACACTTTGGAAAAGCCAGCAGCATTTTCTGCTTTGGTGAATAACAATTCTCCACTCTGGTATATTAGAATAAATCAGCTCAGTTGGTACGGCATTGTTATAAAGTTCCCAACTATTATAAAATAGTTTCTATCAGAGCAGTTTTCTCCTTAGCCAGTCAAGTGGAATGATCCCTGAAAGCAATCTTGTGTGGAAGAAATGCTCTCAGTTTTCTCACTTCAAGTTCCTTGCATCATCATAAATTTGTGATAAAAAGGCTGATGCTTTGGGGAGTGTTGTTTTCAAAGTATAAAGAAAAAGCAACAAAGAGAATGCAACAGTAAACCTCAAAGTAGACAAACAATAACAATGCCCCAGACAAAGAAAGTTCTCCAATTTTTTAAAGGAGTTATGAGCAGAGAACTTTTTAAAAAATGTGGACTGTTATTTCTTCTTTACCCAAACCTTAGAGCTTGTGCCTCCTTAAAAGAAATTCAGAACACTGACAGGTTTTTGTACTTGAGTGGAAATGCTGATTATAAGAAACGTCTTGGCAGAGTCCTTAATGTCCCTGGCAGCTTGGCGATACGATAGAGCATAGGGCCTGGAATCAGAAGACCTGAGTTTAAATCAAGCCTCAGATACTTACTAGCTGTGTAACCTATGGCAAGTTTCTTAACTAGTCTGCCTCATTTCCCTCGTCTATAAAATGGAGATAACAGTAACATCTACTTCTCAGGATTGGTGTGAAGATCAAATGAAGTCATATTAAAGCACTTTGCAAATCTTAAAGTTCCATAAAAGTTTTAACTATCATTATTAAAGTGCCCTAAAAATTCAGTAAACCAAATGGAAGCAACTTCGGGCAATGGCTTAAATGCTGGAGAGCCCAGGCTTGCCCACTAAAGTAGAAGCAAACACATCCAAGGCTGCTGTAGTCTACTTTGGAGGGACTGATCTTGGTTGAAACAGTCAAGCAACCTAGATGCTGCAATGAATGAATGAATAAATGAAGGTCTTTTTTTCCTTCTCTCACTTCTAGCACTAGCACTACTAGATAGAATGCAGGAGTCAGGAAGGCCTAGGTTCCAAATCAGGTCTCTGGAGCCTACTAGCTGTGTAATCCTGGCCAAATCACTTTATCTCTCCAAGCCTCAGTTCCCTCATCTGTGAAAAAGGGAGAGTAATACCTGCAAGTACCTACCTTAAAGGGTACTTGTAAAGAAGGGGCTTTGTAAACCTTAAGGGTGTTGTAAATGGGAATCGTTCTCCATTCATTTATTTATTATAGATTTAGAGCTGGGCTTTAGAGGTTATGTTTTCCTATCACTTTATAGATGGGGAATTAGGGCCAAAGAGTCTAAAGGACTTGTCCACGCTCACACAGTTTAGCTTCAGAGCCAGGTTTCAAAATAGAGGCTTTTGACCCCAAATCTGGCATTCTTTCCATTACACCAGATTATCTGACACAGCAGTAGTAGACGCTGGATAAATATTTTTTGCACACCTATTCTAACTCTCCTTGCAAATACACAGTTCCACCACACTCAAAGAGGAAATATTCTATTGATGGGCAAAAGAAAACAAATAGAACTCTTAACAGAGCTTGTAGGAAATTCTGCTTGCCAGCAAACAGCCCTTTCCCAGAAACATGTCTTTAAACCTCGGTCACCGACAGCTACTGACCAAGCAGGAGTCATGACATTCACTGTCTCTTCTAGCTCCTTCGGTAGGTACCATTGGCCCTCCTCACACGCAGTTTTTAGCAGCTCCCAGGAGATGGAGGGGTCACTGGCATTCCCTTTTGTCATCCCTTTTGCAGTTCTTGAAGCTCCCAGCAGATGGTATTGGTGCTGTGCTCCCCTCTGGCCTCAGGCATCATTGGCCCTTTGCCAGGAAAACACACGTACAAGCACCCACCCACACATACACACAATATATACATGCACCTCTGTGGGCCCTCTATCTATACTGTAAAAAATACTCCAGAGTTTCCCTGTCTTAGCAAAAGACTCCTGGTACAGTAGCATGAGCTCTGGTCTTGGAACTAGGGGCCCTGGATCATAACGCAGGGTCAGTTCAATTCAACAAGCATTGACTTGCCAAGTACAAGGCACTGAGCTGTTTACTGAGGATACAAAGATGAAAAAAAAAACCAGTGCTTGTCCTCAAAAGCTTACATTCTCCTGGGTTAAGTGGCAGGGGATGGCTTGTAACCTTTACACACATAAGTAAATAAAAACTATATAAAAAGTAAATATATAGTAATTTTGGTTGAAAGGGTAAAACACTAATAAGAGGGGGGAATCAGGATAGGCCTTGTCTAAGAGGTAGCACCTGAACCACACCTTGAAGAGAACTAGATATTCCAACTAACATGGGTGAGACTAGCCTGTGGATAGACGTGGAGGTTGGACATGGAATATTGAGTTTGGAGAGAAGCAAGAAGGTCATTTGGCTGGCATATGGGGTGTGTGAGGAGTAGCAATAAGAAATGAGCCAGGAAAGGTAGCTTGGAGCCTGCTTGTGAAAGACTTTAAATGCCAGATAGAGCTGTATTTCATCATAGAGGTAAGAAGGAGCTACTGGAGTTTGTTAAATAGGGATATGACATGGTTGGGCCTGTGCATTAAGACCATTAGTTTGGTAGCTATGGAGAAGATGGGTTGAAAAGAGAAGATATTTGAAGCTGGAAGACCCCTCAGGAGGTTATTGAAATCTACATGAGATGTGGTAGAACTTTGAAACTTTGGAATCAGTTGTGAGACATGGGAGACACCAGCACAGGACCCCCTGACATGGTATGCCTGCATCAAAAAGGGCATTGTGCCCTTGGAGCAAAGCAAAATTGCGGTAGCTCAAAAGAAATATGAGGTGTGCAAATGTAAGGACATCTCCGCTCCAAATGTTCATATGTCTATTTGTGTCCGACTCGTGGTAGAGCTTTCTGAGATCCTTTTTGGTCTGATCGGCCATAGTCTGACACACTGTACCTTGACCTGACATAGTGATGTCATTTTAACTCTCTTCGAGCATGAAGGATAACCAATGTGAAAGGTGATGTCGGAATTAGGATGCTGACCATGTGAGTAGAGGGAAGGGTACAGAAAAAATTGATGTAACAGAGGTAGAATGGACAAGATTTGACACCAGATGACATGAAGGGCGTGAGGTGGAGGGAAGAGTTAAGAATGACTCCAAGACTGTAGAGTTGGGTGACTGGAAGCATGATGGTACCCTTAACAGAAGTATGGAAATTAGGAACAGGGGTGAATTTAGGGGAAAAGATAATGAATTCAGTTTTGGACATGTTCAGTTTGAGCTGCCTGTAGTAGATCCAGATGGAGATGTCCAGAAGGTATTTGGTGATGCAAGACTGAACCTATATCTCTACCACTTATTAAACAGATCACCTTAGGCAAATCGCAACCTCACTATGTTTTACTTTCCTCATTTATACAATGAAGGGATTGGATTTTAAATGGCCTTTAAGGTCTTTTCCAGATCTAACTTTATGATCTTGTGAAATAGGTCTTTCTGAAATATATATACATACATATATACACATATATATGTGTACATATATATGGATTATATTTCACTCAAACAGTGCTAGACAAGGTTGCTTCTAAGTGGAACTGTGACTCTTACCAATCTCTGGACTCATAGAAGTTTATCCAAGAGTTAGGAACAAATCTTGCCCTCCTCATCTCTAAGTAGATCTCTGTCACCAACATCCATCCAGGTTGTAGCATCATCCATCCAACTGCACACCATAGCTTGGACTATAGGCATCATTTAGTTTTTCCAATATAGATTGCTAAATTAATCCCTTATGAGTGGTCATGTATATTGTTGTAGTATCCTTGTGTTTGACACGATTGGGGCAATGTTATCTACAAAAAGGAAGATCGAGAAGACCCTATCCTCTCCGCATAGGATACCCTTAACAATAGTGGTGAACACTTTTGTCAAGCATACATCTATTTTGTGCCTCACTTGATATGGACAATCAAAGAATTATTTAACAAGCTTATCTCTGGTTGAAACCATCAAGGCATCTTGTGGATATTAGTCTATGCGCAGAGGTCAACTTGTCGGAAGAGAAACTTTAGCGCTAAATTTTGCTCTATTTACTCAGATACTATTTGACAATACAAAATAGCAAACACTAGGACCCAATATTCTTTCAGTTCAGTTGTGTGACTATGATGATATAATTGGCTATAGAAAAATATTTGCAAGAGTTTGCTCATTTTTTCCTTCATATATATTTATCAAGGAGAACCTTGTTGTGTGTGCTGCCCTATTTTACATAGATCTGTATAGCTATGAGAAAGTAAATACAGACTATCACTAAGCCTTTCCTCCTATGGCTCAGGAGCTACAGGAGCCCTCTGGACCCATTAACACATTGTGTAGACTCCCTGTGATGAGTGGACGATGGCTATATAGGATGTGCGGGCACAAATTCTTATACTCTATATCATTTAAAGGAATACCCATATGGATGGGATCCAGCCATCGAAATCATGGTACTATTCATTACATATTATTCTGCATGTCTTAAGTTGTCTCATGTATCGATATGGGTAAAAGAATTCATCACTTGGAGGCCTACCCTTTTTGAGCTTAGCTAAAATGTCCCTCAGACCATTAGATTATCACTAAAACTGTATCTGAAACCTTTTCATCTTGGTGGGACATGCCAGAGATTTTCATCTACCCAAGATATTGAACTAGAAATCCCATCTCAATGAAAGACTAGAGATCAGTCTGTCATGCATTGGTTTTAATGATCACTCTGGATCTTAATGTTTTACCTCCTTCCCTTTCTAAGTGTTCATAAACTGTCCCTTTAATGGTATGTTTTAGAATTTTACCTAGACTCAAAGTGAAAACCAAAATGGTACCTGACCTTGGGGAAATCACTTAAGTTATCTGAGTCTATTTCCTCATTCGTGAATGATTGTGTTAGGTTCTATCAATTGTCCTTAATACCTCATAGCATTGTCTTGGGGATCAGATGAGCTGGTTTGTTGGAATTATTCCATATCTCAGTAGATCTGTTATTTCACCAATGTTGGTATTCCTTCTAAAGTGACAAATAGCAACCTAGCCATACCTTCTTGTTCTTAGTAACTCTTGTCTTTGTCCTCCTATAAATTCTCCACTATGGATCTGCCCAAGATCCAGTCAGACTTCTTCCAGGTCAGTCAGTCAGTTAACATGCATTTATTAAGCACTTATAGTCTGCCAGGTACTACATGGTCCCTGCCCTCAAGGGGCTAACATTCTAATGGGAGAGACAACCTCTAGCTTTGGCTGAGTCTTGGAAGAAGCCTGGGAAGCCTGGTAGTAGAGGTTAGGAGGGAGAGCATTCCAGGCATGGGAGACACAATGAAGAGGCGAAGAGTCAGGGACTAGAGTGTTATGTGGGAGGAATGGTGTGGAAGCGAGTGATAGAAGAAGACTGGAAAGGTAGGAAAAAGCCAAGTTGTGAAGTGCTTTAAATGCCAAAGAGAACACCTTATAATTGATCCTGGAGGTCACTTAACATTACGTGGGTATCAGCGGACCTCTCTGACGAGCTCTTTGATATTTCTTATTTTTCCTAATTGATGAATGGGTCCCCCTCCTTTCCCATTCAGACATTTCTTTAATGATTTATTTCATGAAATTCTCTAGTACAATATATTATTTGGTTTATTAATCCATCGACAAGCATTTTTATTAAGTAGCTACTATATTCCAATCACTATGTTTAACATTGAGAATACAAAGTCAAAAATGAAATAATCTCTTTGTGCAAGGAGCTAGCTTACTTTCTTTGAGGGAGACAGCATATATGTGCATACATATAAGAACTTGCAAAACCAATACAAGATATTGGAGAAGGGGGTAGAGGCAGTGGGGAGGGTTATTGTTAATTGATAGAACCTGTTTAGGCCCAGGGAAAGTGGAAACATTCAATAAACGCAATACAAATCTAAGAATTATTCACATTATCCTGAAGGATTTCTTAAGCTTTGTCTTATCTCCGTTTTCATATGTTTTATGTCATATCTCTCCCAACTAGACTTTAAGTTCCTTAAAGGTACCATATCCCATTCATCTGTGCAGCTGTCATAGAGCTTGACCTGCAGTAGGTAAGAGGACTGGAAAGCAGGCCCTATGAGGCTGAGTTGAAGGAAGCAGAGATGGCTCTCCTGGATAAGATAGTGGGATGATGTTAACCGACTTCAAGTTTTGAAAGGCTTTTATATAGAAGAGGAATTAGGCTTGTTTTTCTGGGATCCCAAGGGCAGGCCTAATAAGAGCAGTGGGTAGAACTTGTAAAGAGATAGATTTAGACGTTGGTGTGAAGGGCAAAACGTCATAACAATTAGTACCATCCCAAGGTAGAGTGGCCTGATGGAATATAGAGGCTACCCTTTATTGAAAGTCTTCCAAAAAGACTGGAAGACCACTCAATAGGGATGTTGTAGAAGGAATTTTTGGTCAACTATGAACTGGGTGAGGTAATAGTAATCATAATAAATAGTATTTGTATAGCACATTAAGGTATGCCAAGCATTTTGCATATGTTATCTCATCTGATCCTCTTGATGACCTTGTGAGGCAGGTGTTATATCTCCTATTTGCAAGTAGGGAAATAGGCTCAGAGATGTTATGAGACTTGCCCAGGGTCATGCAGTTAGTGTGTGAGTGAGGATTTGAACTCAAATTTCCTTTCTCCAAGTCCAACAGTTTGTCCACTGTGTCATCCCACTGCCCTGAATTAGTGAATCAGAATCTCAGAAAAGGGAGGGACCTCAAAGGTCATTCAGTTCAACCTGTAACTGACCAAGAACGCCTTACCACCCACTGATGACCTCTGAGATTCTTTTTATCTCTAATACTATTCAATTCTACAATAAATATCTGATTTGCTGATATGCTTGGCAAAGAGGAAGGAGGAAGCAGTAGAAGGTGGATCATAACATTGGGTTATTCGAATAAAGGTGAATTCAAAACATATCACAGGTATGGATCAAGAATGTGAAGCAAGAAGAATAAGCAGATACAAATAAGAGCCTAAATGACTTTTTCTAGGACCAAGTCAGTGATACGGCTGCCTCAAGGAAATTCTGGACCAAGCATAGCAATATGTAAATCCTTTGAACATACTTTGCAAACCTCAAAGTGCTACATACTGCCAGTTATCATTTTTTAAAAACTAATCTAACACCTAGATGTGTGTTTATGTAGCTTTGTACATGTATGTATCTTTATATAATAAGTGTTATATATGCACATATGCTTCCTAAAGCTACCTAGAAATATTTGTATCTCAAAGTCAATAAACATTTGCCATCAGCTCGTTAAACCTGCATCATTAGTCGAATTTCCTCAGTATGAACAGAGGCCAGCAACCAGAGAAAACAGGAATATTATGGGTATTTGGAATAAAGAAAAGTTTTAAAATAATAGTCTGTTACAAAATAGTCTTTGGTCCACAAGGAAAATCTGTTTTAATTCACTCTGGCTTTGGTGCCCATTTGTGGCTGTGGGCTCCACTGCCATTTCTAACACTCAAAATGAACATTTTGATGGCCCACTCCAAGAATATCATCTTCTCCCTTTGATGCCAGCCTTTTCTACACTGCTGCTAAGATGGGGGCAGGGGTGAAGGTTGGGGGGACAAGTGTGTCAAAGCTTGCCCTTGGGGCTGATGTGACATTTGCTTTCTGAATGACAACTTGTGCCGGCAAACAATTCTCCCTGGCTGCCTCACCCTCTGATAGGGCTGGCGCCCACCCAGCTTTGAACAGAGGTTCATTCATAAAAGTGCTTCTGTCTAGTGGTTAGAGTGGGTGGTAGGGTAGGGTGAGAGGGTGTAATGACAGTGTGCCAGGACTTCTTGGTCGCAGCTGCACCAATGACTTATCATGTGACCTCAAGCAAGCCGTTTAACCTCTTGGTGCTCCAGTTGGCCTACCAATTAAACCAGCCCAGCAGATAGCGAAAGCACTTACCAGATGATGTTCTATTAGAAATGCTTCTCTATTAGAAATGACCCTTTTCAGTATTTTGGAGACAAAGAACAAAAGCATGTGCTTAATGGAGTTTTTAATGGCTCAAAATTCAGAGTTGCCTTGAAAATAGGGGTAGGTCTCATACCCCTGTACATACAGCACTTTAGAGTTGTTTGGTTCACAGGTGCTACATAGACTGAAAGTAGGGGATTTTGATCAGGATAAAATTGCTTGGAGGCCTCTTAATAAAAGGTGCTTGAGTTTGCAAGAGTGAAATTTTGTTAGAAATAATGTCATTATCTCCAGCATCTCTTCACCCCTACTCCCCCCACCCCAACACACATCTGAGACATTAAATAACTCTAGTAAATCTCTAGGAAAGTGTAAATCTATTAAAAAAAGTATTTTCTAGAGCACTGCATCCTCAGGTCAGGTGCTATCACAAACGGCATCCATGTACCCAGGTGGAGAGAATGTGAAGTTGGGATGCTGAGCCACCAAAAATGGTGAGATAACACAGTGCTAACAGAAGGCAAGGAGTAAGAAAAGACTAGGGAAGGCAAAAAGATCTGGCCTTTAAAAATCTCTTATTTGCAGCTATCCAAGCTGGCATTTTAAGATGCAGTGTTTTCCCTTGGAAACCAATAAGTCCACTTATATTTTGTCCATTGGCTTTTCTAGAAATGGACTCTGTTTGCTCATATTTTCACCTGTCACAAAAACAGTTATGGGTCTTTGTCCTAAGAAAATAACAAAGATTCTTTTAGTACTAGATTTATATGTACGTGCAGCCAAGCATTAACATATTTTAAGGCAACAATGAGAGGCAATAGAGAGCTGACCTTGGGGTTAGAGACACCTGGGATCAAGTCCCATCCCTGACACATAGTAACTGTCTAATAGATCCTAGGCAAGAGACATAACCTCTCATTTATCCTCTCCCTGGTTCCCAGCTCTCTAAGTTGATCAGTATTAGTATAGGGTCCCCTATTACCAGTTTTACCCCTTTACCAGAGGGTCCCCATACCAGTAAATCACAGGTCTGCCCACCCCACCCCAAAAGGCACAATAATAGTATCAAAAACAAAGAAAGGGAAACCTTAGGGGAAAGATGCACACACGATATATTTTGGATCGTATACATTGTCTGTCTCTTTCTTATTACATACACACATACATACACAGAGGGAAATCACTGAGGTGAAGTATCATTTGTCATAAGCATTACTTATAGTGTATGTGTTATGATACAGCATATAAATATGTATTTATAGTTCTAATTCTACAATGTAAAGTTGGCAATATAGTTGCCAGTTTCTGAAATAAACTATTTTGATGATATGTTTAAATTTGTTTTAGTTGAGTCACTTTTGTAAAGTCAGATATATATTCATTTTGAATGAATGACTTTATTTGGATGTATATATGTTTACATAGTTACATTTATTCTCAAAGTCACAAATAAAAGCCTATCACATTACTTTAGCATCATACCCTGAATATTTACATATTACATAATTTCTTGTAAATTACCCAATTTTCAAAGCTCTAGAAAAAGGTAAAAAAAAAATTATATCTCCTTCTGTAAAGAACTATCTATTTTGAATCCTTGAATTTTACAAAATTGCTACATGTCCATGTGAACATGTTTAGGGTTTATAATTTTTAAAATCTCTAAACAGTCTGTAAGGGATTTTAAGGCCTAAATACTGGTAAATACACATATACACACTCACACATGCATATGTGTGTGTATTAATAAGCATCTTTTTAAAATATGTGTGTTCTGTTCCCAGTGGACAATTCTATCTCTGTGGATACATAAATGTTTATACATTTTAAAAAGGCATAATTCTTAGCTAATAGACCAGAATACCTCCTTCAGAACCCTTCTGGTCTTTTGTGCAAGTGCATGGTGAGAATGAATACACTGCTTATTAAGAAAGCATAATAAAATTCTGCATGAGAAGTAGTTTCTGCCCATGCTCAGCAGCTCCCCTTAAAGTTCATTCTTGTGGCTTCCCCATATTTGACCATGTCACAGGACCAGCCAGCTGAGAGATTTGCTCCCTGTGCTAACATTTGGATCATTATCCAAAACCACCGGCAATTGCATCTGAAGTATTGGCAAAATTAGAATCTAGCAAGACCATTTCCCCTCCATTCACTGCCAAAGAATCCCACAAATGTATTTCAGCAAGTCTTCTGATCAGCCCTGGAAGGTGATCTGCTTTCCCTTTCTTTTATTTGATATATTATAAACCCATGAACCGCTTACATTTTTTTATGCTTTGCTTTCTGCTTGCTGCAACTCTATTCACTACTTGTTCTGCCGGTGAAGTCATTCTCGGCAAAACAGAAGGCAAGGCATTACATTACCATTTAGGCAAGGTCCCTCAGCATTTCTGGGCATTGCCTCACTCATTTTGATACAACCTATATTTTCCTGTGATTGGTGCTAAGCAATTTTTGATAAAAAAAATAATTGATGCGCCGCCACATTTAGCAACATTCAGCAGAATGGCGACACAATGAAGAAAAAAATGCTTCCCTAGCCTCAAATGCATGTCCCGAGTAATAACTGTCTTGTTTGCTTTTGTGCCTGGCTAAGCATGAATGCTTTTTTTTTTAAAGCTCCCTCTTGAAGTGGAGCAAAGTTTCCGTGTCTTCATCAGGCCAGGTTCAGGAGTCAGTTATTATTGTTATGCTTTTGGCTATTCAACCTAGACTTGAAATTGGGAATTTTATAAAGATTGTATTAAAATGACAATTACAAAGTTATTGGATTCACCATTTCTTTCTGATTTTTCTTCATCCATCCCCAAATTTCCTTCTAAACAAGTACAAAGAGATCTACATATTTAAGGCAGTCTCTAAAAATATGCAGGTTACAGATTGATTGTAAATAGGAAGTCATAGACCCAAATCATTTCTGGATTTTCTGACTCAGTAGCTAAGTTAAGAAGACAGATTGGGCAAGAGGGACATGTACCTGTTTGGAGAGACGTGATTAGAAATCCTTTGACTTAGGGCAAAAACAGTTGAGTGGTGGGGTAGAAGGGTGGCAGTAGTACAAAGGACAGTCTGGCAGGGAGGGGTGGTGGTGACAATGCAGAGAATATTCTGATCATAGGTATAGTCACAAAGCAGTTCAGAAGACGTTAAAACCATAGGTATAATCATGATGTGGTGTGGATCAGTTGTAGTCCATGAGGTAAGACAGAGGGAAAGTGGTTGCCACGTACAAAAAACGTGCCTTCCAGCCCTCTCCCCTCCTCTCCCCCCTCGAAGAGGAAAGTGCACCCCCCACCCTGTAAATGTCAGTACTCTGGGGCAAAGCTCTGTTTATCACAAGCTAGTTAAGGCTTTGCTGCTCGTCAATCAATCTGAGTAACACATACCCTTGTGCTTTGTTTGGGCTTTCTGAAATCCAGTTTTTCTGATCATGGACAAAATATTGCATACATGGAAATTTTGCTTGGGGGAGAAGGGAAAAATGGGGCCAGAACCAAGCCACGAGAACATATATGAAATATCCCTTTAAATCACCTAACCAAAGTGAGATAGTGACTCTA
This sequence comes from Phalanger gymnotis, assembly GCA_028646595.1. Lineage (NCBI taxonomy): Eukaryota > Metazoa > Chordata > Mammalia > Diprotodontia > Phalangeridae > Phalanger > Phalanger gymnotis. The sequence continues at coordinate 224,045,442 of CM053625.1, read as the reverse complement.
GAACTACAGTTAGTGATGGACGGATCCTTATTTGTAAGTATTTAATGTTTCTTAGGAAGCACTTCTAAAAGAAATTGGCATGTAATGACAGCACTCACTGGAAAACAGGCCGATTATAAAATGCACTAACTTATCTGGTATTCATTTGAAAAGTAAATGGATGCGAGTCAAGGTGAGAGTTCACTACCAATTCAAATATTTTCCTTTAACAGGCTCTAGCACTCCTGCTTTAATTCAAGCAGAAACACAAGTATGAATAATCAAACTGGATGATGCTCATCAAAAACCTTTGTGCCTTGCACCATTTCAAATGGTCATTGAAGCTTAATGGCAAAAAATTTACATTATTCCTTTAATTTGTATTCTGTTCCTTCCTTCTGAGTGATGTGATTGTGATTTTCTGTTGCCCGCTGTATTATTTTGATGCAAATGCTATATTATGTGTGCCTGAGTCCAATTTCCTGGCTTTTGCCAGTAAAGAAGCAGCTACTAAAATAGTTCAAAATCAGGGTTATTTAAAGAGTTCCTAACTACTGGTTCTAATTAGTAAAACAATACAGTTGGGGTGGGAGCCTGGAGGGTTGCTATCTGGAGACACCTTGAATACTGCAGCTTGATAATTGCTTGCACACAAAAAGGCAAAAGATCAGCAAAAAGTCAACATTTGTTACCCAACTTGCCTCCTTTTCACCCCCCAGTGATGAATATTAGAGTTTATCCAAATTGCACCTACACAAGAATTAAAAAAATTTGTAATTCAAGGAAAACTCCTTTTGCTGAAACATAACCACCCAGGGATGAATGCTTTATTGAGATACATGGGGTTGCACGCCAAAGTCGGCAAATATAAGGCCCCAAGGGTGTTCATTGCATGTAATGTATGCACAAGCTAATTTATTATAACTGTGACTAATTTCCATTTCTTGTGCTTAGAGTTGCCTTGCTAATTACAGGGATGTTTTCTTAACTTTAGTAATTATGTTCTATGCTTTATACAGGCAACAGAGCAAATGAGTGAGGGCGGATTGCACGCTACTTGGAGACAGATGCATCCAAGTGAGATGAAATCTATGTCAGCCCTATCAGGGCCGACACCCCTAATCAGAAGCCTCACAATCTTTGATCAACTCCAACAGGCTGCATTGGAAGCATTTGGAGAAATATTTGATAGAACTCCACATAATTAGATTGACTGGCTTAATTAGAAAAAGTTTGTGGGCAAAGGGAAGCTGTCGCGTCTGTGGTTCGCTCTGATGGTTTGCAGCCTCATCCCAGGAGGCCTTTAGCACAAAGCCCTCCCTGCTGAGCTAACACACACTGGTGTGTTTTCACATCCAAATCAGGCCACTGAGGGTCTATAAATCCAAGGGATGGTACCAAAGAATGACCTTCCCCTCCCCTCTAACCCCTCTTCCAAACAGCAGCAACAGAGCTTGCCAAAATAACAGAAATAACATTTTCTTCTTGTTTGCTGGAATAACAAGGCAGAGGAAGAAACATTCTCAGATGTGAAGGTAGCCTGCAGAAAGATTGTGCTCAAGTCAGTTGTAGGAGGAGTACTTCATTAGACCACGATATTCCTAGGGTCCCTGAAACACCACTGCCATCCCCAGCCATGTAGCACCTAATCTGATGTCCCAGAAACAATTTTTAAGAAATGGAAACTTTAATCGTTCAATCCAACATCACTGGAACTTCAGAAGAAAAAAAAAACTTAGGAACACTATGGTGATGACCACAAAGCCAAGTCACCCATAACTCATCAAGAAGGGGCAGTGAAGATAGGAACCGGTAGAGAGGGCTCTAAGAAAAGGGGTGGAGGAGAATTTGCTCATCAGTAGGAAGCAGCTCAGTTATTTGCTGATGAAAAGTAGGATCAAAAAGGACCATTTCAAGGATTAAAAGCCAAAGGAGCTCAGAGCAAAGGAGGAAAACAATAGCAAACTGCCCTTAACAAACTCATATTTTTACTTACTCTGTTGCAATTTCCAATGACATCCTTCCTTCCTATCACACGGCAAAACAGCGATTTCAAAATGAATGGTGTATGTATGAGTGGGATTTTGTGTGTGTGTGTGTGTGTGTGTGTGTGTGTGTGTGTGTGTGTGTGTAAAATCACATCTCCACCTTCTCAAGTTTTGTAGATCAATGCTATTTATTCAGGACGTGGCAAACACCAAAAGATGGCAAAAATCTGTTACCTCTTTGCCAGAATTAAAATGACTTCCCTTCTTTATAGCAGTAGGGCAATTAAACAAAAAACCATTCAAAGTACAAAAATTGATCAGCCTTCTAACTATGCCATTATATGCAAACATTTAATGATGTGTTCAAGCTACTCACATTATTTTTAAACTAAATAAATCAACCAGAATTGACATAGATCACTGTAGGGATGATGCTGTGGAATTTTTAATACTCCACTGAAAAATATTCATATGCTTCATTCTTATAATAACCAAAAAAAGTATCCTAATGCATCAAAGGATATACACCTAACATAATTTGTAATGAAGCCATATTTAAAATAATTGAATTGTTGAAATACTAACACATGCAAATAAATGTGATTTTTCATAAATGGCAATACATATAAGACAGCCAGAACTGAGTCCTTATTTTAATTTTGGCCTCCACATTCAGAATTCAAGTGGCATTTGGTCATAACTCTGCTTTCATTTAACTTTTACCCATGACAAAAGGAGTGTGAGATGGTAGTGGAAATACTGATAACTCATCAAGCCCCCCAATATAACTCGTATAGTAAAAAGGCTAATTAACAGGATGGCTTCATAATCACACATGAAAGGAGAGGTACAAGAAAGCCTCTAAGGCTGGCTACAATTAGCTCATGCGGTGCCCCGAATCTCAATCACCAATTAAATCACGAAGAATGTCGTACTGCTATGAGGGTCTGCCTTGAAGAACAACCATTACTGAGAAGTCTTTTCTTCATCCATGCAAGTGATGTTTGTGTGCCTGCATACCCAACCCATAAGAAAGGACAGGCACCCAGCAAATGCAATTCTTTTAACACATTCTTTTATAAACGTTATCATTCCTACTTAATGCAAAGTGGTTTACACAGCTATTATGAAAGGAAGTCAGCCGTCCTTGGTCTCTCAACTGTTGTACCTTAGAAAGCTTCAATGCCAGACACAATCTGCAGTCGCTAATAATTTGATGACAGACTGCAGGAAGGGACTATTTCAGAGCTAAGAGAAATAAAAGCCATTGACATTTATATTGTGCTTTGGGGATTGCAAAGCATTTTATGCATATTAGCTCATTTGAGCCTTATCACAAACCTGTGAGGTAAGACAGGCGTTATTATCTCTATCTTAAAAATGACATAACAGAGGCTCAGAGAGATGAAGTGATTTTCCCAGGGTCACAGCTTGGCAATGCCAGAGGCATGATCATTCAAACCGAGGGATGTCCTAACTCCACTTCTTTCTAACTCTTCTCTTTCTATTAGACCAACCTGCATCTTGGCTCAGCCACTTCTCCTTCCCTACCTTTCCCTATGTGTAGTAAATAAGGAAATAGCAGTTCAGAATCTGGAAAAGCTTATTTACACCTTATGAAGGGGAGAAAAACAAATTAAGGTTGAGCAGAAGGGAGATTGGCCCTCACTAATCCTTTGTTTTCTTCCTAAAGGATTAATTTTTTTTTTATTAAATCAACAGCACAGGCTCCTAATTGTACATTTCCCCAAATACAACTTGTAAATGACTCTTTGTTGCAGAAGACATATGAATCAGACTCTTTGAATGTCTGACACTTGCCCTGTGCCTGTTGTAGAAAGCAGTTGTTGGTGCTGCTTAATAAATGTGCGGGAACAGTGTCCCATTCTGCACAGGATGCAGCTATTTCTGCTGCCCAGCTCCCATCGTCCTTGAAAACGGTTTTATGCGAAGAGGGAGGCAACTTTTAGCGAGCACACCAAAGCCTATTTGCCCTTGTGACACATCCTAGCACGAAGGAGCTTGCTCAGATGTTTCCTACCACAAAATGTGATTTGCAAGTAGGAGATCAAATCAGTCCTGATAACATGAGGCATCCAGTTGAAGGAAGGGATCAAAGTTAGAAATCCAGCCTCTCTCACTGATGCATAATTTATATGCACAGTAGGTAGGAGCCAGTCACAACATTAAGGTCTTTCTGAAGAGGGAAGAAATTACTGCTTTCCCCAATAAACATTTACTTTGGGTGAAGTAGCTTAGGGGAAACATTTCTGTGGGAGATTTCTGCTTTTCTCTGAACAAGGCTGACGAGCTCTAAGAGTCAGCCTTGCATGTGAGAGTGGAATGTGCAGGTGAGTATTTAAAAACCTATTTGTTCATTCTCTGCAGAAGTAGTGAAACGGCTCAAGCTTCACGTTTGAGCTAAAGGACTAAAATGAGAACTCTGTATTTTAAAAACCACAAAACACCTTCTCCCCAACCTTCCTCTATTGGCCCAATTGCCTTCCTTGCTATATGTGCCATTCTGATGTACTAGGGGGCTTGATAAAGTTTAACACAAAAAGTCCTTAAACTCATGAGATTTCACACAGTCATAATTCACCAGATCTTCCTAAAACAAACTATATCCATATATAGGAAGACAGGTAGAAATGCTCAGAACTGTAACTAGTATGGAAGTGAAAGCTATGTCCCAGGGTGTCGACATTGCTTATAAATGGGTACTTCCTCCCTGGAAGGTAATGCTTTCTCCTCTCCCAAGAGTACCATTTTGGAGCTTCATCTCCTCCTCTGACAGTGACACATGTCACAACTATTCCCAGCCCTCTGACCCAGAACCTATAGTCATATCACTGTGGTACCCCTTTCCTGGATCTCACCCTCCTACCCAACCCTCACAGGGATAATAAGGGCAGGACTCTCATTTTATCACTGAAGGCCCTCCCAGTGTGAATATATTGGTGATAGAATTGTCTTCTGCATTACTATGGCCCTCCAAACCCCAACCAATCTTTCTACTGCATTTGCCACAGTTAAGCCTAGTTATGATTCTGGTTTTTCTTGGGACAAATGGAGCTACTCAAATTATATTATGAGTAGAAATTTCACTGGCACTTTTCATAATTTAAGGGTAGGAGGTAACTTCTGAGAGCAGTCGAATTTACGTCTCCAAAAGGAGCTAAGGAGAAAAGAGAATAATAAATGTCGGCACAACTGGAAAGACTTTTTTTAAAAAGACATATCTAATGGTATGTATTTCCCCTAGTCAGTCTTAATTTTTATATGTTGAAATCATTCATGCATTTAAATTATTAGACAGATAATCACTTCCTTGAAATAATTTCAGCACTCATCTATAATAAAATAGATTTCTTTCAAAGACCCCCTAGTTAAATGTGCTCAGTGCTACTTTCTGTATCATGCAGGTCAATTTAATTCTGCTCTATACTCTCTACACAGCTAAACAATTGCTTTTCAGAAACTGGAGAGCACAGTGAATGCTGCCTGTAATATCCATCTAGAGGTGGCCTTGAACACTTGCGTTAATAAAAGCTTGACATCTGAAATCCCACTCTTATTCATCTCTTATCAAAGAATTCGTCAAGATTTCTGGAAATTAATGCCATATTAATCATTACTAATAATTCAATAATGAGAGACATTAAAAACGTAAGAAAGAGACATTCTGAGAATGTCAGCAGTGCCGTCCATTTATGGCATAAGTACACCTCTGTGTGATTGTCCACACCTCACCATCTGTAGTACTTGCGACCTCCAGCCTGGCAAAGATCCTCATCTACAAGATGGATAGAGTGCTTCCTAGATGATACCCTATCCCTTCCTGATATCTGAAGACTATTTTAAACACTTATTTGGGCCAACCAGGGCTTCGAAGAGCTTTAGCTTTATTTTATCAGGACTTCTTGCATATATCAGCACTGGGGAACCCACAGCCTCAAAAACACATTTGGCCTTCTAGGACCTTGGGTGCAGCATTTTGACTGAGTCCAAGTTTTACAGAACAAATCCTTTTATTAAAGGGATTTGTTCTGTGAAGTTTGGATTCAAAGAGCTGCACCTTTAGGCTTCTAGCCTCATGAATGTACTGTACTTTCCCCACAACTTCACCTAGGGATAAGGCAGGGACAAGGGCAGGAGTAGGAAAAACTAGGAACTATCTAGACCTCATTCAGGGTCAAGACTTTATAGTCAATCACCAAGTTACCAGTAGGCAGAGATCAAAAGTGGGAGGCATGTTTAAGGTCTGAGAATAGAGTCTGGCAGCCTGGGGAAGATTAGGACGCAAAGAAGGCAAATACAGCAGGTAAGTTTGGGGGTCTAGCAAGCTTCTAGGGAACCCGGAATCTGAAAATGGGGCTTAATTTGTCTACAAGGGAATGCTTTCTAGGATTACTTGATGGTTATACTTTACCTTCCAAGGACCCTGACCTTCTGCCTATACTTCAGCTATTGCTGGATCTCTTCCCTTCCGTCTTAACTTCATCCTCACCTTCACCCTATTAGTTCTTGCATTAGAAACAGCTGCATTGGCTCAGCAGTTGAAATGTGTCTCCTGATCCCTCCTTTAAGTAAGGCTCATAGTCCCTAGGGAAGCTACACCATCTGTTTTTCCTAAGTAGAAGAATGCTATAGTGGAAACAATAGGGTAATAATCTGGTACCCCATATAGAACCCTGAATTTTGAGTAAGGGGATATGAATTAAGATCCTGGTGTTGCCACTCACTCTCCTTGGGCAAGTCACTGATGGCTCTGGCCTCAGTTTTTTCATTTGTAAAATGAGAGTGTTAGAAGATGATCTCAAGTTCTTTCCTGCTCTAAATATATGATTTGAATTCTAGAGTCAATACTGCCACGATGTATCCTTGGACAAATCACCTCCCTGGAGCTCAGTTTCTTAATCCTTAAAATGAAAAGATTAGATTATATGATCTCCAAAATGACTTATTTATTTTTGAATAATATTTCATTTTTCTCCAATTATATGCAAAAACAATTTTTTAACATTTAAAAAAATGTTGAGTTCTAAATTTTCTCCCTCCCTCCCCCCACCCCAAGATGGCAAGCAATTTGATATAGGTTATACATGTGCAATCATGCAAAACATATTTCCATATTAGTCATGTTGTGAAAGAAAACACAGACCAAAAAAATACAACCATGAAAGAAATAAAGAATATGAATATTATGCTTTGATTTGCATTAAGACTCCATCAGTTCTTTCTCTGAAGGAGGATAACATTTTTTATCATGAATCTTTTGCAATTGTCTTGAATCACTATATTGCTGAGAATAGCTAAATTATTCACAGTTGATCATCATAAGATATTGCTGTTACTGTGTACAATATTCTCCTGGTTCTGCTTACTTCACTCTGCATCAGTTCATATATGTCTTCCCAGATTTTTCTGAAACCATTCTGCTTGTCATTTCTTATAGCACAATAGTATTCCATCACAATCATATACCACAACTTGTTCAACTATTCTCCAATTGATGGGTGTCTCCTCAATTTCTAATTCTTTGCCACCATAAAAAGAACTACTATAAATATTTTTGTACAAATAATTTTTTTCTTTTTCAAAAAAAAATCTCTTTGGGATACAGACCCAGTAGTGGTATTACTGGGTCAAAGGTTATGCACAGGTCAAAATGACTTTTAGAGCTTTTAGGATTCAATGATCCTCTCTCACATCCTTCTTGCGAATGTAATAATTGGCACTTATATATCACTTTAAGGTTTGCAAAGTACTTTACACATAGTATCTCATATGATCCTTACAACAACCCTTTGTGGTAGATGCTATTGCTATCTTCTTTTTTACAGATGAAAAAAACTGAGGCTGGAAGCAATCAAGTGGCTTGCCCAGGGTCACACAGCCGGTAAGTTTCTGAGCAGAGATGTGAATGCAGGTCTTCCTGACATGAAGTCCAGCCCTGGAGCCAGAGATAGCAAATTCAAAGCAGGCAAAACTCCTGGGTGGAACACAAAATAGACTAAAATGTAATCAGGGATTGTTTAACAAAATAAATAAAAATGCAATACAACATAGATAATGTTAATTTGTGAATTTCTAAATCAATACGTGGCTTGTAGGGATCCATTTCTATTTGAGTTTAATACCACCTAGATGTCTGATGTAACCAAGATGGAGACAACAGAGTGAATTTTCTCTCTATGGTTCACTCCCAGGTCCTTAGTCCGTGGTCTGTATTCTATTGTAATCATCCTCATTATGGCCCTTTTCTATCATCAGAGGAACTGATACATTGTACCAGGCCAAATTTGAAATATAGTAAACTGGGAACGGATAGAACAGTATTCTAATTCTTTACTTGCAAGAATAAGATCTTTAGGGTAGCTAAGCAATGCAGTAGAGGGAGTATCAGGTCTGGAGTCAGGAAGGCTTCCCTTTCTGAGTTAAAAATCTAGCCTCAGACACTTGCTAGCTGTGTGACCTTGGGCAAGGCACTTAACCCGGTTTCCCTCAGTTTCCTTATCTATAAAATGGGCTGGAGAAGAAAATTGAAAATCACTCCAGTGTCTTTGCCAGGAAAACCCCAAATGGGATCATGAAGAATAGGGCACAACTAAAATGACACAACAACAACAACAAATAATAATAATAATAATATCTATAATTCTCCTACCTCTATTCATCTGCTCATCATTCTACCTTGGTAAAACCTCCCCTTCACAGTAATAGATTGTGGCTTAGGAGATTGGCATAGTTCCATGAGGGGTGGAGAGAAAGAGAAAGAGAGAGAGACACTGAGAGAGAGAGAGAGAGAGACAGAGACAGAGAGAGAGACAGAGAGAGACAAAAAGAGACAGAGAGAGACAAAGAGACAGAGAGAAACAGAGACAGAGAGAATAGATACATAGCTACATAGAAAAAGATAGAAAGACTGCTAGATAAATAAACACACAAATGTAGATGGGAGAGAGAAATATAAAGAAAAGAAGGAAGAGATATAGACAGCAAGATAAATAGGATAGACAGATACATAGATAGATAACAGAAGATTAAGTGCTTAACTGTGCTAGTTACCACGCTAAGCCCAGGAGATACCAAGACAACAATTACCTTTCCAGAGTTTACAATCTAATGAAGGAAGAGGGATGGAGATAAAGCAGGTGTTGAGGAAGGGAGTTTGTGAGAATGAGTTGGGCCTGGAGTGAAGCAAGCATAGCTTGGGGCTCTCATGAAATGGGCAAGCTCCGGTAGTTCCAATCAGAAGAGCAAGCCTCAGGGCAGAGGTTTCTCCAGAGTTGGGCAGTGGCTGATTAAGAGTTGAGAACCATTGCCTAGCTGCCAGGGACTGTTATTGTCCCTGTGATTCACCTTAAAACCCTACGATTTGATAGCCCCATTGTACTTCACACGCCCTCATTAGACTTCATCTGCAGTATGGTTTCAGGGTGGGGTGCCACAGTTTAAGAAGGACGTTGGTAAGCTGGAGAGCATCCAGAAAAGGGCAACCACAGTGCTGAAAGGTCTCAAATCCATATTATAGTATAATAATAGCCAGCATTTATATAGTTCTTTAAGGTTTGCGGAGTCTTTACAAACATTGGCTCATTAATCCTCATAAGAGCCACTATTATCTCCGTTTTGCAGATGTTCTGCTGAGGCAGATAAAATTTAAGTGACTTGCTCAGGGTTACATGGCTAGTAAGTGTCTGAGGCTACATTTGAACTCAGTTCTTCCTAACTTCAGGTACAATACTTTATCCCCTGTGCCGCCTAACAACAACAAGCAGCATAGTACCTTAAGGTTTGCAAAATGCTCTACGCATGTTATCTCATCAGCTCCTTACAACAGCCCTGTGAGGTAGGTGATATCGTTAACCTCATTTTACAGATGAGGAAACTGAGGCACAGAGCTATTAATTGACTTGTCCAAGGTTACATTTTTAGTAAGTGTTTGAGTCAAGACTGACTCTGAGTCCCCCACCCTATACATAGGGCTACCTTCAACTGAAGGAACTGGGCATGTTTAACTTGGAGAAAAGAAGACTCTTTGGGGTGAGGGAAGTGATAGCTGTCTTCAAGTATTTGAGGGGCTATCATAGAAAAGAGGGTCAGACTTGTTCTGTTTGGCCCTAAAAGACAGAACCAAAAGCAATGGGTATAAAGAGACAAATGGGTATAAAGAGATAAATGGGTGCAAAGAGCTTGATGCCAGGACTTCCCGACAGAGCTGTCCAAAAATGGCATGGGCTACTTTGAGAGGTGGTGAGTTCCCTTTCCTTGGTAGTATTCAAGCAAAGGTTGGATGACCACTTGTCAGATAAGTTATACTGGGTATTACTTTCACACGTAAGTTGGACTAAATGAGCATTGAGATCTTTTCCAATCTTCAAATTCTGTGATTCTGTGAGTCCTGCCCATAGGCGCAAATTCCTCTTGGCATCTTTTCTATGACATAGAAACTCAAAGCCATTTTCCCAAGGTGAGAACTGCTTCCTAAACTCTTCCCTTAGAGACATTTCTTATTTAGTCTCTCATTAGGAGTGCCATCCCAGACCCACAAATCACTGGGACACCTAGTCACCTGGGGATGCATAAATATTAATGGCAGCTGTGCACAGGCACTGGGGGTTACATGCCACTTATTAGAAACCAGAAAAGAAAGCAACAGGCCAATTGGAAGCATCATTAGTAGACTGCATGGCATAAGCTAGGTCTTCAAAATATAAATGTTGTGATGGGTAACTAGTTAAGTGAAAACCTTCTAAGAATAACAACTCCCACTGAGAGAGTTCTCTCTCACCTGGGGCTAGGTCCAACCTCCTCCCTCATTCTCATTGTTCCCCATGTACATCATCTGAAAATTAGTGGAGGGTTTGAAATTCCTATAGGGCCTAGCCTAATGTTCCACAATTCCTTGTGTATAACCACTTGGTTGGTACAGCTGATGTATCTGTATTAGCACGGCTGCACTGGAGTGAGTCCCAGCCAGAGATCAGGAAATTCGATAATATCACCTAGTAGATTTTAAATGGAGAGAGGAGAGAAATAGGTAACACGCTCATACACTACAGAATCATAGAATTTAGAGCCAGAAGGGACCTTAGAGGTCATCTAGTCCAATTTCCTCATTTTACAGGTGAGGAAACTGAACCTCACAGAGTTTTGCTAGTGATATCACATAGGTCGTAAATAGCAGAGTTGGTCTTTGAGTTTAAATCGCCTGACTCCAAATGGGGTGCATTTTTTCATATTCCTGTAAAAAGGCCCTCTTTGTGCCAAGGCTGAGGCCAAAAACGAGAAGTTCTGGATAGTACCTTCAAGATCATCTAAAACATCCCCTTTGCTTCAGAGATGAGGCAATTGAGGCCCAGAGACATCAGTGACTCACCCAAGTTTCACAGGCAGAATTCTAACTGAGGTCCCTTGACTGCAAATCCAATATTATTTCTTTGTGAGGGGTGGGGAAAGCAAGGCATTTGGGGTTAAGTGACTTGCCCAAGGTCACACAACTAGTAAATATGTCGTGTCTGAGGCCAGATTTGAACTCATATCCTCCTGATTCCAGGGCTAGTGCTCTACTCACTGTGCCACCTAGCCACCCCTTCCAACATTCTTTCTACTGTACCATCATGAGATTGGGAAAATGACGTGGCCATCAGCACAAAGAGAGAAGTGAAGGAACACTGTCTCTCCCATGTATGCTTAAGAACATAGCTCTTACAACCTAGAAATACATTATTTCTCTGCTCTAGGAAATCAGCTAGGTAGTGCCATAGCGCACAGAGCACCAGGCCTGGAGTCAGGAAGCATCATCTCCCTGAGTTCAAATCTGTTCCTCTGCCTCTTTGAAAACAAGCCTACTCTTCCGGTAATTCACATATTGCCGAAGCCTAGCTTGCATAGCATTGCTGGTGTGTGAAATGAGCTCAACCATTCAGTAATTGGAGTATTTTTGGCATTGCCCTTCTTTAGGACTGGGATATGAATGGATCTTTTCCAAACCAGTGGCCATGTACTAGGCACTTAAAAATGTCAGGACTCACAACCAGGTCTTCTGATCACTAGTCCAGTACTTTCTCCACTAGCCCAAGTACAAAATTTTAATTTATCTGTGTATTATAGAAATCTGTCTGTAAAACAGACATCTTTCCCTCCTTGAAAGGATAGGTTGAACACAGGTTAATGTTTCCTTTATCACCCAGGGTGTTTTTTTTTTTCACAGAGAGGGAGACAACGTGAAGAAGAAGATAGAGTACTCTTCCATTAACTATCTATGTAGGCAACTCACTTAACATTTTTCATGCCTTAGTTTCCTCATTTGTAAAATGAAGAGATTGGACTAGATGATCTCTAAGATCCCCTTTCAACTTTAAATATATGATCCATATGTCACCCATGACCTCTCATGCATGTATGTATTATTTTGAATTGATTTGTGTATATACATATCAATATATAAATTCATAGGCCTCAGTACTATAATTCCATAGGCCCCATGAAGTTGCAGACCATGTCTTATCTGAACTTAGTAGCTCACTCAGTGCCTAGGAGAGTACCTCGCATACTCTAGGTGCATAAGACTTTAAGCTTTTTAACAGTAGGGATTGCTTTATTTTTAAAATTTGTATCTCTACCATCTAGCACAGTGCCTGACACATACTAAGTTCTTAATATGTATAGAGTTTGTGACAACTATTACTTGCCAAACAAAGTTTCAATCCCTTAGCTCAGTACTTAAGTTAAGGTCTTCCATGCTCTGGTCCCAACCTACCTTTATAGATTTTTTTCCCCTACTGCTCCTTTCCACAATCATGAGCACTGCAACATGTAGACTTTGGAATAAAACACTGCCCACATTCTTCCACCAAGAATATGTCAGTGAGACTGCAATACCCTAAATCTGTTAAGAGACAATTTTTTTTGTATCTCAGGAATATTTCTAGCAATTGATCATTTGGTATGCTAAATACCACTATATAAACAGGTAATTGTTTTTTCTTGAGAAAGACAGGAAGTCATTGAAGGCTATCAAGAACATGGATTATCAGCAAAATTGCTAGCTTAGTACAAATGCATAAATTTATCAAAAATTAATTCTATGAGTTGTCTCAACAGTAAACTGATGGTGCAGTGAGAAAGGCAGTATCATACAGTGGAAATGGATAGGATTTGGAGTCAGAGAAACTTTGTTCAAATCTTAGCTCTGGCTTATACTACCTGTGTGACACTGGGCAAGTCACATAACCACTTTGGACCTCAGCTTTCTCACCTGTAAAATGAGTTGGTTGAATTAGATGACCCCACAGTCTTTTGTAGCTCTAAAACTATGATCCCAAGATCCTTTGCTCCTGAGATTACAAGACACACAATCATTGCAGGAAAAAAAGATGAAAAGGCCTTGATAATCATAGCCTGTCCTAGGTCTAAAGAGCCTCCAATCTAACTACCAGAGAGGAGAAGATGAGCCCATCTGAAGCCTGCTGTTCTTCTTGCCAGGAAAATAGAAAAAAGGTGACAAGACTATTCACAAAACTTGTGTTTAACCTCTGTCTACTATTTCCATTCTAGTCATCCTTAACTTATCTACCCCAGAGCTGCCAGCAATTTAATGCTTTATGTTTGCCAAGCTCTGAGACCCAGTAGAGAACAGACATACAGCTTTAAGTTAAAAAACAGAAACCTTTCTCCTCAATCCGGTCATATGACATGTTAAGAATCTTCCAATAGGGGTCTGAGCACTGACTGGCATCTTGAGATTTGTAATTCAGAGGGGCAAGTATTCCCTTCTCAGCCCAGAGATCAATCTGAGATCGTCAGAATCTTTGAGCCAAGTGGGTAAGTGAGTCATATCCCAGAGGGATATAAGTCTATGAGAGATAGATTCAGAGGAAAGAGTTGAGTTCTCAAGAGCAATGGATGTAGGAAGAAGCAAGTTGATTATATTTTAACATACAGGAAAAGACTTATTCTTGATGTGGAAGTTATCCTTGAATCAAGAATCTATGGCCAGATCACTGACGTGTCAAAAATTCAGAACTAGTAAAAAGCTAGAAGAGAAAATAACAATGAGAAAAAGAAGTCATACAATCAAAGCAATTTAATCCTGAACTATTAACAGAAACACTTTTAAAAGAAAAATAGGAAATGGGCAATAGGAATGATATCAGCATTAATTATATTATTTTTATACAGAAGTTCAACAAATGTAAATCAATTAACAGAACAAAAACACCAAAAGGACCCAGCATTTTACCTTAATTGGCAGGTACCTGGTTTTTCAAACAAAGAGAAATGGCAACCAGAGACAAAACTGGTTTACAATAAGAACTTGTTTGTAAAATTTATAAAGAGGAATGACAGACTATTATGAACATTTCTATCTTATAAAGCAGAAAGAAGAAGAAGATAAAATCAGTTTAAAGAAAGCTTGGAAAAAGACTAAGCAAAGTCATCCTAAGTCCATTTGAGAATGAAGATGGAAGGAAGGAGAATGATACAAAGAAAAAAAATTCAGAAAAGATGTGCAAACTCTTTGCAGATGATATAATGCTATACTTAAGAGAATCAACTAAAAACTACTTAAAATTATTAACACCTTTAGGAAAGCTGTAGGATACAAAATAAACCCACATAAATCATCAGCATTTCTATATATTACCAACAAAATCAAGCAGCAAGAAATAGAAAGAGAAATGCCATTTAAAATAACTGCAGACAATATAAAATGCTTGGAAGTCTACGTGCCAAGACAAACCCAGAAACTATATGAACACAACTACGTAACACTTTTCACACAAATAAAGTCAGATCTAAACAATTGGAAAAATGTTAATTGCTCATGGGTAGGCTGAGCCAATATAGTAAAAATGACAATTTTACCTCAATTGATCTATTTATTCAGTTTATTATCATTTATTTTATTTATTCAGTTTTTACCAATCAAACTATCAAAAATTATTTTGTAGAGCTAGAAAAAAAATCATAAGATTCATCTGGAAGAGCAAAAGGTCAAGGTTACCAAGGGAATCAATGAGGAAAAAAAAATGTAAAGGAAGGTAAACTAGCTGTCCCAGATCTCAAACTGTATTATAAAACAGTAATTATCAAAACAATCTAGTACTGGCTAAGAAACAGAGTGGTGGATCAAGGGAATAATTAGATGCAAATTATATTATAGTAAATGACCATAGTAATCCAGTACATGATAAACTCAAAGATCCAAGCTTTTGGAATAAAAACTCATTTTACAAAAACTGCTGGGAAAACTGGAAAACAGAATGGCAGAAACTACATACAGACCAATGCTTTACACTGTATACCAAAATTAGGTCAAAATGGGTATATGATTTACATATAAAGAATGATACCATAAGCAAATTAGGAGAGCATGGAATAGTTTATCTGTAAGATCTATGGAGGGAAGAATTTCAGACCAAAGAAAATATAGAGAGCATTACAAAATATAAAATAAATAATTTTGATTAATAAAATTTTTTTTGCACAAACAAAACCATTTAACCAAAATTATAAGGAAAATAGAAAACTGGGAGAAATTTTTTTGCAGCAAGTATCTCTGATAAGGCCTCATATCTCAAATATATAGAAAACTGAGTCAAATTTATAAGAATACAATCATTCCCCAATTGATAAATGGTCAAAGGATATGAACAGGCAGTTTTCAGACAAAGAAATCAAGGCTATCTATAGTCATATGAAAAAACTGTTCTAAATCATTATTGATTAGAGAAATACAAATTAAAATAACTCTGAGGTACCACCTCACACCTATCAGATTGGCTAATATGACAAAAAGGAAAAATGATAGATGTTGGAGGGGATGTGGGAAAATTGGGACACTAATACACTGTTGATGGAGTTGTGAACAGATGCAACCATTCTGGAGAGCAATTTGGAACTGTGCTCAAAGGGTTACAAAGCTGTGCATAGCCTTTGATCCATCAATCTCTTTGTTAGGTCTATATCCCAAAGACATCAAAAAAGGGAAAAGGACTGACTTGTACAGAAGTATTTATAGCAGCATTTTTTGCAGTGGCTAAGAATTAATTGGAAATTGAAGGGATGCCCATCATTTGGGGAATGGTTGAACAAGTTGTGGTGTATGATTGCAATGGAATATTGCTGTAAGAATTGACAAGCAGGATGATTTCAGAAAAACCTGGAAAGACTTACATGAACTGATGCAAAGTGAAATGAGCAGAAACAAGAGAATGTAAAACACAGTCACTGCAATATTATAAGATGAAGAATTTTGAATGAATTATCTATTCTCAGCAATACAATGATCCAAGATAATTCCAAAGGAATAATAATGAGGCATACTATCTGCCTCCAGAGAAAGAACTGATATTGTATGAATACAGAATATGCTATTTTTCACTTTTTCTTTCTTTCTTTCTTTCTTTCTTTCTTTCTTTCTTTCTTTCTTTCTTTCTTTCTTTCTTTCCTTTTCTTTATTTCTTTACTTGTTCCTTTCTTTCCCCTCTTTTCAAGTCTTCTTGTACAGAATGAGTAATATGAAAATGTTTTACATGATTGCATATGTATAACCTATATTTGATTGCTTACCATCTCAGGGAGGGAGGAGTGGGAGAACAGAATTTTTAATTGAAAACTTTAAAAAAAATGTTAAAAATTGTTTTAACATGTAATTGGGGGAATATATATAATACAATAATACATACATACATATATACATACATACATATATACATACATACATACATATACACATCTGATGTGCAAAGGTAATCAGAGTCAATTGTTTTCCTCTTCATAACAGTTGAGCCACCACATTTGGACACTACAGCCCAAGCTGTGCTTATAGAAGAGGTGGAAATGATATTTAAGATAAAAGCAGTCAGATTAGATCAAGTTTAGACCAACAAATTAGAACTGGAGAATTTGCCTACTGGAAGCAACGCAATTATAAGGGTGTTGAAGGTTCATAATGTGTCTAGAGGAGGAGAAGCTACAAAAGATGTGTGAAAAATCTCAGACATTATTTTTAAAAATAATAGCATATATAAAGTGCTTTAAGATTTACAAAGTGCTTTACATATATTATATCATTTGATCATCACAACAACCCTGTGAGATATGCACTATTATTATCCCCATTTTACAGGTAGAGAAACTGAAGCTGAAAGACATTCAATGACTTGATGAGGGTCACAAAGGATATAACTGTGTGAAGTAGGAATTGAACTCACATTTCCCAGACTCCAAGTCCAATACCCAAAAAAAGGCAACTGAGAGAACATCAACCACAAAACTATATGTATATACTTTCCCATCAACCCAAAAATCAGTAGAAGCACTCTTTTGCAGGTCATATTAAAGAATGGCTATCTTAGCATTTCATAATTCATTGACAAATGTAGAATTTTCAAGATCTCACCATATATCTAATTTGTTGATTATGTAAATGTATTAGATTCAATAGAGCTAAATGCCACTTCGAAAGCTCAAGTTATCTCCCATCTATATATTAAAATAATTCTGGATTCCTTGGAATATATCTAAACATAAATAACATCGTTTAAAGATCTTCTGATCATACGCATTAGGCAATACATAAAACAGAGAGCTGTATGTTCACCAAAGGTATTTGCCATTGTAATGGAAGTGATCTAGTGACTAAAGAGTTCAGGATCAAAAGGTATTCCTCCTATATATTGGGGTCCTCCAGATGCTCCTGGTCACAGATAACATTGTGCTGGTTGTATCTTGCACCAGGAAGCGGCAAAGCCTCCTAGAAGAAATCTGTAGCTATGCAAAAAAGTTTGGATTGACATAGGAAAAACTAAGTGGATAAAGAATACCAATTAGTCAGACATGCATACAGATGAAGAACCTATAAAACTGGTTTATTAAAATGTATATATGACGGACTTCATAACAACCTGGAAGAACCTACACGACATAATGCTGAGTGAGCGGAACAGAGCCAGAAGAACATTATACACGACTACAGATATATTGATTCTGTGATGACTAACCCTGACAGACTTTGTGCTTCTCAGCAACACAATATGCAGAGACAGCTCCAAAGG
>CM053625.1:224015988-224027305 GCA_028646595.1 Phalanger gymnotis | reverse complement strand
TTTTTTTTCTTCTCTCTTTTGTATTTGTTGATGGGTTCTGTTTTTTTTTCTGATTCTGTTTCGTCTTTCTCATGAGTCATGAGAAAATGTATAAATTAATTCAATGCCTAGTTATACCTGGAAGTTATATGGGACTCCATGCCTTCTTGGGGAGGGAGGTGGGGGGAGGGAGGGAAGAAAATCTGGAACCCAAAATTATGTACAACTGTTTGTTGCAATCTAAAACTAAAAAAAAATTTAAAAAAATGTATATATGGAATAGACAGTTAGGCACTGAACTGGAAAAGGGGAAAAGAGCAGGCTGGATTGTATTTGGGCAATGGTGAATTACTTTTAATGACTCTGGTGAAACGAGTGAACAACGACCATATCTCCATCGCTTAGTACAGTGACTGGTATATCTCTTGTTGTTGTTCAGTCTTACCAGCTGCTTCCAACTCTTTGTGATTCCATTTGGCGAGTTTTCTTGGCAAAGATACTGGAGTGGTTTACCATTTCTTTCTCCAGCTCATTTTTACAGATGAGGAAACTGAAGCAAATGGGGTTAAATGACTTTCCTGGGGTCACATAGCTAGTAAGCGTCTGAACTTAGGAAGATGAATCTTCTTGACTTCAGGCCTGGCACTCTATCACTTGTGCCACCTAGCTGGCCTGGGGGAGATATAAGTACAAGCAACTCCCCCCAAAAACAACCCCAGCCCTTGAAAAGCTTACAATCTAATGGGTGAAGACAACACATAAAAGGAAACTGAAAAGGGAGTGGAGAGGCAGAAGGGGATTTGGTGGAGAAAGAAGTCCATTCAGGAATAGGGTGCAGTATGAAGAAATGAATAAAATTGGCCTGAGGCCATTGCTTAAAGTGGAGGTTCCAGGAGGAAGTGACTAGTCATAAGAAGGGGCTGCAAGAGCAGAGGGATTTTCCAGAGGGAGAAATCCACTGGAGAATCATAGTCAAGATAGCTTTCAGGGTGAGAAAACTACTATAACATGGTGGAGAAGTAGCTCCAGAGTCAGGAGTGGGGCCCTGAGGAATGAAGGAGTGAGTGCTATAGAATAGTAATACATAGAATACAACATTCTCTAAGAATTGAAATTAAATAACACACAGATGGCAGTGGAGAATGATGAGTGGACATGAGTATATTACATTTCAAAGAAGAACTGGAAAATGTATGATGGGAAAGGAAGATGAGCTAGTTACATGTGGATAGCAGGAAGATAGAACATTCTTTTTGTATTTTTGAGATGTCAGGAGAAAGCCAGGAAGGCTTCTGGCATTGGGTGCCCCCATGGCAAATTTTAATCAATCGACATTTATTAAGCACCTACTATGTGCTAGGTACTGTGTTAAGTACTGGAAATAAAAGTATAGAGGAGGAAACAATCCCTACTTACAAGACACTTGCATTCTAATGAGGGAAACAACAAATATATACATACATATATATATATATATACACACATACATATATATGTATATATACATTGTATAATGCAGGATAAATATAAGTGAATAAATACAAATATATTCAAAGTATTTTAATACAAGCTTGTTTAGGAGGGAGAGCTCCAATTCAAGGTAGTTTAGTTGGGAAGATCAAGAAAAGCTTCATGCAGAAGATGTTACTTGAGCTGCATCTTGAAAGAAGAGAAGTATCCTGTGAGGCAGATTTGAGAAGGGAATATATTCCAGGCATGTGGGATGGCCAGTGCAAAGGCACCATGAATAGAAGACTGGGTGTTCTGTGTGAAGAAAAGAAAGAAGGCCAGTTTGTCTAGACCACAGAATACAGAAAGGACAGTAATGTCCAATAAGGCTGAAGTGATAGGTGTGGATTCCATGTGAATAGTGAGGTTACATAGGCTTTTTAAACCTAAATAGATCATATTTTATTCTAGGGGCCAGGGGAATTCAATGAAGTTGATTAAGGGAGTTATATTGTAATAAGGAATATTTCCTTGGCAGCAGTGTATACAGGAGAGACTGGAGTGGTGAGAGGCACAAGGGATACCAATTAGGAGGCTGTTGCAATAATCCACATGAGAGGTGATGAGAACCTAGATTACAATGGCAGCTATGCATATCGAGAGAAGAGATAGGATGAAAGGTGTTGTAGAGATAGAAATTGCAAGAGATGGCAACCAATTAAATATATGGAGTAAGGGAAAGTGATAAGTACAGGATAGTGCTGAGTATATGGATCTTGGAGACTAGAAGAATGGTTTCCTTCTTTTGACAAAACAGGGAAGTGGAAGCAGCAAGTATGGATGGCTTTTTCAAGGAATTTAGCTAAAAAAGAGAGAAAGATACAGGACAAAAGCTTGTAGGAAGAATAAGGCATAGTGTAGGTCTTTTTTTTAAAATTAGGGGTTGAAGGACATAAATAAGAGTTACACAGGATGCACAAATATAGATGGCTTATGATTTGCATCATGGACAGAACAAGCAAATTGATGAACTTATAGATCCATATTCTCAGAGATGTATATGTATACACTTGCATGTATATATATATATATAGGTGTGCATATATGCTTGTAAATCTAGAGATGTACATATAGATTTGTGTACATATATATGTGTATATACATATTATTATTATTTTAAGAATCTATAATTTCATAGAGTATAGAAGGCTTATCTTCATGACTTCAAATCTGGCCTCAGACATGTACTAGCTGTGTGACCTTGGGCAAGTCACTAACCTTGCTTGTCTCAGTTTCCTCATCTGTAAAATGAACCTGAGAAGAAAATGGTGAATTATTCTACTATCTTTGCCAAGAAAACCCCAAATGGAGTCATGAAGAGTCAAATAAGACTGAAACAAGTGAACAATAACAATACGATTTCATTGGTATGAGCATTCCCCCTAAAGTTTAGTAGATAATTTTCGAGAATAACTACAGCCAGCCTCATGATGAATATCTGAACTTAACAAGGCTGGTCCTCTGACAATAGACATAAGTCCATCATTGGACCCATACTTCATATACTTTGTGTATGTATGTATGCACACATGTATATATATATATATATATATATATATATATATATGTATATTGCATGAATTGATATGCATATATGTGTGTATAATATATATGCATACATATATACATGCATATATCACATAAATAAACAGACCACACTAATCTACAATAACAATTATAACAAGGAGTTTTTCACTTAAGACAAATGTCACAAGCTCTGGGAACAACCAGTAGATGAAAGTTACCTTCAGAAGAATGTGGACAGGTACCGATTGTCCCAAGGAGGGAAGACAGGCCCTGTAACAACGACGAGAAACTAATGCTAGGGAGATCCCCATGGAAGATAGAAACAAAAGCCTGATCTATAAAGAAGAGTCCAAACCCAGAACAGCAGCATGAAGCCGCTGCTGGAGAGGACATCAGGGAAAGTGAGGAGCTCATGCCAGCACCTACAATGGATTAAAAATATTATAATTTGCAGTAGATCACACAGAAGTTAAGGTATTATTAGACCAACATTAGCCTCATGCCCAAGTCATATTTCTTCTCAGCATTTTGGTCTGGATCCTGTCCTGTTTCCCATCAATGTATATTACCTATGCATGTAGCAATTATTTTTTAACTAATTAATTCCTTCCCTTGTCACACAAAGATGCTTTTGGACATTAACATGTTCTCCTTCCCCACCACCATGAAGGGCCTAAACTGATATTCCATGAAACTTACATGATGACATTCTACCTAGAAATTAACACCAAGTGGACATGAAGATCCTGCCCTTAGCAATATGAGTAAGTCTTTTCAGTGGATCAAATGCTCCTAGACAACACTGCTTTTGCCCATACATTAGAAAATCTGACCTGAACAAACCAACTGCTGTTGCAATACGATTAGTACTGATAGAAATTGCTATTTTGCTATGCATTCATAATAGGGCTTGATGAGTGGCAGAGAGCTCTGACCTAAAGAAAGGCAGATGGAAGAACCTAAGTTTTTGCAGGAATAATTCTGCAAGGTCTGCATAGACAATTCCCCATTGTTTGCATGAATTCTCACTGAAGGCAAGGGAAGGAGCGTTTCTCCCTTAAGTATAAGTGTCCAACTTTTTTGTATACTTTCCTTTACTTGGGTCTGCATAATAACTTTGTAAAATAGGAGTTATCACCACTATCAACCCCATTTTGTAGATAAGGAAACCGAGTCTTAGAGAGGCAACATGAGTAATGGAAACTGTTGGATTTGGAATCAGAGCACCTTCTGCCATTGCTACTCCTGTGATGCTGCACAAGTCACTTCCCCTCTAGACCTCAATTTCCTTCTCTCTAAAACAGGAGGATTGTAACAGATCATGGGGCTATACATTTGGAGCAAAAGGGGCCAGGCCATTGGGTCCAACCACCTTATTTTAGAGATTGAAGAGACTACCAGAGGCTAAGTGACTTGCCTAGGGTCACACAGATAACATCTAAGGTCCCCTTCACTTTCAAATCTCATCCTATGGCCACAAAGATAGTGTGTCAGAGGAGAGGTTGCCACCCTTCCTTTGTTTGCCTCCATATCCAAGACTTTTTTTTCCCCCAATGAGTGCCCCATATAGAGTGTCAGCTCTAAAAACTGGGCACATTCATAAGCCTGAATGTCTGAAAATTCATTCTCTTCTCATCTCCTCCCCTCCGAAAAAAATCTGAGTTCTTTGTCTCCCTGATAGAGCTCTTAGTAGTTGTAATACCTACAAAGGTTGGAGAATGCAGTATCCCATGCTAAAAATGCATTACTAGGGTCATTAACTTTTGAAGGGTATATGCGAAAACTTACTCTGCAGTAAGGAGCCATTAGCTCACTTAAAGCCTTACTTCTCAAGTCCTCCTGCTTTGCTTGCTCCCAAATCTCCGGGTACCAGACAGAAGAGAGAGGAGAAATCATTGCCTCCAAAAACATACAGGTTTGTTCTTCTTTTCCTGATGATTAAAGAATTTATTTTTAAAAGCCATCTTCCCCTCTCCTTAGTCTATCCCCTTCCACTTGAGCACTGCTTACCATGTATAACATCCTTCTCAAAAGGAAAAAAAATAACTGATAGGAAGGGAAAATGGAGACCCTGTTGCCAATGCTTCACTGTAAGACCATCTTAGATGAGATCCCCATAATGAAGACTAGCATTTACAAGGCAATTTTGTAGTTCCTTCCTGAATGCATTTGCCCTTTTCAATACACAAGCTAAGCTATACATCTCAGCAATAAAACCTTTGAATTTTCTAACCCACAGTCCTTAACCCTTAATGTCAGCAAAAGGCTATCTTTAAGTGTGTTTTCTTTCTTAATTATAAACATTTCCAAGTTATTCTTCCATTAGTCTTCCTTTCTACCATAGTCATCCGCCACTGAGGTTTCATAGTTTTAAAAATTAATTTAATTTAATTTAAAAATTTCTTTGCAGAAATGGGAAATTGTGGGTGTGGAACATGGTATATAATGTTGGACTTGGTTAATTACGTTGATTAGTTTTCCTCACCTGCCCCCACATCCTTTGTTTTAAGGTATGGCTCTTTAAGAAAAGAAGCATGTGGTATTCATTGGGAAATGAAGGCAATGTAAGAAGGAAAGCAAGCCAAACAAACTGAAATTTTATCATTGAAAAATATGCAGGGGAAAGGAGAAACTCCTTGCTACAACTGAACACATTTGAACAGTATTTTTTCATTTTTATATTTTTGTTTTGTTTTCATCACTTTCATTTCCCAAGTAAAGTCAAGTCGACAAACATTTATTGAGCCATTACATTGTGTCAGTCGTGGCACTAAGAGCTAGGCATACAAATACAAGCAAAAAGAAAGACAGCATCTTCCCTCAAAGAGCTGACACTCTGATAAAGGCATGGTGGCCAAGTCTGGAGAGTGAAACACAGCCGTTCTGGGCCCTTCCTCAAAATGATGTTTCTGGAAGGAACTTAACAGGACAAGGGTGCTTCAGGGGCAGAGACAGAAGACAGCTGAATCTGGGTGGCAAAATCCTTTCCTTCCCTCACCCCAAAAAACTATAATTCTTTTATAACAAACAATAAAAAAGAATGATAAAAGCAGTTCAGCAAAACTAACCGTTTCAACCAAGTCTGATAATATATTGTATTCTATATCCATAGTCTCCTACCTCTTAAAATAAGGGAGAGAAATGCATTCTCACATGTGTTTTTTAGAGTCAGACTTGGTCATAATAATTACACAGAGTTCAGGTTCCATTTTTTTTGTTTTTTATATTTACATTGTTGTTATTGTGTACATTATGTTCCTAATTCTGTTTATTTCACTTTGCATCTGTACTCCACATCCCAAAGCCCATTGGTATAGTGCCTCTCTTCCTAATGGTACAGATGAGATGAAGGCCCTGCCTTGCATGAGGGTCAGAGTTTAGTTGGTGAGAGGCAAGAGAGTGTGAGCCTTCAGCAGTCTCTTTCAGGAACTCCAAGAGAGAGACTTCTTCAAGTATAGTGTTGAGTCGGCTTCCAGCTTTGAGAGAGGAAATGGAAAATGCCAACCCCAACTAAGGTTGCTGAAGGAAAGAAAAGACTCTGGGAACACAAGAGAAGAGCTGAAAGTCTTTATCACATCCCTATTCTCAGCTTTCTCCTCCAGAGACTTTGGAGTATTTCTCCTTGGGTGAGATCCAGGACCTTCCCTCTTGGTTGAGCTGAGTTATCTTGCTGCCAATGGCAGAGCTCCTTTACTCTGTATTGTTTGGTCTTTATTTTTCTATGTATACCTTCTCTGATTTCTGTTTTGCCATGATTTGGAAAAATAGATTTCTTTGGCATTTGTTATGTGTGTTCATTGTGGACCTGGTATTTGGTGAGAAAGGGGTCAAGCCTTGAATATAGAGCTTAGGATTCCCTTTCCCCCCAGAAATGACAAAGTGATCAAAAGTTATATATGTATATATATATATATATGTGTGTGTATATATATATGTATGCATGTATATCACATATTGTATATCACATATTGTACGTATGTATGTATATCATGATAAAATATCTCTGTCATCTCCCCTAGACTAATAATATTTAATGGAGTAGATGAATACCCTTCTAGCCCGGTACTCTCTATCTCTGAGGAGAGCAGAGTGGCCTCCGGTTCCAATCTCCTGCTTCCTCTCCTGGCAGGAATGAAAGTCTTCCTTGGAGAAAGGTGGTAGGAAGAAGAGCCTGGAGATGTCTATTCTTCCTCCCTTCAAGTCACGCAAGGATAGGCCCCATAACACATATGACTTTCTGCACATGGGACTTGCTCTCTCTGCACATGGGGTTTGCTCTCCACTTTGGCACACATCAATCTATATACGTTTTTCCATGATCCTTTGCATTCTTCATATTACTCTTTTTTATAAAGCAGTAATATTATATTAGTTATAAATATTTGATTATATGTATATATAATTTTAATTATTATTTTATTACATTAAATGTGCCAACATTTGTTTAGCTATTTCTCAGTTGACGGGAATCTATGTTGTTTTCTAAGTCTTTGCTACTGCGAAAGTACTTCTACAAATATTTAGGTACATATGGTATCTTGTGGGATTTCTAGATTGAAGTGTATGGACAATTGAGCCAGTTTCTTAGCATAATTATAAATCTTAACAGCTCTTTTTGCCTTAAATCTAAACTGAATTAGTCATCTTTTCATTCTTTTGAAATAAACTGAAACAGCTTTTTGAACTACTCTTAGAAAACTATTTAAGGTTTTATATAATTCAATTGCTAGTACCCTTCTTGTTCCAGACATGGTTAAAGTATTGAACTTCACGTATATATGTACATATAGATAGATAGATAGATAGATAGATAGATAGATAGATAGATAGATAGATATAGATATGTATGCATATCCACATATATGTATATGCCTATCCATATATCTATATTTTACATATATTTATATATGTATTGTATATACATACACACACACCCAGAAAAGTTGATGGAGAGTGGGACTTCCATCTCCTATGCTCTGTGTCCTGCCTAATCCAAATCTTCAGCCTTCAAAGGAAAGAGGAGTAATGAAATGGGGCCTTCCATCTGACCATCTGACCACCATTTCACGCCATGGAAAGAGGATCGATTCCTTCTGCTCAATGATGAACGTTTTCACACCTCTTCATAACCTACACATCCCAGTGAATGTGAGCCCCTGTAAGTCATCATTCAAAACCCATTTCCCATTCCCTACCTCCCTATTCCTCATTGCTATCTCCTTCAACCCTCCTACCCCAAAGTCCCAAACAGGCATTACCCACCCCATCACCTGTGCCCTCTGTACTTCCTGTTCAATAGACAACACACTTCTCTTCATCCTGAATCTTTTTCTCTCCCACCCTTTCCATCTTCTATCAATTATTAAAACCTGACTCCCTCATGATGACACTGCGTACGTCTTTACTCCCTACTGCCCACAAATGTGCCCATATCTCTCCATCCTCAGAAACCCCTCACCCCATCCTTCTATTCATGTTAAATATTGCTCTATATCTCTTCTACTCTTTGTGACCAAGCTCCTCAAAAAGGCCATTTACAATAGGTGCCTATACTTTCTCTCCTCTTACTATGTTCTTAACCCACTAGTATCTGACTTCCAACCTCATCATTCCACCAAAACTGCTCTCTCCAGTTACAGATGATCTCTTAATTGCCAAATCCAGTGGCCTTTTCTCAGTCTTCATTCTTCTTTACCTGTGTAGGCTTTGACTGGGTTGATCACTCTTTCCTCTTAGATACTCTCTTCTCTTTAGGTTTTTGAAAACCACTCTCTCCTGGTTCTCTTACTTGTCAGGTTGTTCCTTCTCGGTCTCCTCATCTAGGTCACACCCTCTGACTGTAGGTTTCCCACAGGGCTCTGTAGCAACAAGCACCCTAGTATGGCCAGGATGGCCTGCTAGTACAGGTTCTTTAATCTGCTTTTCTAGGAAAGACTGCTCTTTCCTAGAAAAAAAGGGGGCTAACAATCCTACTTTTAATTACATTCCCTAGTTCAGAGAGAGGGTCAATACCTTGAACATCAGAGAAATACAAGCAGGGTAAATACAGAGAAGATACAAGTAGAGAAATTAGACCAACAGATAAGGTTCTGACTGCCTGAATCAAAGCAATATTGCTATACACTTTACATATACCACTAGATTGAGAAAGCCTTTACATCTGAGCTGTCAGGGGGTCTGAAAATATGGCTACTCAAAGTCTCAACCAGGGAACCAAAAGATCGTTCTCATAAGTGAACCCCCAAAGCAAAATACCAACTCAGAGTATATAGACACTTCTCAGAGCCAGAAGGCATTACAACCTATGTGACTCAGTGCCTAATTAGAAATTTGCAAAAGGTGTGAAAGCCTTCCTACAGGTAAGCCTCCCCTAAGCAAGCTTCCCTCCCTCAATGGGCTCTGTGACTCAGGATGTATCACAGCTGTGAGCTGGGCCAGAGCTCAAAGCAGGTCACACAGGTCTATTAATGGTCAGAAAGATTTTCCTGTCCCATTAACATTACAGGTTCTGACCTGGGCACTCTTCTCTTTTCCCTCTAACCTACTTCTCTTGGTGATCTCATCAGTTCCCATGGATTTAATTATCATCTCTCCTGATGATTTTCAAATCTACCTGTCCTGTTCAAATTTCCAATCTCACAGCTTCAACTGCTCCTCAGACATCTTCAATTAGATGTCCACTAAACATCTTAAACTCAATATGTCCAAAACTGAATCAGTATCTTTCCTCCCCCATTCCTAACTTCTCTGTCACTTCTGAGATCAACATCACCATCCCAGTCCCTCAGGCTCAAATCCTAGCTGTCATCCTCAACTTCTCACTATCTTTCACTCTACAAATGCAATTTGTCACCAAGGCCTGTTGATTTCACCTTTCTTGAGCGTGCTGCCTTCTTTCCTCTGACAGTGCCGCAACTTCGGTACATCATATTTGTACCTTATACTTGGCACATGACGTATCATACATCATCACCTCACACTTGTACTGTTTCAATAGCCTGCTATGCATCTGCTTGCCTCAAGTCTCTCTTTGCTCCCATTCATCCTCCATTCAGCCACTAAAGTGATATTTCCTAAAGTGCAGGTCTAATCATGTCACCCCCTTACTCAGTAAATCCTAATGGCTTCTTGTTACCTCCAGGATCAAATTCAAAATCCTTTGTTTGGTGTTCAAAACACTTCATAACCTCATTCTGCTCCCAAATTTTGCAGTCTTCTTACATCTTATTTCCCACTCCATACTCCTCAATCCAATGACAATAGCCTCCCAGCTGATGCTCGGAGAAGATGCCATCTCTCAGTCCTAGACATTTTCACTAGCTATCCTCCATTCCCTCCTCATCTCTGCCTCCTGGTTTCCTTTGGATTGCCACAAGTGCCAACTATAATCCTGTCTTCTCTAGGAAGCCTTTGCTGATTACTCTTTATTCTAATGCCTGCCCTCAGTTAATTGTTTCCCGTTTTCATATATGTGTGTGTGTGTGTATGTATATATTGTTTTGACATATTTACTAGAACAAGAGGTCTAGAATATCTAGGGAATTAACAAAAAGAAATGCTAGGGAAGGTGGCCTAGCCATACCAGATATTAAACTGTGCTATAAAGCAGCAGTCATCAAAACTACTTGATACTGGCTAAGAAATAGAGTCGTGGATCAGTGGAACAGGTTAGGTACACAAGATGTAGTAGTCAATGACTCTAGCAATCTACTCTTTGATAAACCCAAAGAATCCAGCTTCTGAGCTAAGAATTCACTATTTCACAAAAACTGCTGGGAAAATTGGAAAATGGTAGGATGGAAACTGGGCATAGACCAATATCTCATGCTATATACCAAAATAAAGTCAAAATGGGTTCACAATTTAGGAATAAAGGCCGATACTATAAGCAATTTGGGAGAGCAAGGAATAGTTTACCTATCAGATTTATGGGAAAGCAAAGAATTTATGACACATCAAGAGATAGAGAGCATTACAAAATGCAAAATGGATAATTTTGATTATGTTAAATTGAAAAGTTTTTGCATAAAAAAAGCCAATGCAACAAAGATTAGGAGAGAAGCAGAAAATTGGGAGAAAATCTTTACAACTTGTGTCTCTGATAAAGGCCTCATCTCTAAAATATACAGGGAACTGAGCCAAATTTATAGGAATACAAGTCATTGCCCAGTTGAGAAATGGTCAAAGGATATGAACAGGCAGTTTTCAGAGGAAGAAATTAAAGATATCTATAGGCAAATGAAAAAATGCTTGAAATCACTACTGATTAGAGAAATGCAAATCAAAACAACTCTTAAGTACC
>CM053625.1:224002417-224015888 GCA_028646595.1 Phalanger gymnotis | reverse complement strand
GGAAAATGATAAATGCTGGAAAGGATGTTGAGAAATTGGAACATTGTTACATTGCTGGTGGAGTTGTGAACTGATCCAGACATTCTGGAGAGCAATATGCACAAAGGGCTATAAAAATGTGCATACCCTTTGACCCAGCAGTACCACTTCTAGGGCTGTATCCCAAAGAGATCACACAAGTGAGAAAAGGACCTGTAAGCACAAAAATATTTATAGTGCCTCTTTTTATAGTAGCAAAGAATTGGAAATCAAGGGGATGCCCATCAATTGGGGAATGGCTGAACAAGTTGTGGTATATGAATATAATGGAATACTATTGTTCTATAAGAAATGAGGAGCCAATGGACTTCATAATAACCTGGAAAGACTTACATGATCTGATGCTGAGAGAGGGGAACAGAACAAGGAGAACATTATACATGATTATAGACACATGGTATCTGTTATGACTAACATTGATAGACTTGGCTCTTCTGAACAATACAAGGTTCAAAGACAACTCCAAAGGACTCATAACGGAGAGAGCTATCTACATCCGGAGAAAGAACTATGGAGACTGAATGCAGATTGAGGCAAACTGCTCTCCTTTTTTTGTCATACAGGAAGTAAGTAGCAGCAGCTGGATTTGAAACCAGTTGCTCTGACTCCAGAAGTAGTGTCATTAGCACAGCACCACACTGTGTACAAAAAATGGGGTCTTTTTTATTTAGGTCTCTACTTGACTGAGGCTGTGTTGACACATGCCAATCATTTTGATTGATTTAATCTGTCAAATACATTCCCCCCCCCACTTTACCACCTTCCAATTAAGTAGGTTGTCAGTTTTTGTTATTGTTTTCCTAATTGTCAAGACCTTTTTTGATGTTGTTAACCAGTTGAAGCAGTCAAAATACAATTGAATAAGCTTGCATTTATGGGCACAACTGTTTACTTTCCATTCTGATAGAATATAAGCTCCTTAAAGGCAAGAAATGTTTCATTTTGCCTTTGTATCCTCAGGCTCTAGCATGGTGCCTGGCATATAGGAGGTAATTAAGCTAAACCATAGCTTCATAAATACTTGATTGAGTAATTGGTTGATAGGGTTCTTGGAAATTTTAATGAAAGGTTGGCTTCCTATTACAGGTGATATTCACAGAACAAGATCAACCACAATAAAATAATGAAATGTGTCCAATATTGGGGCATTTTTTGCTGGAGTCTGTGTACAGAGACAGTAGATAAATTTAGTCTAAATCACAGAGGCCCATACCAATGCTACTTGGGTGGTCTAATCTGTCATATACCCATGTGGCTCATGACACATGCTAACTCAGTAGTACAAAGAAATAAATACACACACACACACACACAAACACACACTTGCCCACTCCAGGGAGATGTGCTTTAAGAAAAAACACCACTACTTGGCCATTAAAATTCAGAAATTTGCTACAAATCATTGTCCTTGTTGATTTACCACTCGGCCAGTTAGGTAGGGAATAGTGCACTGGTCTCTTAAAAGAACAAGACCTACAAGCTGATCTTGTGTTTAACTAATTATATTGATGCTCTATGATGTCGTTTTACAAATATCTCTATAATCATATGTTATTTCAGGCATTTGATTTTCATAAATAGAAGACATATTATACCAACTTGGGACACATCATCAAGCACAATAATCACATATTTGTAAGGGAAAAAACCCCTGATTTGCTGTGAAAAATAATTTTCCTTTCAAACCATGTAGTATATTTTCCTCTACTTGGGCTTTACTCCAATGCTTCATAGTGGTGTGGGGGTGACTTTGGGTTTTTAAAGGTTATGCCAACAAAGGCAGCTCCTACCATTCTAGAAAAGCTAGAAGTATGGGTTTGTTTAAGTATCTATCATCTAAGTGTATCCCCTCCTCACTCTTCCTCCCACTTTAATATAAGCTACTTAAGTGTAGGAGCTATTCTATTTTCCTAGTACCAAGCATAGTGTCCACCAAATAGTAGGTCTTTAATAAATGTTTCTTGAATTTACATATGGAGCCTCATGACAACCCTGTGAAGAGGTAGGCATTAAAGGTTTATTATTGTCATTTTACATATGAGGAAACTGAGCGGAGAAAGTGCTTTGCCCATTGTCTCACAGATAGTGAGAATCAGAGGAAAGATTTGAACCCAGGACTTCTTGATGTTAAGTCTAGAGCTCTTTCCGCTCTAATACACTGCCCTAAAACATTGGGTAGTTTTGATTTGTGTCGATAGTAAAAGTACTATGAATAATAAATGACAAATCTTTGAAGTATAGAAGTATATAATTTAAGTAGAGTTTTTTCTCAGAAACTTGGGAAGCCAAACATAGTCACGGTGAATGATTATGAGGTATTTCTTACCTTGAAAATAGTTTTTTTTCTCTATTTTTATTAACACTGCTCTTGCTCCACCCCTCAGAATGCCAAAACCACACAAAGCATTTTAGGAGCTAATGCTAAAACACACAAATTGTTTACCACATAGTTTAACCCTAACAAAAAAAATTTGCATGGCGTCTATACCTAGCCATGGGAGGTATCTAAGACAGACAGCAAGAAGGAATCAAGCATGCAAAAAAAAAAGAGGATAGAGAGCGAGTGGAAGATGTACATCTTTTTGTGAGCCAGTTAACCCATTAAATATATAGAGCAAAGACATATTGTTTATAATTTCCTCGTTAAATTTGGATGATTTTTTTCTCCATTTTTTCCTATTTCAAATATGTTTGTAATATGGCAGCTTGAGTCGGTGCCTTGCTGGAAGGATTAGAGGCTATATGGGTCATGTCAAATATGTTGCTTTTCCACGGGGATGTGATTACTGTAGATAAAAAAAACACTCTCCTTGGCCTTGCCTATCAAATGGGGCACCCACCTATGAGTACTTCCAAAAGGGGTCACTTTTCATTCAAGCGACTGATATTCTTGTAAAGGATCTGAAAATCTACTTTGTAAGCATGGTAGGAAAACTTTTTGAAAACACTCCCCAGGAAATAGCTCCAATCCCAAATGCTTAGTTTCACGTGCCAGATTCTTTCACTGGAAGACTGACACACAACACTTCAGGAGAAGAGCTTGCTATCAGGACATGGTTCAGCATCTTGTTCATTTTCACTGACACAAAGAGTGGGGCTGGCTAGAGAAGGAGCCCGTGTTTGTGAAGGCTGGCAGAGAGTCGAACCTGTTTTCTCCCGTCTCTAGGAACAGTCCTATTTAGGAAAGTGCTCTGAATCCTCTGCATTAAGCATCTCAATTAGGCATTAACCCAGTCAAACAATGCCAAGAGCATTTGTTGTTGGGGTGGGGGGGACTATAACCCAGATGCAGAATGGCCTGTCTGTCCTTCTCTTGATTGTGTTGTAGAAGCAGAGTAGATACAGAGATAATACATCACTGAAATTTGTTTTTGATCCATGCAGCTGCATCATCCTCAAAACCAAAAGGATCAAAGGGGTCAGCATGGTGGTGACCCATAGGAGGTTATTTGGTTTGTTTTTCTTAGTGTCCTATATAAGTACCACACACATCTTTGTTGGCCTTAATTAAATGATAATAGTTGTGCTACTATTATTCAACATGCTCCTCAACTTCATTTGGGCTTCTTTATCAGAGAATCTCTTAGTCCCAAACTAGATGTAGGGACAATCAGCCAATGTCGATACTGCTTCCCAAATGACAACACCTATCCCCCCCAGACCCTTACCTCTGCCCTACCCCAACACCATTGCCATGACCATGGCCATGGCCACCATCAAGCTCTCATAATAACATAACCCTCCATGTTTGCGTCTTCAATAACTTAGCATATTCACCAAACACCACCTGCCTCCCACACAGCTCAAGCCTGCGGTCCCGAGTGAACGTTGACCTGGTTTGCCTGCCAAGACAGAGCAAAAAGAAACCTCCACATAATCATCCCCAAACATTAAAATGGCTCCATTGTCATTATAGCTGAGAGATTGAATTCGCCTCATCAAAGCGGAGTATGACAGGTGACTCAATAGGATGGTGCCAGGCGTAGAGGCAAGAAGATTAGCAGGGCACTGATATCATTATTTCCGCCTATCACAGATTCGGCAGGGAGGCAATTGTAATTTCTGGGCTTATTAGTCTACATTCGGAGGGAAAAACCTAGTGATAAACCTCACTGTGACAGCCAGGCATTTGTGCGGCAAGTGCTGTCACGGTGACACTTGGAAAATGCCAATGTGGCCCGACGTCCTCATAATCCGCGCTAATAGAGGTTAGAGCCCGCTACAAAGGCACTCTTATCAATGATCAAGCCACTAATAACATTTGCATTTTTAAGTTAAATATAATAAGTAAAGAGCAAGTCTCTTCTCTGCCGTCTGTACAATTAATTTTACGCTGGGATAAAAGAAGGAGAAGGGGGAGAAACCGGCCCCAAGTTTCAAACAGCTTCTATCTCTTCCATCACACGCAAGAATGCTCCAAGGGGGAGTGATGAGTGAGCGGTGTTAAGAACAATGTTGCTAGGGATATCTGCTGACTTGGAAGCAGTTGATAGGAGAACATCACTAAACTAGTGAAATTAGATTGGGGGTGGGGGTGGGGAGAGTAGTTCGCTAACAGAAGATGGCTTACAAGGGCTTCAAACCAACAAATGCAGCAGAAAATACCTTGGCACACTTAACATATTCTTCTGTCTTAACATTTCCGATTTTGTGAGCCGGAGGTATTTTGAATCACATCAGAAAGCTCCAAAGAGCCGGGGAGAGGAAAAACTAAATAACTCTTGGGCTACAGGGATTGAGCATTACATCTTGCAAGTGAGACTCCCCAGTGAAGCATCCCTAACGCATCCAGCTCACACTCGATGACTGTAATTAATACATCGCTGGGTTAACATTTTAAGGGCATTACCAGAGCACAGCCATGCTGTTTGGAAGAGGGATGGGGAAGGGAAGGGAGGAGAGAAGTTGGGGAGAAAGGAAAATGAATAGATTCTTCACATAAATAACACTAGAACTGTATTTGGAAGTTGATCCTTGGGAAGAAAAATCAGTTCACTCGGAAAGAATTGAAATTCTGCTCTCCTCCCCTTTTTTAAAGTTTTAGTTTCCAGGAAATCTTTTGTTCCTATCTACTGTTTCCATCTTGAGGCATTATTCTTAAATCACACACACAAACACACACTGAAGGAATTTCTTTAAAAAAAATTACAGGTGGTAAACCGTTACTTTTTCACATTTAAATAAGAGACCAATTAAGAAGACTATGTAATTCAATTCTTGAGTGAGTGCCACTGAATTCAATTTGTTTCAGGTCAATGAATATAATGTGAAGTTATTAACAAAAAGGTCAGGGACTGCATTGAAAATGTACACACATGACAAACCAGGAGTAATTAGTACACATTTCACATGTTCTCTTCCTCAGGCATATGGTGTAGAAAATCTTAACAGGATTAGATGTTAATAAATGTTCTACTCTTCCCCTTCTTCCTCTTTAAAAATAAAACAACCTGAAATTAGCTTGTACCCTCTCCCCTGGTATTTTCCTCATCTTCTGAAGTTTAAACTTACCAGTTCACAAAGCCAAACCCAAAAGTTAGCTTTGCTGAAGACAGAGCTTCATTTGGCTGGGCCTTTGGAATTCAGCATGCTCTTTTATACTTCAAAACAGAAGCCAAGGGATGATTTCCATCTGAATATTGACGAGAGACTGAGGCTATGCTGGAAACTAACTGATGTGTTTGGTCTGAGAACATTTGCAGTCAGGAAATCGAGTTTATAGAAAGAAACAAATGGTGTAGAACAGTTGAATAATACTCTTTTCACCTTCATTTCCCCTAGGAAGGAAGAAAGGAAAGGGATGGATATGGGGACTTTGGGGTTCCTCAAGCTTTGGGAATTTGTTCCTTCTCAGGGTGCCTTGCACAGAGTAGGTGCTGAATAAATTTGATGAGCTGAACTGGGAAGGGAAAAATGTCAAGAAGTGACAGAATTACCTTGTGACAGATGTTTTCTATCTGGGCACAACCAACATAGGCTTGCTCCAAGGGGGCAGCAGGAAGGGCTAGACATCTATTTTCTGTAGTACTCTTACAGGATTTCATGTCCAGTACAATCTAATTTTGAAGTCTTCTCCATGTCTCACAGTCAAGTTGCATTCCTTCCCAGGCGTTAACCACTAAGTAATTTTATATCAATGGAAAACTTGTCTGTGGTTAAGTCCTTAGTAGCAGAAAATATGTAAGGAATGAACTCCAGAATAAGCAAATATTTATTTTGTCTAAAGACAAAAAAAGCCATTTCTTTTCCTGATAATGCCCTGATATTGTTGGAAGAGGGAGTGTCAAAGTAGGGAGGCAGAGAAATAAAAGATATGGGAGGGCTAATTACAGAGCAGAAACTTTTTCTTGGCCCCAGCCCTTTGTTGCTGATCCTTTGTCTCATCACTCTCTATGTTGGGTGATCTGAGGAGAATTGAAAGATTCTCCTCTTCAAAAATAGCTTCCCTATTAGACTGCTATGTTGCCTGAAATTTCCATCACTAAAACAACCCCTTTGGGCAAAGCCTTGTCCCTTTTTTCATATTCATTTATTTTATTTTTAATTTATGGACTAAAACAAGTATTTCTATAACAGCATAATAAAAATGATTGCACATGAAACTACAAATCTATTATGTACAATTTACTATTCCATTCAAGTATATAATAAAGTTATCATGTAAATTTCTTTTTTTCTTTTTTTCCTTCCCCCCCTCACCCTAGAGATGGCTACCATTAGACACAAATAGATACATACATATATATATACTCACATATACATGCAAAATTGTTTCATACAAACTTCTATTTGTCAGTTATTTCTATGTATTCAGATAGCATCTTTCTTCATATGTCCTTTATACTTAATTTGAATATTTATAATAATCAAAATGAAATATTCATTTATTCACTCAATGTCATTTTAAAAACAGTATTACTGTTACTGTGTGCAATATTCTCTTGGTTCTGTTTGTTTCACTCTTCACTATTTGGTGCAAATCTTTCCATGTTTTTCTAAGATCATTGAGCACATCATTTCTTATAGCACAGTATTATTCTATCACAAGATATGTCTTGTATAGCCATTCCCAAATTGATGGGAATCCCTGCAATTTCCAGTTCTTTGTCACTATAAAGAGAGCTGCTATAAATATTTTTGTATAAATAGGTTCTTTTCCTTTTTTCCCTAATCATCCTTGGAAATAATAGGCCTTGTCTCAGGGGGAACCCTCCCCCACTTCCTCAGATTCCCTTGTAATGAATAAGAACAAATAAGTAAAAATACATCATAAAGAGACTGAATCTGATTATGTATATAATATTCTGCCCTAGTAGCCTACACCTCTCTGCCATGAAGAGGAAAGTATATATCTCGATCTACTCTTCAAGACTCTCATTTGTTTTCCAATTACTGAGAATTCATTTTTGTTAAGGCTTCAATGAGTGGTTTAAGTTCAAATGTATTTCTTCAAAGGTGGTAATGCATGAGCCCACTGTGACTTATTCTCACCATCAGCCAAACCTAGCTTAACACCTTGGCTGAGAAAATGCAGGATAAGTAAATGTGGATGTGTTGGAGGAAGGCTGAAAAGACTCCAGAAGACAATTCTACCTATATTAATTTATTTATTCAGTGCCATACCAAACAATGAAAAATATTTTATAGAGCTGGAAAAATAATAAGAAAATTCATCTGGAAGAACAAAAGGTCAAGAATATCAAGGAAATCAATGAAAAAATGTGAAAGAAGGTGGCCTACCTACATCAGATCTCAAACTGAATTACAAAGCAGTAATCATCAAAACAATCTGGTACCGGCTAAGAAATAGAGTGGTGCATCAGTGGAATAGATT
Organism: Phalanger gymnotis; assembly: GCA_028646595.1. Classification (NCBI taxonomy): domain Eukaryota; kingdom Metazoa; phylum Chordata; class Mammalia; order Diprotodontia; family Phalangeridae; genus Phalanger; species Phalanger gymnotis. The sequence goes on along the minus strand of CM053625.1, from coordinate 224,008,015 downwards.
AGGTTTGTTATACACTATACATAGGTAAATGACCATAGTAATCTAGTGTTTGATAAATGCAAAAATCCAAACTTTTGGGACAAGAATCATTCTTTGACAAAAACTGCTGGGAAAACTGGAAAGCAATTTGAAAGAAATTAGGTACAGACCAACATCTCACACCATATACCAAGATGAAGTCAGAATGGGTATACGATTGAGACATAAAGGGTGACATCATAAGCAAATTAGGGGAGCATGGAATAGTTTATCCATAAGATAATGGTTAAGGGAAGAATTTATGACCAAACAAGAGATAGAGAGCATTACAGGATATAACATGGAAAATTTTGATTGCATTAAATTAAAAAGGTTTTACACAAGCAAAAACAATGTAGCCAAGATGAAAAGAAAAGCAGAAAGCTGGGGGGAAATGTTTATAGTGTCTCTGATAAAGGCCTAATTTCTCAAATATATAGAGAACTGAGTTAAATTTATAAGAATGCAAGTCATTCCCCAATTGATAAATGGTCAAAGGATATGAACAGTCTTCAGATGAAGTAATCAAAGCTAGTCATATAAAAAATATGCTCTATAGAAATCACCATTCCTCTAAATCACTACTGATCACAGAAATGCAAATTAAAACAACTCAGAGGTACTACCCCACATCTATCAGATTGGTTAATGTGACAGAAAAGGAAAATGACAAATGTTGGTGTGGATGTGGGAAAACTGGGACACTAATGTACTGTTGGTGGAGTTGTAAACTGATCCAACCATCCTGGAGAGCAATTTAGAACTATGCTCAAAAGGTCTACAAAACCCTTTGACCCAGCAATACCACTACTAGATCTGTATCCCAAAAAGATAAAAATAGGGAAATGACCTACATATTCAAAAATAGCAGCTCTTTTGTGGTGATAAAGAATTAGAAGTTGATAGGATGCTCATCGATTGGGGAATGCCAGAACAAATTGTGGTATATGATTGTGATAGAATACTATTGTGCTATAAGAAATGACAAGCAGGATGATTTCAGAAAAACCTGGGAAGACTTACGTGAACTGATGCAAAGTGAAATGAGCAGAAACAGGAGAACAGTATACACAGTAACAGCAATATTGTATGATGATCCACTGTGAATTGACTTAGCTTTTCTTCAGCAAATACAACGAATGATCCAAGACAATTCCAAAAGACTGATGATGAAAAATGCTGTTCACCTCTAGAGAAAGAATGGATGGAGTGTGAATGCAGATTGAATCATTTTTTAAACTTTACTTCTCTTGTGTTTTTTTAGAGGGTCTGTGTTTTACAAAATGATTAATATGAAAATGTGTTTTGGGGCAGTTAGATGGTACAGCGAGTAGAGCACTGGCCCTGGAGTCAGGAGGACCTGAGTTCAAATCCGGCCTCAGACACTTGACATGTTTACTAGCTGTGTGACCTTGGGCAAGTCAATTAATCCCAATTTCCTTGCCTTCCCCCCTGCAAAAAAAAATGTGCTTTACAGGACTGCACAAGTACAATTATATCAAATTGCTTGCCTTTTCAATAAGGGAAGGACAGAGAGAGAGAGAATTTGGAACTCAACATTTTTTTAAAATCTATGTTAAAAAGTGTTTTTTCATGTAATTGGAAAAAACTTTTAAAGACAAAAAATAAAACCTTGCCCTGTTTGGCTGACCCAGGTGGAGCATGACAGTGGGGTTGAGGAGCAGTCAGGGAAAGAAAAATGATCTTGAGGATTCAGTAGACTCCTACACAGTACAGCTAAGTCACAACCTGTTCAGTTATAACTATAATGAGGATGGCCATTAGCAGCCATAACTTCTCTCTGTCTCTCTGTCTCTCTTTGTCTCTGTCTCTGTCTCTGTCTCTGTCTCTCTCTCTCTCAACATTTCCTGTGACATAACTTCCTTTTCCTGTCAGGAAGCTCCTCCTACCACATGTAACTTGGGCTTCCTGTGACATAAGCAGATCACATGACCTATTAATGGGTGGGAAAGATTTTCAAATCTAAATTGCTACTACACTGGGTGACCCTTGAGCTGATTGAGAGAAGTATTCAGATTTTTCTCCTTGCATTTCCTGTTTCAGCCTGATGAAGTATGTTTTCAGCTTGGAGTGCTGTGACAGAAAACACACTGGCCTGGGAGTCGGGAGTCCTGGGTTTCAATTCTAGCTCTGCATCTCACTTTCTATGTATTATTAATCAAGTCATTTACTCTCCTCAGTTTATTCACCTGTGAAATGGGAAGCATACCCTACATTTCCCCCTTACAGGATTTCTTTAAAACTCAAATGTAAAACATTACCACCAAAATTATAGATGCTCTTTATAATATATGCAAGTGCATCTGGACATGCTTGCCTTTCCTCACATATAGACAGAAGCTGAAAGCACTGGAATAAAGAGGTCAAAAAGTGAATTGATGAAATGAGTTCTTATTATTTCACCTTATTCTCTTTCTCTTTCACAACTAGCAACAAGCAAGAAACAGTCACTTTCAAAAACTGGCCATAGATAAAGAAAACAAGACAAAATGCAAACAATGAATTTGTCAAATGACCTTCCTTATAGACCCTGCCAGGTGGACTGGAGTCAGAAATAACTGAATTCAAACACTGCCTTAAGACATTTACTGTGGAACTTAACTGTGTGAAATTGTTTAACCTCTCTGAGCCTCAGTTTCCTCATCCATTATAAGGGGCTAATAAAAATAAATGTATAATATATAATAAAAAAGCCCTTTGCAAACCCTAAAGTGCAATCGGAATGCTAGCTATTAAAATGATCATATCTGCATGGATCTAGAGCTGGAAAGGACCTCAGGTGACATCTAGTCCCACTCTCAGATTTTTTACAGCTGAGGAAATAGGTTCAGGGAGGTTGTTTGCCAAGGTCATAAAGGCAGCAATTAATTATCAAAGACCTTATTAATTACCCTTGTCTCCCTTTTTACATTCTTATGACTCAGTAGGCAAAGCTGACAATCCTCAATTTATGATGCCTTCAGGAGAATTTGTTGCCTTTTATGATGCACAGCTGATCAAAATTAGTGTACTATTCCCCACTGGCCCTCGTACAGAGACAGGTGTAGGGTCTGGACCCATCATGGGCTATGGCTGACTATGCCCGATGGCATGAATTAAATAAGACATTCCCCCATTTGGAGAGGGAGAGTATGTGTCACAGCTAAGAATGTTCTCACCACACAGGGGCCAGAATTATTCCCCTGATTGGCTGAATTCGCTTGCCTGGCTAGGCGTGTGTCATCTAACAGAAGGGCAAGAGGTAGAAGAATAGTCAAAACCAGTATCAAGGACCCAGTTCAAGGGGACTAGGGAGAGGTGAGGTCTGGGGACAGGCTGGTGGGGCTAGGCCAAAGGAAAGTAACAGAGCCCCCAGCTTGATCGAGCATCCTCTTCATCAGCAGCATTCCTGATTTCCATGGGCACAGGAGGGTTTTCATGCCCAACCCTGCCCTGGAGCATTCTCAGAATTCACCTCAGCAGGAGCACTCACTGTTCTCCATGGCAACAACTGTCTCCAAGCTGCAGTGGGCACATAAGGTAATCTCCTCCAGCAGCTCCTGCTTCATTGTTTTTATGAAACATCAGACACCGTAAGTGAGGCTGATTGAGAAATGGTGTCACACACATTGGTTTGTACTTGGCAAACGGGCACTTTTCCCTAAGGGACTGCCGCCTGTTCTTTCAAATTGCCTTCACCATGAATAAAGCCCTTCTAATGTACACATACCTAAACAAGAAATCTGCTTCATTAAAGCCCTCTGTGACACACTTAGTGGCAGCTGGGCATGACAGGCTCAGGGTAAAAAAGACCAGGGTTCAATTCTGACATCAGTCACTTATTTGTTAAGTGACCTTGGGCAAGTCACTTTACCTCTCTATTTCTCAGGAACCTCTCTAGGACTTTCCTGCCAAGTCAAAGATGGATTGCTACCTCCAATGAGGGAGGATGTTCCCTTGTTGACGATATCTTCCTACATATATACGATTGCCCTGTCATTTATATCAAGGCTCCATTTCTCTGTTTCTATTTATTTCAACTTTAAATAGATGGTGATCAGAGAGCAAGCAGCTAGTTTGGAATACAAAAGTCAACACCAAAAAAAGAAGTCAAAAGACCAGATTTCTGTTTAATTTACTGGATATATTAAACTTATGTTTCCTAGCCTTTAATAACCATTCCCCAGGGGGCAAGGAGGGGTATGTTTTAGATGAAATATCTCTGAGATTAGGGTCCCAGAATGAGCTTTCCTAACTTCAGGGTTAGAGTTCAGCCTCACGTTTGCCATCTTAATACACAGATGTATACCCTTCTCCCAAACCTCTCAACAACCCAATAAGTTAATTCCTTATCTCAAACAAGTATTTATTACACACTTAATGCTCTGTTGGGTGCTTTAAGGGAGACCAAAAAATATAGCATAAGATCTTATTCTCAAACTTATAATCAAGAATAAAAAGTCTAGACCTTCACTTTATTCTATCATCCCTTCAGGTTGTCATATTTTTCTCCCTCTCACAGACCAACACGTATAAAAAACTCCCACTTTCTCATCTCCTACTTACTTCTCAATACCTTCCAATCTGACTTCTGTCCCTTTCATTTAACAAAAGTTGTTTTGCTCAAAGTCACCAATAATCTCTGGGCCCATGTCTTTTGTTTCTAAAAAATTTCACTGAGAAAAATCATTGATCTTTGTTGCTAAATCTGATGGTCACTCGTCATTGTTGACCATCATTTTTCTGAATGCTCTCTCTTCCCTGGGTTTTTGTTATACTGTTCTCTTTCAGTTCTCATCATACCTGAATGACCTATCCTCAGTTTCCTTTGATATACTATTAACCAAGTCCTATCCTTTATGTATGGAGGTACCCCAGTGCTCTGTCTTTAACTTACTCTATTTCGACTTCTGTTCTTGGTGATATCATCAGTTCCTGTGGATTCAAATATCATCCCTACTCAGATGATTCCCAAATCTATATATTATATCCTCACTTCTCTCCTTAGTTTAATCTCTCATACCAATCTGCTTGTTAGACATTTATACCTGAAGGTCCCTTAGGCATCTCAAACTCAACACGTCCAAAATAGAACTCGTTATCTTTCCCCCTACACCTACAATCCTCCTAATGTCATTGTTTCTACTGATGATACCACCATTCTTCCAGCCACTAGGATTTGTAGTTTAAGGGTTGTCTTCAACTCTTCACTCTCATTCTTCACTCCTCTTCATTTAGTTGCCAAGTTTTGTCAAATTCTACCTCATCTATAAGTCTCACACATATCCCTTTTCTCAACTGCTACCACAACCACTTTAGTTCTGGCCATTATCGCCTCTCACCTACAGCATTACAACAGCCTGCTAATTGTTCTCTCAGCCTCAAGTCTCTCCCTGCTCTTATCTATCCTTCTTACAGCTGACAAATTGATATTCTTTTAAATTTAATTTTTTTTTTACTTTTGAACATCTATTTTTTTAAAACCTTGAGTTCCAAATTCTCTCCCCTCTTCCCTTCCCATCCACCCTCCTAAGAAGTCAAGCAATTCAACATGGGCCACATGCGTAACATTATGTATAA
>CM053625.1:223917128-224001917 GCA_028646595.1 Phalanger gymnotis | reverse complement strand
AGAGGGGAGAGAATTTGGAACTCAAAGTTTTAAAAACAGATGTTCAAAAACAAACAAAAAAAGTTTTTGCAGGCAACTAGATAATAAGATACACAGGCAATGGGGCGTAGAAATTTATCTTGCCCTACAAGAAAGGAAGGGAAAAGGGAATAGAAGGGGAGTGGGGCGACAGAAGGGAGGGCTGACTGGGGAACAGAGCAACCAGAATATACACCATCTTGGAGTGGGGGGGAGGGTAGAAATGAGGAGAAAATTTGTAATTCAAACTCTTGTGAAAATCAATGCTGAAAACTAAATATATTAAATAAAAAAAAGAAAAATCATTTAGGCAGCTCCGTAGAAATAGTTTCTGTGAGCTCCTTAAGAGCAGAGACTTTATCATACTACACTATGGAAATGCTTGTTTTATTCCACAGATTAAAAATAAAATAATTTTTTTAAAAAGAGCAGAGACTGTCTTTTGCCTTTTAAAATAAAATCTGTAGTATACAGCAAAGTACCTGACACACAATAGGCACATAATAAATGTTTGTTAAATTGATTTGTTGATTAGAGGTAGGGAAACCAAGTAGAAAGCTATGGTAATATTATAGACAAGAGATGATGAGGGCATGGAATAGGGTTGTTGATGAATGAGTGGAGAAAAAAAGGGTCTATCCAAGAGATACTGTTGAGAGAGAGGCAACGATATTTGGTATCTGATTGGATGCATGGGATGAGGATAGTGAGGAATTGAGGATAACACCAATGTTGTGAACCCATGTGACTATAAGAATGGCAGTGCAGCTTACAATAATAAGGATGTTCGGAAGAAAAGTTTCAAGAGTAGCTGAGACCTCCAAATTCATCACTTGGTGACCAAACTTCTGGTAATGATCCTTTCTGATCTGAGGTACCCCAAGTCCTGAGGGAATAGACATACATTACCAGGCCCATTCTTTTCCACTTGGTAGAGACTGCCAGAGCTTGTACTTGTTTGTATAGCCTTCCAGGACCTGGTATTATCCCTCCATCCCCATTCTGTGCTCAGATAGCAGAAGAGAGCTTCAGACGAGACAAACCGTATATTGTTTTACAGATTAGCAGTGGGCTAGAGACTAGAGCCATGATACCTGTATAGGAGAGGAATATGTACTTGTGAGGAAACTGTCTCAACTAATGCAGCACTTACTCTTCATCTTACAGCCTTAGAGAGTTCTGAAAAATCAAGTGACAAGCCAAGAGTGCCACAGGAAATATGTCAGAGTGAGGATTTGAACCTAGATCTTTCCCACTCTGAAAACAGCTCTTTATTCATTATACTTCATTGTCTCTTAACAGAATATGATTGTTGAAACTGAATGCTGAGATATTATAATGACCAAGCTTGGCCCCAAAGAAAAGATATGTGAAGATACCCCTGCCTCTCTCACTTCTTTAGAGATGTGAGGGATCATTGAGGAATATAGCATATCATATCAGAACTTTTATAATATAGAACTTTTTTCTATTTTGAAAGTTACAAAGATTAGCTCTCTGAGGGGGTCTGAGGGTGAGAAGAGTAGAGTGGTGAATATAGGTTCTATGCAATAAAATTTATTTTTAAAACAGTATATGGTTAAGTATTAAATTCTGTGGTTGAGACTATAATGCCATGGTTCAGATTTGTGAATTGATCGATTCAGAGAAAGAAGTCATCAAAGAAGCTTCCATGACAGAGATGGAATTTGAGCCAGGCCTTGAACTACCTGGAAAGTGAGGAGAATATAGGAGGGGAGGAAAGCAGAGGGGAAAGAAAAGGAGAGAAGCAGGGAGAAGAAAATTCCAAAGGATAAAATCAAGAGTGAAGGCAGAGAGATGAGCAAGAATATAATATGTACAATGAGAAAACTAGGATGATTTGAGAGTAGTTGAGGAAGAGTGGGGAATAAAGTTGGGTTTAAAGTTTGAAGCCAGGTGATAGAATACCAAACTGAGTTTAGACTTGATGGGATCGAAAATTGGAAGCTACTGAAATTTTAAGCGCAATGACAAGAGGAAACAAGTGTTTGAGGAAAACTGAATGAGAGTTTTCACATTGAAAACAAACCCCAAACCTAGGGAGATCTTTTTCCAAAGCGGTAGGTACTCAGCACCTCAGTAAAGTATGGTAACAAGTTATAATAGAATTTTACTGACTGGTTATTAGGTTTCTGCTCAATTGGTTTTTTTATTTTTATTTTTCTAGTTAGAAGAAATCAAAACCCATCCAACACAGAAGGGGGAAAATAGTCAGGCTTAGGAGCATATGCTAACGTCTCTGGCAGATTTTTCTATATCTGCTATGTGAAGTCTTCCTATTCTTCCCTTGCTATACTTGGAGAAATATTTCTGCAGCTCTTTCCGATGCCCTTTAAGTCAACGAGCATTTATTGAGCATTTACTATGAGCACTGTGCTAAGTGTTGAGGGCACAAGGAAGGGCCAAAAGACAGTCTCTGCACTCAAGGAGCTTATATTCTAATGGGAAAGACAGCATGTAGATAATTACATATACACTATGTACTCAAATATACACAGAGTAGATGGAAGGCACCCCAAGAGGCAAAGGCATTGGTAAAGGCCTCTTACGTTAGATGGGATTTGAGCTGAGTCTTGAAGTCAGAAAAACTAAGAAGCAGAAACCAGGGGGGACCGAGTTTTCCATTAAAACTAGCAGCTTTTTAGCTGGTCCTTCGTAACCTGTCTTTTCTCTCATAGCCATAACTCTCGTCCATGAGTATTTTTGCTCTCTGACACCCAAAATAACATTTTACTTGGACTTTTCCAGATGTTTCATAGCCAACATAATATGAAATAAGGAAAAGTCTCATTTGCTAAAAAATGTTTGCTTTTTCCTATTTTGATCTATGTCTCCTGTGCTACCCCCTATATATGTCACTGATCTCTTTAGGCAGTCCCCGTATTCCTCATATCTTGTTAGTCACCATTTTATTTAGTCTATTTTAGTCAGTTAAGATTGTGCCATAGGACCCCCTTCTAGGTTTGGCTGGGTGCGAGGGCCTTTTGCAATTGGTTTGGTGAATCCTTCTCTCTCTGTGGAATGCCCAATATGACCTAAACCTGACCACATTTAATCCTTTGTTCTATCTCTCCTCATCTCCTAGCTTTTCTTTTCACTTAGCAAATTCCCTATTTTGTCATCTTTGACCCTGATAAAATCAGGTTTTTGTTCTCATTTTTAATAGGCCCAGTTTAGACAATGAAAAAGAAAATTTCGATGGTGATTTTTCAAGTATGTAATGGCTTAAACCAGGTCATATACTAAATACAAATTCTTGCCCTTTCTGGTTTGATTACAGATTTAAAAAACCAGTATCACAAGCATTTTTAATTTAGAGTTCATCAGATCCAATTCAACAATAATAAAGGCTAACATTTGTTATAACACTTCATAATTAATTTTTAAAATATTTTTCTATTTTATTTTTAAATTTTTTATTATTTTGATGGCATTTTATTTTTCTCAAATACATGTCAAGACAATTTTTAACATTCACTTTTACAAGATTTTGAGTTCCAAATTTTTCTCCCTGTCTCCCTCTGCTTCCCTCTTCCCAAAATGGTAGGCAATTTGATGTAGTTTATGCATGTACTATCATGTAAAACCTATTTCCATATTAGTCACAGTTGTGAAAGAAGAAACAGATCAAAAGGGAAAAGACCATGAAAAAGAATTTAAGTAAAAATGAAAAATAAGTGAAAAAAAGATATTTCAGTCTGTATTCAGAATCCATCAGTTCTTTATTTGGATATGGATAGCATTTTCCTTTGTACTTGTCTTGGATCACTGTGTTGCTGAGAAGAGCTGAGTCATTTGTAGTTGATCATCACACAATGCTGCTCATATTATGTACAATGTTTTCCTCATTCTATTTATTTCACTTTGCATCAGTTAATACAAGTCTTTCCAGGTTTTTCTGAAATCTACATGTTCATAATTTCTAATTGCACAATAGTATTCCATTATGTCCATATTCCACAGCTTGTTCAGTCATTCCTTAGTTGATGGGCATCCCCTCAATTTTCAATGTTTTGCTACCATGAAAGGGACTGCCATAAATATTTTTGTGCACGTAGGTCCTTTCCCCTTTCTTATGATCTCTTTGGGATACAGACCTTGTAGTGGTATTGCTAATTGCTAGATCAAAGTTTGGTTGCTGCTTGAGCATAGTTCCAAATTGCTCTCCACAATTCCATCGACAACACATTAGCGTCCCAATTTTCTCACATACTCTTCAACATTTATAATTTTCTTTTTTTTTGGTCATATTAGCCAATCTGACAGGTATGAGGTACTACCTCAGAGCTGTTTTTATCTGCATTTCCTTCTACATATGCCTATAGATAGCTTTGATTTCATCTGAAAACTGCCTATTTATATCCCTTGACCATTTATCAACTGGGGAATGCCTTGTATTTTTATAAATTTGACTCAGTTCTCTATATATTTGAGAAGCGAGGCTTTTATCAGAGATACTTGCTCTAAAGATTGTTTCCCAGCTTTCTGCTTTCCTTCTAATCTTGGTTGTTATCAGTTTGGTTTGTGCAAAACCTTTTTAATTTAATATTATCAAAATTATCCATTTAAAATTTTGTAATGCTCTCTGCCTCTTGTTTGGTCATGAACCTGTAACTCACTTAACTTCTCCTTTAAGATATGGATGCTATACTACTTGGTGCATACATGTTTAGTATTGATATTACTTCAGTGTTTATCATACTTTTAGCAAGATGTAGTTTCCTTCCTTCTCTCTTTTAATTAGGCCTATTTTTGCTTTTGCTTTGCCTGAGATCAGGATTGCAACCCTTGCTTTTTTTTATTTTAGTTGAAGAATAGTAGATTCTACTCCAGCCTCTTACCTTTATTTTGTTTGTCTCTCTGCTTCAAGTGGGTTTCTTGTAAACACATTGTAGGATTCTGGTGTTTGATCATCTCTGCTATCCATTTCTTTTTATGGGAGATTTCATCCCATTCACAGTTATAATTATTAACTGTGTATTTCCTGCCATCCTATTTTTACTCCTGTTTGTCCTCTCGTTTCACCCTTTCCCTCCTTGACAGTGTTTTGTTTCTGTCTACCACCTCCCCCAGTTTGCCCTCTCTTCTGTCAGTCCCCCCCCACCTTTGCTTAGTCTCCTTCCCTCCTACTTTCCTGTCAGGTAAAATAGATTTCTATATTCAACTGATTGTGTATATTATTCCTTATTTGAGCCAATACTGACAAAAGTAAGGTTCAAGAGATGCCAATTGCCCACCTTTTCATCTTTCCCTCCACTATAATAGATTTTTTGTACCTCTTCATGCGAAATAATTTACCCCATTCTACCCCTCCCTTCTTTTTTTACCCAGTCTACTCTACTTTATCATCCTTAATTATTTTTTATGCCATTCCCTCCAATTCAGCTTATACCCATACCCTCTGTCTTAGTATATTCCTTCTAACTGTCCTATTAGTGATACAAGTTTTAAGAATTACAAGTATCATCTTCCCATGTAGGCATGTAAACAATTCAGTTACACTGAATTCCTTATGTTTCCTTTTTCCTTTTTCGGCTTCTCTTGGGTCTTGATATTGAAGATCAAATTTTTGTTAAGTTCTGGTCTTCTCCTTATGGAAGCTTGAAATCATTCTATTTCATTGAATGACTATTTTTCCCTTGCAATATTATGATTAATTTTGCAGGGTAGGTGATTTTTAGTTGCAGTCCTAGCTCCTTCGCCTTCCAGAATATTGTGTTCCATGACCTCTGATCCTTTAAAGTTGCTGCTGCTAAGTCCTGTGTAATCCTGATTCTGGCTCCTCAATACTTAAATTGTTTCTTTCTGGTCATTTGCAGTATTTTTTCCTTGACCTAATAGTTCCATAATTTGGCTATAATCTTCCTTGGAGTTTTTGTTTTGGGATCTCTTTCCTGAGGTGATTGGTGAATTTTTTTCAATGCCTATTTTGCCCTCTGATTATCAAGGCAGTTTTCCTTGATAATTTCTTGAAATATGTTGTCCAGGTCCTTCTTTTGATTATAGCACTCAGGTTGTCCAGTAATTCTGATATTGTCTCTCCTGGATCTATTTTGTAAGTTAATTGTTTTTCCCCAATGAAGTATTTTACATTTTCTTCTATTTCTTCATTATTTTGAATTTGCTTCATTGATTCTTGATGTCTTATAGAGTCATTAGCTTCTATTTATCCAATTCTAGCTTTTAAGGACTTGTTTTTCTCAGTTAGATTTTGTACTTCCTTTTCCATTTGGCCAATTCTAATTTTAAACAGTTGTTTTCTTTTTTCTAAGCTACGGATTCTTTTTTTTTTCATAATTCTCTTGCATTACTCTCATTTCTTTTCCCAATTTTTCTTCTACCTGTTTTATGTGATTTTTAAGCTCTTCTTTGAGCTCTTCCATGAGTTCTTTCTGGGCTTGAGACAACTCCCCATTTTTCTTTGGGGTTTTGCCCATAGGTGTTTTGACATTGTTGTCCTCTTCTGAGTTTGTGTCTTGGTCTTCCCTATCACCATAATGACTTTCTATGCTCAGATTCTTTTTTGTTGCTGTTTTTTGCCTTTTTCCTGTTTTCTGGCCTTTTTCCTTTCTTTTAAATTTGAGTTCTAGTCCCAGGGTGGAAGGGGCACTGTCTTAGGCTTCTTGTGCTAGTGGCTACACATCCTGGATGTTTTACCTTGTGTTGCACTGATGTTGCCCTGAGGCCCATGGGGGACTCTTGTATCTGGTGCTATACCAAGAGGGTGGGGTAAGGGGTGACTGGCACTGCTGGAGGCCATAGGGGTCTAGCAACTTACCTGGTGCTGAGCTGGAGCCCTAGTGCTGGTGTCTGGCATCTGTTGAGGATGGTGAGGTGTTCTATGTTTCCTCAAGGCTATACTGAAGCACGTGGTGGTTCTAGCCTCTGGAGGCTGCCAGTTTACCTGGAGGTTGAGGTCTGGCAGCTGGCAGCTGCCTGTTTGCTTAGGCACCCCATAGGGTTAACTTCTACCTGTCTTTCCTGGGCTACACTGAAGCATTTGGTGGTTCTCAGAGCTTGAGTCTTGTGGTTCCCCTGTCTATGCTAAGGCACATGGGGAGTCCTGATATTGGTGTTTGCCTGCTCTATCACACTCAGGATCTCCCTCTGGTTTGCTGAAGTGGGGCTTGCTGCTGCCTTGCTGGGATGCTTCCTCTCTTGGACTGCACTCCCTTTTTACCTGAGTGAGACAAACCTTTCTTGCCAAGTTTCTTGGGTTAAAAGATTGTTTCACCCTGTCCTTTTGCTGGTTCTACTGTTCCAGGATTTGTGTGGAGGTATTATTTTATGGTTGTTTGGAGGTGGGTATGGGAGAGTTATGGTTGTTTACTGCTTACTCCACCATCTGGGCTCCCAGAAGTCCATATTTCATAATTTATAAAGCACTTTATGCATGTTAACTACTTTGATCCTCAAACAAGCCCATGAAATAGGTAAGGCAGATATTATTGTAATACAGGGTGTCCCAGAAGATTTAGTGCCATTTTAAACTTTATTAGCTATTAAACTGCACTAAGACTTCTGGGACGCCTTATATTTGTCATTAAAAAGACTGTGGTTCAGAATCATTAAATAAATTGTCCCACATCATACAACTAATGAATGACATAGCTGGAACTTGAACCAAGACTGCAGGCTTAGTGTTCTTTCCAATATTTCTTGAATTTGTGATTACACTGATGGGGTTATTCCAACTATCACTGCAGATGATAGATGTCTTCACTTTTTGTGCAATTCTTGTCCGTGTTTAGCTGTAGATTTTTCACAGATGATCTCATCACATGTTGGAGGCCTTTTCCCTTGGCTTTTTTTGTTTTATGGGTAACAGTGAAATACTGGGACACATCGATCATCTATGTTCAAAGTACAGGCTGATTTCACTCCTGGAGAAAAAAAGTGAAGGGAATCAAAAATTGCCTTTATATATGTCAAGTTATCAGGCATAATGAAATGTTACTTAAAAAAAACAGCAACAAAATTTTTTTTTAAAAAGCATTATAACGGTAGAAAACATAAGTAATTTTGTTATTGAAATACACTAAAGACCACCTAGACAGAAAGAGGAAATAGATGAATTCAGAAAGTAGATCACATATCTGGTACAGAGGCATTATAAAGTAGTAATATGGTAGAGACCTTCAATTTTTCTTACATGTATTTCAGCTTTCTCTCCCAATAATAAAGCCCTATTAATTTTTTATTTGACTTAATAATAATAATATCTCCAAAAAGGTAGAGGAACCAACAGGAACCTTTGGGAGAAGTGGCTACTACCTCCTAGAGTCTGTGATAGAGGAAAGGAAATCCAGGCATACTCTAACATACGCTCTGGATTTTGGGAGAGTAAATTTCAAAGGATTCAGACATTTGTATAGTGGAAGTCATTGCGGATGAGATGGGAAATCCTCAAGAATAAAATTCTGAAGATGCAAGATGAAACAATGTAAATGAATTTGAAAAGACAGTTGTAGTTGCACAGATTAACTCACCAATCAACTTAGATTTTTTTAAAAAATATGTACAGAAGTGGAGATTCACAGTTTCATATAGTATTCTATTTTTGCATTTTCCTGTATTTATGAAAATGTTCTTTTTAGTTTTGAAGTAAATAATTAAAATTTAAAAATATGTACAGAAGAAAGAAGTAAGGGTAGATGATGAAGAAAAAAGCATGGTGTCACATGGTAAAATTATGTTGAAAATGCTAAAATTAAGAATGAGCAGAGACTGGTAAGAACAGCTGAGGATGATAAAATGGTTTCTTGATGTTTTGTTTTTCTTTACCTACCAATATTGGGAAAAAGAAGAGAATCAGAGAAGGTATAGGATTGCTTTTTAATGATCATTAAAACCAGAAGGAAAGTAAAGCTACTGAGTTCTCACTTTACTTTTATTTTCTTTGCCAAGTAGACAGTCCTTTGTACTAAAAAATGGCTAACAGGGAGTCAGTACTCAATATAATTGAGGGGATCATAAGAGAGCACCTGGATGCCCCTAATAAATCCAGGTCACCTGGCCCAAATGAACTATATCCTCATGTGTAGAAAGAACAGGCAGATATGACTGCTGAGCCACTGTCAGTAATATTTAAAAGATTTCGGAGAATAGGAGAGGCATTCCATTGGAGAAGTGTAAATGCTATTATAATCTTCAAAAACTGAGAAAAGAATAAACTTTGTGAACTATTTGACTTGGATTCCTGGCAAATTCTAGAATATATTATTTAAAACACGCATCTAGAAAAAGAGACTGATAAAAAAGAGTTATTGTGACTCATCAAGACCATGACATGACAGAATAAACTTATTTCCCTTTTTGACAAGGCTACTGTGCTAATATTTCACCAAAAATGCCTTAGGTCTTGTTTACCTAGATTTTAGCAAAGTATTTGATAAATGAATGAATATCATTCTTGTGGAAAAGATGAAGAAATGTGGACTATCCTATTGTACAGTTAGATGGTTTCAGAAGTGGTTGGATGGTTGGAATCAAAGAGTAATCATTAACAACTCCATATCAAATCACAGGGAGGGCTCCATTGACTTACCCCTGGGATCTATGCTAGGTCTCATGCTGTTTAATATTTTTACCAAATAACTTAAATACATAAATGATGTGTTTATTAAATTTCTCTCATTGACCTGTGCTTAGACCTAGACAATAACTTGAATAAAAGCATAGAGAATGTGCTTTTTAAATTTGCAGATGACATAAAGTGAGGAGGGATAGATAACAAACTAGATAACAAATTCAGTGTCAAAAAAGATCTTAACAAGCTAGAGCATTTGAAGTGAATCCAAAAAGGTGACACTGAATAAGATAACCGCAAAATCTTTTTCAGGTTCAAAAAAAAATCAACCTCCCAAGTACAAAATAGGGCAAGGATGGTTAGTCAATAGTTTTTTCCTTTTCTTTTCAGTATCTGGGGATTTTATGAGTTATGAGCTCAAATTGAGACAATTTTAATTAATTAATTCAGCAAGTATTTATTAACTGCCAGTTATGAGTCAGGCATTGTGTTAGTCATTGATGACATAAAGGCAAAAAAAGAGAAACAATCCTTTCCTTCAAGTAACTTAAATTATTTTGAGGGAAACAACAATAAAACAACCAAATAAATACCAAGTGTATATAAAGTAAAGACAAAATAATTTGTGGGAAGAGTACCAGCAACTGCAGGGGATTAGGATATTCCTTTCATAGGTGCTGGCGCTTGAAGGAAGCCGGGTATTCTGAGAGTCAGAGGTGAGAAGGAGTGGATCCCAGGTATAGGAGATAGCCAGTCTAAAAACACAGAGAAGGGCAATAGGAAGTATATCGGTATGGTTGGAATGTACAGTGTGTGAAAGAGAATAATGTGGGATGTCAGGAAAGGTAGGCTGGAGCCAGACCGTGAAAGCTTTAAATGTCAAAGAGAAACGTTTTTATTGTTCTACAACCAATTGGTAGCTGCTGGAGCTTTTTAAGCAGCAAAGTTACCTGTTCAGACCTTTGCTTTAAGGATATCAATTTGGCATCTGTTCAGAAGATGGATTGGAAAGGAAAGAAGTTAGATACAAAAGTTCCAGGTACGAAGCTACTGTAATATTCCAGGTTAAAGGCAAAAAGTGTTTGAACTAGGAGTGGTCGTGGTGTGAGTAGAGTGAAGGGGATAGATGTGAGAGATGTTATGGAGGTAGAATTGACAGGACTTGGCAGCTGATTAAATGTGGAAGGCGAAGGAGAGTAAAGAGCTTGAACATGAGCCTGAGGTTGTAAAGTAATTGGACGGATTTTGTTGTTGTTCAGTCATTTCAGTTGTGTCTGACTCTTTGTGACCCCATTTCGTGTTTTCTTGGGAAAGATACTGGAGTGGTTTGCCATTTCCTTCTCCAGTTCATTTTACAGATTAGAAAACTGAGGCAGAGTTAAGTGATTTGCTCAGGGTCACACAGCTAGTAAGTGTCCGAGGCTAGATTTGAACTCAGGAAGATGAGTCTTTCCGACTCTAGGCCAGGCACCTAGCTTCCACAACTAGAAAGATAGTGGTGCCCTTGACAGAAATAGGGAAGTTAGGAAAAATGAAGGGTTTCTTTGAAAAGATAACATGCTTGGTTATGAACATACTGACTTTGAAACACCTACAGAACATCAACTTGGAAATGCCTAATAAGCAATAAGGGAACTCAGGAGATAGATCATATACAGCTTTTGGAATCATCTGCATAGAGATGATGATTGAATTCATGGGAGCTAATGAGATCAGCAAGAGAGGGAGTGGGGAGATAGAAGAGGAGATGGCCCACAGTCTCCAACAACATATAGCAGGGAGAATTTAAATGATGATCTAACAAAGGAGAGGGGAGGGCTGGCCTTGGTGAGGGAAAGGACCATATTTTAATCGGAGACTAAAGCAAATAAGGAGAGGATAAGGATTTATTAATCCTTATTGATAAAATCCCTTATTAACGGATTTTGAGATATAGGAGACAAGAGAGAGCTTATGAAAATTGCCTCTTTTCTCAATAAAGTATGAAGCTAGGTCCTCTTCTGAGAGAGAGAGGAAAGCTTAAGGAGAAAGAGAAGGTTTGTAATAGCCTCCATGAGGAGTGCAATAAAGAGTCAATTAGGGAAAATTCTTTGGGACATCAAGGGTCTAGTTGAAAGTACATAACATAAATTTATAGTAAACCTAGGCAGCACCATTGTGTAACTTCCTGTTCAGTAGCATGTAAGATCAGAAAAGAAAGATCGTGGGTGTGATACAGGTTTGGGGTTTGACACATTATAATTCAGAGTGTAAATGGATAGAAGGGGGAAAGGAATTTGAGTGCAGAGGACAGACAGTACATAGTTAAACTGGTTTCTGGTGACCGGTACACAGTTAAACTAGTTGTTAAAGATGGGAAATGAGGAAGTGAAGTCAGAATAGGGGCGATGACTCAAAAGATGGAGTGAATTTGATGGTGGCTGCATTTAAAAGAAGGCCAGCTATGTGGCACCATGGATAGAGCACTGGACCTGGAGACAGGAAAACCTAGGTTCAAATTCAACCTCACACACTTACGAGCTGTGTGAACCTTAGCAAGTCATTTAACTGTTTGCCTCAGTTTCCTCATCTGTAACGTGAGTTGGAGAAGTAAATGGTGAACCGCTCTGGTATCTTTGCAAGAAAACCCCAAAAAAGTCAGACGGTACTGAAACAGCTAAACAATGACAACAGACATTAAGAGACACAGGCTTTGGGAATAAGATAGTGATTAGCTCCTTGTAATCTGCCATGGTCTGACCACTTTTGGAGTATTGTGCTCATTTCTGGGTATCATGGTTTAAGGAAGACACTGATAAGCTAGACACTATCCAAAGAATGGCAGTAAGGATGGTAAAGTACCTTGAAGTGGTGCCATAAGAGAGTCAGTTGAAGGAACTAGGGTTGTTTAGTCTAAAAGGAGAAGGTATGAGGAAGACACTGTAGACATCTTCAAGTTTTTGAAGGATTGCTATATGAAAGAGGGATTAGATTCATTCTGCTTGACTCTAAAAAGCAGAACTGGAAGCAATGAATGGAAAGAAGAAAAGCAAATTCCATCTTGATGACCAGATCAATTTATTCTCCTTTGTGTGTGAACACGGTACCCTACCAGCATGAGAGAGAGAAAGAGAGAGAGAGAGAGAGAGAGAGAGAGAGAGAGAGAGAGAAGGGAAGCCTTTCTATGGCACTTGTAGATTACTGAGGGTGTTCCTTTTGGATCAGTCACCAACCATCAGCCCACTGCAGTCACAAGGGTCCATCCAGCTTAATCTCACTAGTTCAAGCTTTGGCAGGAAAAGACACAAAGTAGATTAGTAAGACCTAGAAAGCCAATGCTTCAAAAGACTGTAGTCACTTATTTCGTGGGTGTTCAGTGATCACCAGGAAGATTGCTTGATTCTAGAGTGTATTTCTTCACCTTTGTAGAGAAGTCCTAAAATAAATAATTTTCTCCATCAACATTGAACTGAATTATGGGGGTGAATCACATATTCTTCATGTAGGGATGAACTAAGAAGACTTCCTGGGACTTCTCAGAAGTAATCATTTTTCTTCCCCAGGTGGTTAGCTGGAATTTTCTGTGATGTTTGCTGGCAAAATCCAGTCAGATGAATTAATAAGATAATGCTATGTACTAGGACTAGGAAGTGTATGCTTAGTTTTTAATGACCCCTACTGACTAGCTTTTTAATAGGAGTTGTTGTTTACTCTGTTCTTACTTCTTTATGCTTTGATTTAGCAAACCAGTCCAACAAGAAACTATCCAGCAAGATCTTGCAGGACTCAGGAATGATTCAAGGAGTTAGCTTTGGTGTATGAGTCTATTCCTCTGTCTCTTGCCTGGAAGAACAGAGCCAAACATTCGGAGGAGATGTAAGTTTCTCCTTACTTTTTTCCCTGAGGTCCAACCTCAGGTCTTAAACCAGACTTGAGGACTAATGAAGTCTTTCACTTGCATCCCTTCATTACAAACTTTTCAGCTTCTTCCACAAGTCATACATCAGGGCCGTACAGCTTTGACTGGTAGGTTCACTGCCGAAAGAATTGTTTGGGAACTTTTATCCTCCTCCAAAACCTACTTATTGAAGTACAAGTGTATTCCAGCCTGTTTGATGATGGTTTTCCCTAAAAGATAATCCATAGCAGGAACAATAGTAAAGAATCTGGGAGGTCTAAGGGTAGATTATAAAAGAGATAGAAATGAGTTCTAATTCTTTAGAGTTAAGGCATTTGTTCTTGCCTGGCTTTATAATATATACTTATATGGAAAACCCTGAATCCACAGATACTAATTACACCCATTCATTCTTTCCTTCTCTTGATCATCTCATCAAGTTCCCATTGCTTAAATTCATGTTGTCAAACTCAGGTAAAAACAGTGACCACTAAACTATATATATATCTATGGCCCAAAATTGACTTAGAAAACCACATAGTAATATTATCTATGTTTTATTATATTTTTATTTTTAAAAATATTTCTCAATTTTATTTTAATCTGGTTCAGGTAGCACTCAGGAGTGTTGTGGGTGGCATGTGACCCATGGGCTATAGCCACATGTTTGACACCTTTGGCTTAAACTAACATCCTTGTGCAGATGACTCTAAAATCTACATGTTCAACTTTTATCTTTCTCCTGAGCTACAGTCTCCCAGCTCCACCTGCCTACCTCATCAGTACCCTCCATAGCCTCTTCCCCTCTGATTGGAAGGCTAGAAAGTAGAGCAAAACACTCTTTCCAAAGCTTCCATATAAAGAGGGGTCTAATACATAAAACAACTCTTCGTTTCCCACTAGTTATACTCCTTTGATTTGACTCCAACATTATTGTGCCTACTTTTCATTTTCCTTTTGTGTGTTGTTTTCCATTAGTTTGTAAGCACCTTGAGTGCAAACATTGTCTTTCTTTTTCTTATGGGTCTCCCTAGTACTCAGCACAGCTCCTGGCACATACTAGGTACATAATACAGGTTAATGGTATTTTTTATTGCATCTCCCCTAAATCCACCCCTCCTCCTAATTTGTCTATTTTTTGTCCAGGGCAACACAATTCTTCCAACTATTTAGATTTGCAAATGTAGGGAAGAAAGAAGGCAAGCTTTCACAGAAATTGTTCTATAGAGGACCACTTCTATATCGTCATAGAATTAATTATAAAGTATAGAGACTACAAAATAACCTTGAGTTCACTGTTTCTTGGTTATTTTTTAAAGCATGACTCAGAAAAATAAAAATCCTGCCCTCCCCTCACCTCTACACAAGATGTCTTCTATGTACATGGTAAGATCATAAAAATCCCTTGATGTAGGTGATCACAGAAATAATTTTATTCATCCATATTGAGTACTATAAAATGAGTAGCTATATATTTACTAAGAGTGTTTGTCACTCTCACAGAGGATATCCACCCAGAGTCCAAGTTGAAGAAGGATTTCAAACAGATTATGGCAAAGATTTCTAGGATCATCCTGTTGCATGTGATGCTATGCTGATTGCATTCCATAAAAAGACCATATTCCCATAATTTTCCAGAGTCATGTCTATAATGTGCTTTTAAAAAGTATAATCTTGGAGACTTTTGGGATCCAAGATGGTGGAATAAGAAAGGAAGTTGCCTGAACTCTCTCAAATTCACTTCCAAACTATAAAATAATGCATCAAAATGAATTCTGAATTGGCAGGAACAACAAAAACATGAGGTGAAACATGTTTTTAGCCTAAGATAACTTATAAGGTTGGCAGGAAAGGTAAGTCTCACTTGGGTAAAAGGGGACTGCAATACAAGGCAGGCAATCCAGGCAAGCCACCAGCAGGCCTTGCCATAGCAAGCAGTGACTGAGGCCCCAGCCTGGTGCAGCAGTAAGTGAGCAGCTAGACTCCCTCCCCCACTCTACAGCCCCAGCAGCAGGACAACTTAGGGCACCAGCACAGTACCCAGCAAGCAATAAAACTCCCCCCACTCAACCCTGGTGCCTCACCAAGCTCACATGTACCTCAGTGGAATACCAGGTGAGCAGCCAGGTCCCCACAGCCCTAACACAGCACCAGGCCCCCCAGGGGCTCAGTGCAACAGTAGGCAAATGGCTAGACTACCTGCAGTTCTAGTGTAGCACCAGACAAGCGGCCAGATCCCCCATGGAGGTGGGGCAGCATCAGAGGAGCAGCCAGGCTCCCTTGAAGCACCTGCACTGCAATAGACAAGCAGCTAAGGCTTGTAGCACCTGGCATAAGAAGTTTGGGATAGTGCCCCCTCCACCCCAGAAGCATAAAAAATGACCACAAAAAGTTATTTTTATAGGGAAGATCAAAACACAAACTCAGAAGAGGACAACAATGTCAAAACACCTACGTGCAAAGCCTCAAAGGAAAATGTGAATTGGTCTCAGGTCCAAAAAGAACTCCTAGAAAGGCTCCAAAAGGATTTTAAAAATCAAATATAAGTGGTAGAAGAAAAATTGGGAAATGAAATGAGAGTGATGCAAGAGAATCATGAAAAAGAGTCAACAGCTTGGCAAAGGCAACACAAAAAAATGGAAAAAGGTGTACAAAAATTTACTGAAGAAAACGACTCCTTAAAAAATATTGGATAAGTGGAAACTAATGACTTCAGACATCAAGAATCAATCAAATAAAATCAAAAGGGTGGAAAAATGTAAGAAAATGTGAACTATCTCATTGGAACCTGATCTAGAAAATAGATCAAGGAGAGACAATTTAAGAAGTATTGGACTAGCTGACAGCCATGATAAAAAAAAAAAGATCTAGACATCATACTTCAAGAAATTATCAAGGAAAACTGCCATGAGATCCTAGAACCAAAGAGCAAGACAGACACTGAAAATACATACCAAACACCTCCTGAAAGAGACAATGAAACAAAAACTCTCAGAAACATTCTAGCCAAATTCTAGAACATCCAGGTCAAGGAGAAAATATTGCAAGCAGCCAGAAAGAAACAATTCAAATATCATGAACCATAGTCAGAATTTCACAGGATTTAGCAGCTTCTCCACTAAAGATTGGAGAGCACTGAATATGATATTCTGGAAGGCAAAGGATCTAGAATTACAAACAAGAATCACCTACCTAGTGAAACTGAGCATAATCCTTCAGGGGCACAAATGGTCCTTCAAACAAAATAGAGGACTTTCAAGCATTCCTGATGAAAAGACAAGAGCTGAACAAAAAAAATCTGATTTTCAAATATAAGATTCAAGAGAGGCATAAAAAGGCAAAAAGGAATGAGAAAACATGAGGAATTCAATAAGGCAAAACTGTTTACATCTCTGCACTGGAAGAAGAGACTGTAACTCTTAAGAACTTTATCACTATTACGGCAGTTAGAAGGAATATACATAGCCAGAGGGTGCGGGTGGAAGGTGACTTTGAGGAATGATATGAAAAAATTAATGGGTAAGAATGAAGGTCACATTGGGAGAAAAGAAAGGGAAAGGTAGAATGGGATAAATTATCTCATATGAAGAGATGCAAAAGACCTATTACAGTGGAGGGGAATGAGGGAGAGGGACAGTTGGCACCACTTGAACTTTACTCTCATCAGAATTGGCTCAAAGAGGGAATGACATACACAATCAGTTGGGTATATAAATCTATTTTACTTTATGGGGAAGTAGGAGAGGAAGGGGTTAAGAAAATGGTGAGGAGAGACTGACAGAAGGGAGGGATGATTGGGGGAGGTAGTGGTCAGAAGCAAAACACTTATGAGGAGGGACAGGATAAAAGGAGAGAGAGAAGGATAAACAAGAGGAAAAATAGGATTAAGGGAAATATGCAGTGCTCATAATTGTGAATGTAAGTGGGATGAACTCACCCATAAAATGGAAGTGGATAGCAGAGTAAATTAAAAACCACTATCCTATTACAAGAAACATACTTGAAGCAGAGAGACATAGAGTAAAGGCAAGGTGCTAGAGTAAAATTTATTCTGCTTCAGCTGAAGTAAAAAAAAAACACAGGGTTAGCAATCATGATCTCAGAGAAAGAAAAAGTAAAATGGCTCCAATTACAATGAATAAGGAAGGAAACTACATCTTACAAAAAGAGGAAGGGGTTAAGAAAATAGTGGGGAGGGACAGTGAAGTAATATCAGTACTAAACATATATCTATCAAGTGGTATAGAATCCAAATTCTTAAAGTAGAAGTTAAATGAGTTGCAGGAGGAAATGGTAAAACTGGTAGTGGGGGATGTCAACTTTCTCTGAACTAGATAAATCTAATCACAAAATAAACAAGGAAGAAGTTAAAGAGATGAATATAATTTTAGAAAAGTTAGATATGATAGATCTCTGGAGAAAATTGAATGGGGATAAAAAAGAATATACTATTTTCTTAGTGGTACATGGCACCTACACAAAAATTAAGCGTGTATTAGGGCATAAAAACTTCATGATCAAATGTAAAAAAGATAGAAATATTAAATG
This sequence comes from Phalanger gymnotis, assembly GCA_028646595.1. Classification (NCBI taxonomy): domain Eukaryota; kingdom Metazoa; phylum Chordata; class Mammalia; order Diprotodontia; family Phalangeridae; genus Phalanger; species Phalanger gymnotis. Next base: position 223,983,924 of record CM053625.1, on the reverse strand, counting down.
CATCTTTTTTAGATCATAATGCAATAAAAATTACATTCAATAAAGGGCAACAGAAAGATAGACTAAAATTAATTGGAAACCAAATAATCTAATCCCAAAGAACAAATCATAGAAACAATCAATAATTTCATTAAAGAGAATGACAACAATGAGACAAAATACCAAAATTTATGGGATACAGCCAAAGCAGTACTTAGGGGAAATTTATATATTTAAACTCCTACATCAATAAAATAAAGAAAAAACAGACCAATGAATTTGACATGTGACTAAAAACTAGAAAGAGAACAAATTAAAAATCCCCAATTAAATACCAAATTGGAAGTGAAAACCAAAGGTGAGATTAATAAAATTGAAAGCAAAGAAACTATTGAACTATTTAATGAAACTTGCATATGGTTTTATGAAAAAACCAATAAGATAGATAAGCAATTGGTTAATTTGATTTTTAAAAGAAAGAAGGAAAGCAAATTACCAGTATCAAAAATGAGAAAGGTGAATTCACCACCAATGAGGATGAAATTAAAGTAATTACTAGGAAGTATTTTGCACAATTATGTGCCAATAAATATGAGAATCTAAATGAAATTGATGAAAATTTACAAAATTATAAATTACCCAGATTAATAGAAGAGGAAATTAAATACTTAAATAATCCCATCTTGGAAAAAATAAATTGAACAAATTGTTGATGAATTCCCTGAGAAAAAATTCCCAGAGCTAGATGGGTTCACAAGTGAATTGTACTAAACATTTAAAGAACAGTTAATTGCAATACCATATGAACTATTTGGGGAAAAAAATAGGTGGAGAAGGTATATGGCCAAATTTCTTTTATGATGCAAATATGGTGCTGATACCTAAACCAGGAAGAGCTAAAACAGAGAAAGAAAATCATAGACCCATCCCCTGAAAATATTGATTCAAAGCTTTTAAATAAAATACTAGCAAGGAGATTACAGCAATATAACAAGGATCATACACTATGACCAGGTGGGATTTATACTAGGAATGTAGAGCTGATTCAATATGAGGAAAACTGTCAGCATAATCAAACAATAACAAAACCAACAGAAATCATATGGTTATCTCAATAGAAGCAGAAAAAGACTTTTGACAAAATACAGCACTCATTGCTACTAAAAACAATAGAGATAACAGGAACAAATGGAGCTTTCCTTAAAATGATCTGTAGTATCTATCTAAAACCATCAGCAAACATTATCTGTAATGGGAATAAACTAGAAGCTTTCCCAATAGGATCAGGAGTGAAGTAAGGCATCCCATTATCACCACTATTATTCAATATTGTACTAGAAATGTTAGCTATAATAATAAGGGAAGAAAAAGAAATCGAAGGAATTAGAACAGGCAAGAGGGAACAAAAGTATCACTCTTTGCAGATGATATGATGGTATTCTTAGGGAATCCTAGAGAATCAACCAAAAAAAATTACTTGAAATAATGAACAACTTTAGCAAAGTTGCAGAATATAAAACAAGTCCACATAAATCATCAGCATTTCTATATATTGTGAACAAAGTCCAGCAGCAAGAGACAGAAAGAGATATTCCATTTAAAATAACTGTACACAATATTAAAAATTCAAGAATCTACCTGCCCAGACAAACCCAGTAACTATGAACAGAATTACAAAACACTTTTCACACAAATTCAGATCTAAACAATTGGAAAAATATTAGTCGCTCATGGGTAGGCCAAGCCAATATAATAAAAATGACAATTCTACCTAAATCAATTTACTTATTCAATGCCATACCAAGCAAGCTACCAAAAATATTTTCTGGAGCTAGGAAAAATAATGACAAAATTCATCTGGAAGAACAAAAGGTTAAGAATATCAAGGGAACTAATGAGAAAAAATGCAAAGGAATGTTGACTAGCTGTACCAGATCTCAATCTATATTATAAAATGGTAATCATCAAAACTATCTGGTATTGGCTAAGAAATTGAGTGGTGGATCAGTGGAATAGATTAGGTACACAAGAAACAGTAGCAAATGACCATAGTAATCTAATGTTTGATAACCCGAAAGACTCTAGCTTCTGGGACAAGAGCTCACTATTTGACAAAAACTTCTGGGAAAACTAGAAAACAGGGCAGAAACTAGGTATAGACCAATATCTTACTAAGATATATACTATATACTCTATGTACCATATACTAAGATAAGGTCAAAATTGGTACATGATTTAATCATAAAATGTAATGCCATAAGTAAATTGGGAGAGCAAGGAATAGTTTACCCATCAGATCTATGGATAAGGGAAGAATTTATGCCCAAACAAGGGATAGAGAACATTATAAGGTGTAAAATGTATAATTTGATTACATCAAATTAAAGAGATTTTGCATAAGCAAAACTAATGCAACCAAGATTAGAAGGAAAGTAGAAAACTTGGAAACAATTTTTACATAGTGTCTCTAATAAAGGCCTCATTTCTCAAATACATAGAGAAGTGAGTCAAATTTGTAAGAATACAAGTCATTCCCCAACTGGTAAATGGTCAAAGGACATGAACTGTCAATTTTCAGATGAAGAAATCAAAGCTTTCTATACTCATATGAAAAAATGCTCTAAATTACTATTGATCAGAGAAATGTAAATTAAAACAACTTTGAGGTACCACTTCACACCTATCAGATTGGCTAATATGACAGAAAAGGAAAATGATAAATGTTGAAAGGGGTGTGAGAAAATTGGGACACAAATGTACTGTTGGTGGAGTTATGAATTGATCCAACCATTCTGTAAAACAATTTGGAATTATGTCCAAAGGGCAATCAAACTATGCATTCCCTTTGATCCAACAATATCACTACTACATCTATCTTCTGAAGTGATAAAAGAGGGAGGAGGGGAAGGGAAGGACTTATTTGTACAAAAGTATAGCAGCTCATGACATTACTTTAACTTTTGCCTTTTCTGAAATCATCATTGCAGTTGATGCTTTGTGATTACTTTTGAGCCTCACTTTAATTTTTGTCTATGTATTTACAATTTAAGCATGTTCCTTATTTACAACAAAATATTGGGTCTTGTTTTTCTAATCTACTCTGAAGATCTCTTCCATTTTGTGGTTTAGTTTCATCCATTAGCATTTGATCATATGAATAAGTTTATTTTTCTCTCTGTCAGAACATGTTATATTATCTTTTTTATTTTAAAAGAATCAGCCCTAATACCCCTGCAGCTTGTTTTGCTCGAAATAATATGATCCTCATCAATGAGTTTGAAAGTAGGAAGTGATCTCAGTGATCATTTAATCTAATACATACCTGAACAAAATGCCTGCTATAAGATGCTGACCAAGCATTTGTCTAACTTTTACTTTTAAATCTCCAAGGAAAAGGAAATCACTGTCTTTTTACTTTTTCACCACGTTATTAGGAAGTATTTTCTGACAATTGGATTGAGTTGATTTGCAGGCATGTTAAGTGTTCCTTCAATATTACAGATTATGTTTTTAAAGTAAATTTATTGATATCTTTAGTTTTTTCATTATCCAAATATCTCTCCTCCTCCCAGAGAACCATCCCATATAATAACTATTTTAAAAGTAAAAGAGGAAAAAGAGAAAATAGCTCATTATATTCTGTTATTTCTTCCCACCTTTGGATAAGAAAGAATATTCTGAGTTATGGGGGTGGCAGATGAACCCTAAAGATATGGAACTGTGTCTGAGCCAGAGTTCATGGTGCCCTAATGGCTATTGGTATGAATTTTACCTTAGCATGTTTCTGGTATGACACGTCTAGTCATTTTATCTGATACTGTCAGCATCCTTGAATTATGAGAGAGCCCTGAGCAAGGAGGAGAAGACCACTGAGGGATTATCTAGTCCAATCCCTTTATTTAGAGAGGATGGAATCAAAGTTAAGAGAGGTTATGTGCTTGTCCAAGGTTATACAAGTAATGAGTATTGGGATTTGAACCGTGGTCTTCTGGCGCCAAATTCAGTTTTCTTTCATAATGGAAAGTTCTTTGACTAAATAAATAGTTCTCCGGAAACTTTGGTTTCCCAAAGTACAAACATAGAAGACTCACTAAGACAGTGCTTCTAATATGGAGGTGCCAGTCATTTGGTCCAATGCTGAACGTAGTAGCCAACAAGAGTGACAAGGAAAAAGTTTCCTAGAGCATGTCAAAGGTATTCTTTCTCCCTTGCTATTCTCAAAGCAGTATTTCTTTTTTAACCAGAGTCGATTGGACACACAAAATCCCTGATTGATCCAGGCTTCTTAGGGAATTATTTCTGAGTGTTTACAAGTGAAGAGAGCCTTCTGGAAACAGGATTGGTATGGCAGGGGCTCAAGCGATTTGGGGCATGGTCAACATGGGACTGTCAGGAGTAATATTCTGGCTATGATGGTTCAGACAGTAGAACCTCTGTCTCAGTTGGAGCTCAGGTGAATATATTTTCCCTGAACCTGAGTCCTGGGGATGATGCTTCAACCTCTCAAAAGATTCTACTATAACAGCTAGATCCTTACAAGAAGGGAATCCAGAAAAAGAGAGCATGATCATGACAGCATAGGAAATATCATTAGTTAGGTGAGGAGATCCAATGAGAAGTGATTGCTAGCTCTGGGAGTTAGTTCCCTTCAGGAACATGCAGGGTAGCCAAATTACAATCCTCATCCCAAGGAGGGGAAGAGGGGAAGGAGTATTCTTAGAAAGGGGAATATTTTTTGCATCAGAAATGCCATATAAAAATACAAGGAACAGGTGAAATATATTGCAAGATGTGTGCTGTCATTTCAGCAGGAATGTGAATGTGGCATTAGCTGGGGCATTTAAGGAGATGGAAAAGACATCATTAATGGTGGCTGTTTATTTATTCAACTGGTTGCTTTTGGATAAGTTTGGCTGTTGCAGAGTGGAAATAAGTCATTGTTTAGACTTCCCAGAAATTTTCTCTGATCTGACTGTGTCTCTGTGTTTCTTCCCTTGCCTCCTATGCACTAAAGCATAGGAAGGTTGCCTCCCCCAGGCACCTGGCATTTGGTACCTTCCATGACAGTAAAGGGTCAATTTCATAATAAGGGCTGAGTCTGTGATAAGAGAGCAATTATTTAGAGTGGTGAGAGATATAGCCCGGGTTATATTTCTGGTGTAGTGATTGTTCTGAGGCTCCATCCCATTAGCCTAAGGCCATATTTGGGAAGCCCAGATGTAACAATATGCAATGTTGTATATATCAGAATTCTCTACCACTCAGCTGGTTCTTAGCCATAAATCCTCTTCAAGGAACTCATATTTTTCATGGAGTTCTTGAATTAGAGAGTGCTCTATCTCTCTGAAGATTAGGTTTATTTTACAATTAAAAGGAAGCGAGGCAGCCCAGTGGATGGAATGCTGGACCTAGAATCTGAAAAATCTGAGTTCAAATTTGGTCTCAAACACTTACTAGCTGTGTGATCTTGAGCAAGTCACTCACCCTTTCTTTGCCTCAATTTCCTTACCTGCAAAATGGGAATGATAATGGCACCTACCTCCTAGGGTTGTAAAGATCAAATGGGATAATATTTGTAATATGCTTAGCACAATGCCTGGCACATAATTGTCACTTCAAAATGTTTGTTCCCTTCCCCCCTTCCCTTTTACAATTAATAAAGAGTAAAGATGTCTGTAAACCAGTAGAACTTTAATAGCTTTTAGAAAAGGGACTTGCTGAGAAGGTTATTACAAAATTATCTCTCCAAACAAAGGGCACATTCTCCTCTTGCATACACAAGTTTTCTGAGGAAAATGGGCTTAATCCTTAAGTGTAATGCTAGAGAGCCACAGGAGTAACACTCCTGTTCCTAGAAGTCCTATTCTTCCTTTATGGAGATCTTTTGAACTTTCTCTTATGTGTAGCTCTCTGTGAGGCTCTGTAAGATTTATGCTACCATCCTGGGGTAACTGGTTTTTTCTCCATTCATTTGCAGGAGTTTCCTCTCTCCTCAGAGAGGAGTTCCAGGGGACTCTTCAGTGGCCTCAAGGGGATGGCAGAATTTATGACGATTCTGACCCCAGAATCTCCCAAACCCACACATTTGTTGCCCAGACAATTCATCTGAGGACACTCAATGGTCAGGAGAAAATAAACACAAAAGAAAACAGAAGCAGCATGTGGTCACAGACATGTGCCAGTCAAGTAGGAGACAAGGCACAGCCACCCTTTTCTTTACCTTGAATCTCACAGCTCTTCTGTCTTGCTGACCAATGGGAAGAAGAAAAAAGAGCAATAGACTGTTTCTTTTCTGTCCTAACTCACTTCAGGCATAGCACTCTCTAAGCCATTTGTTTTTCTGCTCTAAAACCAGTTAGAATACATTTGTCTGTATATATTACCTCAATCAATCATGGCCAGAAATTGTTCATCAACCAGTCAATAAACATTTATTAAGCACCTACTATATGCCAGACCATGGAGAGAGCTAGGTAGCTCAGTGGATAGAATAATGGGCCTAGAGTTAGGAAGACCTGAGTTCAAATCTGACCCGGGCAAGTCACTTAACCTCTGTTTGCCTTAATGCACCAGAAAAGGAAATGGCAAAACACTCTAGTGACTTTGTTAAGAAAACCCCATGAACTATATTCTCATACTACGGTCCATAGGGCCACAAGGAGTCAGACATGACTGAACCACAACAACACGCTAGACATTATGCTAAGTGCTAAGGATACAAAAAGAGACAAAAAATCCCTGGCCTCAAAGAGTTTATGATTTAATAAAAGAGCTTACAAGCTAATAGAAGTCCCATGTGTTGAATAAATATCTGTGTATGCTCTATATGACCCAGAAGGAAGGACAAATCAGAGCACGCCCTAAAGACTAGACACTGAATGGCCAGTCCCTCCAATATAAACTTATACTACTGGTCAAAGTCATGCTTCTCATGACTGGAGCGAGTTCATTTACCTCAGGAAGCACAGACAATTCACCTGGGCATATTACCTGTTGAGTATATTACAATATTCTCTCAGCAAACCTAGGAAGCTTAATGCATTTCAGTACTATGTCATATCATCCTGGCTGGAAGACCCTGTATTACTATAAGAGAGAGCCCAGCAGCACTGGCGACTGGTGCCCCTCCTAGACCCACAAGGGCACATTTTGAATACCATATGTATTTAGTACTGGTAATTGGGAGTCACTGAAGGTTTTTGAGTATGGGAGTGACAAGAAAAGCACATTAAGACTACTTAAGCAACAATAGGAAGGATAGATTGGAGTGACTAGAGGCAAGAAGACCAGGTCGGAGGTTATGAGAAGAGTCTGAGCAAAAAACAGATGAGCCACACCTGAACCAGGGTAGTTGTGGTAGGAATTTAGAGCAGGGGCAGATAGGAAAGAGATCATAGTGATAGTATTGACAGTACTTGGCAACTGGATGTGACCAGGGCGAAGAAAAAAGACAGACGATATAACAAGTGTTATGAGCCCATGTGCAGGCATTTAAGGGAGAGGGGCAGGGTCTTTTTGTGGAGGGAGGGGCAGGGAATGGTGGGTTTAGTTCTTCACATTTTAAGTGGTAGGGTTAGAACTAGAATCTAGGTTTTCTGAACCGTATCCAATGGTTTTGATACTTTTCCAGCCTAATTGCTACAATCCAGGTTTAAAAACTCTTGGTTTGTCAGGTCCATTATTCTTTAAGAGTGAGTGAGTGAGTGTGGGGGGGGGGAGAGAGAGAGAGGGACAGACAGACAGACAGAGAAAAACACAGAAAGAGACACAGAGAGAGTGGGGTTGGAGGACAGAGGGATTCTCCTCCAATATTCTTCTGTCCCTTTTTGGTTTGGCTAAGAAAAAATGGACCTTTGGCTAATATCAGCAGAGAGAGCCCTCTCCTTTCATTCAGCTAGCCCTATATTTCCCAGGGCTCGGTCTTTTAATGAGGGACCAGAGAACAAGAAGCATTGTGTGCTGCACCGTGTAGGTGCCTGGGAACTGGAAAGCCTGCTGCATATGCTTGGGTTACAGCCACACATCACCTCCCATAGCTAGGGGCCCCAGTATTTCCACCATCCATTCTCAGCTGTGCTGAAGTGACCCCTTTTATTTTGTAACATTCTCTTAAATGTGGTATCCTGAAAACAGTTAAAAGAAAGCCATTTCTATTGTATGCAGGCCTGAAATGGGAAAATTTCCGTGATAAAGCCAAATGAATTTTCACATAAGCTTTGGAGTTTATTCATGATGCAAGGGTGCTTCTTATCTGGCTGGAGGAAAATAGGCCCAGTTCCTCTTTAAATAACATGAAATTTATGGGAGCAGGATTACAGCTATCCCAGGCTGCCAAAAACATTATGTTTATGGAACCAAAATCCCCTAGACACTCTTTCAAATCCATATACTATTTTTCTAAACTTTTAATGTTTATATTGGACTCATTATTTTAGCAGATATTTACAGAAAACCTTATGCATCCATTTTTCTCTCCAGTACAGCAGTTTTATATCACAAGAGACCACTATACTTAAAAGATTTTGACACAATTCCTTACTGGACATCCTTTAAGAAAAATGCCTGGAAATGACGTGAGAAGCATAAAATAGTCATGCTTCATTAACCATGTGCCTTCTAGGTGGGGAAGGGGAGAGGTCATAAAGTCCACTGTGGAGGTAGGTAAACTAAGGTGAGATAAATCTAAGTGACTTAACAGGGACACGCGGTTAAGCCACACCATGGTAAAACCATCTTGGCAGATGAGCTAAACCAGATTGAAAGTAACCAACAGGCCTCAAACCCCTCCGTGAGTTAGAGGGTGTCTATCTCAAGCATGTGAAGATGTCTCCTACGGATAGGTGAAGGCAGCTGAAGCTTGGTTAGGCATCAAAGACGTCAACATCATCCACTGCATCCCAGGCTATCACCAGTCATTGTGACTTTTGTCCTGTCACTGAACTTTGATGACTTTGAAGAGAGAATGAGGACGATGAATTTGGGCAATTCTGCCTCTCAAATCCAGTTCACACACAAATCAAGACATGTGATGTCATCAGTCATCTGAAACGAAGGATGAACAAGGCAGGAGGGAAATACACACAGCAACAAAAAGCTTTCCGTTTCCTTTTCCCTCTCTTCCTTCCTTCTCTCCTTCTTTCTTTCCCTTTCTTCATCCTTCTTCTTTTCTCTCTTTCCTTCTTTCTTTTCTTTCCTCTTTCCTTCCCTTCTTTATTCCTTCCTTACTTCTTTCTATCCTTCCTTCTTTCCCTCTTTCCTTCTTGCTGCATTTAAAATGCAAGGCAAAATGGAAAGAATTCTTGTATTCTCTAATTTCTGTTGTTGTTATTTGTCCTTCATTTTGGAAGAGGACTAATGATACATAGTATGTACTTAATGAGTGTATTTTTAACTACTTAATAGTATTTTATTTTCTTCCGATTACATGTAAAGACAGTTTTTAACATTTATTTTTTATAGGATTTTTAGTTCCAAATTTTTTTCTTCACCTCCTTCTTTCCCCCTTCCCCAAGACATCAAGCAATCTGATATAGGCCACACATACACAATCATGCTAAATATATTTCCACATTAGTCATGATGTGAAAGAAGAGTCAGAACAAAAGGGAAAAACCACAAGAGAAAAAACAGAAGAACCTGAAAATAATATGCTTTGATCTGCATTCAGTTTCCATAGTCCTTCCTCTGGATGTAGATAGCATTTTCAATCATGAGTCAATAAGTATATTATTGAATTGAAATGTATTGTGTATTGATTATATTTTATGTTTTACATATATATGCATGTATTATAATTCCATAGTGTGTGAGCTCCCACAGTCACCAATCTCTTTTGGATTAATTTTTAAAGTCAGATACTGGAAGAAAAAAAGAGGTTCTCTTTCATTGGGGAATAGTTAAACAAGTTGTGATGTGTAAATATAATGAATATGATGAATCCAGAGAAGTACAGGAAGTTTTACAAAAACAGATGTGAAGTGAAGTAAGCAGAATCAGCAAAGCAATACATATAATGATACTGGGGAAAGAAAATGCAGCCACAATGAAGGGATGAGAGAATCAGGGATGTTTTGCTCATGTCCCCATAACATTTCAAGTTCAGCTTTTACTTCCTAATAAGATTTAGTCATAGCCAAAACTAATGACATAATTAACCAAATAACTAACTGCTAAACAAATTACAGACCAGATAACAGCATTACTCACCTTCTGGGAGATGCAGTAACAATATACATCCAAATGTTGCATTATTTAAGGGCCTAGCAATCTTATTTCCTTCTTGTCGTTGAGGCAATGTAAGTAACATAGTGGATAGAATGCTGAACATCTAAGTCAGAATGACCTGGACTTAAGTATCATCCTTGGCATTTATTAACTTTGTGACCTTGGATAAGTCAGTTAACCTCTCTGAGCCTCAGTTTCCTCATCTGTAAAATGAGGGTAGGGAGGGGTAGTAATGCCTTTGGAATCTACCTGGAAGAGTTGTTGTAAGGATCCAATAAGATATTATAGGTAAGCAGTGCATTGCTGTCAGTTACTATTCTACCTCCCGAATACCTGCTGCATGTGTGCAATGCCTGCCTAGAAAACTAAAATTTATTCTATATCATTTGTTCACAAAAGTTTAATTCCCAACTGAGCCTGACTTTTGGCTGCATGACTTTTTTGGTGTTGGGCTCTATGTGAGGATTGGCCTCATAGAAAGTGACTAATAGCCACAGCGGGTCCAGCCTCCATTCCTCTGGCATTTCCAATCTACCCAGCTCTTACTCTTACCCACATGATCCACAGCCCATGGTCTTGATCTTCCCAGGTTCTGGAGCTACTCTGTTTACTGTAAAAAAAAACTCAAACAATTTCTAAGCCTACATATGTTCCCTTCTCTATTGAGGCCAAGGTATTGGAGAAGGTAGAAATTGCTTTTCTTAGTTTAGGAGTGGCAAGGTTGGAAACTTTAAGGATGTCATTCTATTTTTTATATTGTTCTTTTTCAAAAGGTCCATTAAATCAATCAATGAATATTGATTAAGTATCTACTGTACACTAGGTAATGGGGCTAAAGTACAAAGTATGAAACAATCAACGAGTATGCAATCAAATAGGAAGACAAGTTCATACATAGATATATGTATACATATACATATATATATACACACACATCATAAATATAAAGATAATAAATACATACACAAGGTAATTAAATACAAGGTACAATGGAAGGGAAGGCACTAATAGTTGGGCTGGGGGTAGGAAAGATTTCATGCAAAAGGTGCCTGACCAGAATTTTAAAGAAAGAGGACTATGAAGCAGAGGTAAGGAGGGAATGCATTCTAGACCTGGGGGAGATTAGCGCAAGGGCACAAAGAGGATGGAAGAAATGTTTTGGGGGAAGAGCAGAGAAAAGGCCAGTTTGGCTGGATCACAGATTATGGGTGCAGGAGTAATGTTCAATGAAGCAGAAAACGGTAGGTTTGTTTTGTCCAGATTATACAGAGCTTTAAAAGCTAAACAGAGGAGTTTTTATTTAAACTTAAAGGCAATAGGAAGCCATTGGAGCTGGTGGAGTAGGGGAGTCACATGGTCAGATGCATGCTTAGAGAAAATTACTTTGTAGGTTGGACTGGAGTGGTGAGAGACTTGAGTCAGGGCAACCAATTAGGAGCTTACTGAAATGATATAATCAAGGGGTGATGAGGTCCTACTAAGAAGCTAGCTTTGTGAGTGGGGAGGAGGCATTGGATGAGAAAGATGTTACAAGGGTAAAAATGGCAAGATGTATCAACTGATATGTAAGGTGAGAGAGTGTGAGGAATCGAGGACCATGCCAAGATCGCAAGCCTGAAACACTAGAAGAAAGAGAGAAAACAAACTAATAAAATGAAATGACTTCACAAGACTGAAATGAGTTTACTAAGCACAGTTTGATGTTTCAAATATAAGTGGAGATTGGCAGAAGGTAAATAAGCTGGCACTGGTTCATACTGTGCTTCTCCTTGGGACCTGGCAAGGTCCCTAACCTGTCTGCGACTGGGTAGACTTGATAGCACTAACTAAAACTTTCCCATTTTGGTAGAGTGGAAGAATGCTTCACCCATGAGCTTAAGAGTAGAAAGTGATGTCAGATATAGAAGCAGTAACAAAACTGGAATCAACAAAATTCAGGAGAAGTGGTATCAAATTCAAAATGAAAACCCAACCACTTGACCATATATGAGGATCCCTGAGGCCACATATTGACTTAGAAAACCACATGTTAACATTTACTATATTCTATTCTATTTTTATTTATTTTGTTAAATATTTCCCAACTACATTTTAATCTGGTTCAGGCATCATGCAGGAGTGTTACAGGTTGCAACGCAGGCCAAAGGGCATGTTTGATACCTCTAAAGAGTCAGAGTGATCCAGGGTACATGCAGGTTGCAGGGACTCAAGATAGAGGGATACAGCAGGGTATTGAGTTTGGACAAGAGTCTTCTTAAGAGCTGCATTCAACAGTCTGGGAGCAGACATATATTTTTAATGGTCACAGATATTTTTTATCTGCAGAATACTGCCAAGGACTATCCTCATGGGTTGAATTAGTGGAGGGGAGAGTGAGAATACTGTATCCTCTGTCACTGTCTGGGTAAGCTATCACTCAATGTTAGACTAGCCAGTGACAGTATAATATCTAACTAAAACCCTTAATGTAACCAATTCTACCAGACAATTACATAGGTGGGAAGGTGGAAAGGATTTTTTCTTCCAAAACAATTTTTATTATTACTCTCTCCTCTCCATCAATTAAACAAATTTTAAAAGAAAAGAAAACCTTTACAACAAACACATACACTCTAGTAAAACAAATACAGTTATCCCCTCCCCATTGCAGTTTTGATATGTCTCAGGTCAGCATAAGAAATTAAATGGGAATTTGGGTGGAGCTTTGCGGAAGCCACAGATGACACAAGAAGGTCAGCAGATGACACAAAGCCTATGGCCAAATACTTAACCCAAATTTTACAATATGGTACTGTAAACAACCCATAAAAGAAAAGGAAAAAATTCAGACTTCTTCCCTGATATGAAGGGAGGGCCAAAAAATGTTATACGGATTTTCCAGATCATGGGCACACCGTGATCCTAGTCGCCATGCTGTGAAAGGGATAATGCCACCCATGGCTATGGCCATGTCCAAAAAATGTGTGTAGTGTTATAGATTTTAAGTCCATCACCTCTCTGGAAAGAGGTGGTGGATATGATTCATCTCTAAGACATTAGACTGAATGAAGGTTTATCATTGTATTCTATCAGAGTTCCAAAATCTTTCAAAGTTGTTTTTCTCTATAGTGTTGTCATTCTGTAAATTGTCCTCTTCACACTTCACTCTGTATAATATCATAAAGATTTTCCCAGTTTTCTCAGAAGCTCTCCATTTCATCATTTTTGTGGCACAATAATATCTCATTATAATTATATACCATAATTTGTTTAGTAATTATCCAATAGGTGGGAACCCCCTTAATTTCTAGGGTTTTTGCTACTATAAGAAGGGATGCTATAAATATTTTTGTAGATATGGATCCTTTTCTTCTTCCTTTGATCTTTTTAGTATAGGCCTAGTAGTGGTATAGTTGGGTTAAAGATCATACACAATTCAGTTACTTTTTAGAGATAATGAATTCCAAATTGATTCTCCCCAAATACCTGGACCAATTCATAGCCTCATCTACAATAAATTAGTGTTCTTGATTTCCCAAAGCTCCATCAGTATTTTTCATTTTACTCTTTTGTCATCTTTACCAATTTGAATATGAAGTAGAACCTCAGAGTTGCTTTGATTTTCATTTTTCTAATTATTAGCGATTTGAAGCACTTTTTTTCATGTTTGTTTATTGATAGCTTGGGTTTCTTCTTTTAAAAACTGCCTGTTCAAGCCCTTTATTCTTATAAATCTGAATCAATTCTTTATATAACTGGGATATGAGACATTTAGAAGAGAAATTTACTGCAAAAGTTTTTCCCCCCAGTTACCTATTTCTTTTCTTATTGTAATTGCATTAGATTTGTTTATACAAAACTTTTCAATTTTATATAATCAAAATTGTCCATTTTATTTTCTGTGATTCTATTACCTCTTTATTCATAAGGTCTTCTCCTTTTCAAAGATCTTAAAGGTAATGTCAGCCTTATTCCTCTAATTTGCTTATGATATCAGTTTTTATGTCTAGGTCATTTAGCCATTTGGAGTTTATAATGATATACTGTGTAACATGTTAGTCTGTACCCAATTCTTTATTTTCCCCAGCAGACTTTGCCAAACATTGAGCACTTCCCCCAATAATTGGAGTCTTTGGGTTTATCAAACACCATATTACCATAATCATTTGGTTCTCTACGTTGTGTACCTAATCTGTTCCACTGATCAACCTCTATATTTTTTTAACCAATACCAAATCATTCTGCTTTGTAGTACATTTTCAGATCTGGTGCTGATCTTCCCCTTCTTCCCTCCCTCCTCCCCCCAGTTCCAAATTTTTATGTACTCCATAATTATTTCTAGGGCCCCATTAATATAAAGTTCCCACATACAGATCCGTAGGCACAGATTATAGTGTACTTAGTTCCAGCTCCTTCCCTTAGCTTTAAACCAGTCTCTGGTAGATGCTAAATCAAAGAGTCAGATCTCCAGTCCAGATAGATTTAGGTTAACACTGTTTTCAGGCCTGGTGGGAATCTAAATCCCTGCTAGACTCTGCTCTCAGTGTGGACCAGAAGGCCATCTCCTCTGGCTCCAGGCTACCCTGTTCTTCTACCGCACAGTCACTTGGCCCCAGTGAATCCTTTTGGGGCCAGAAGGGGGTGCAGGAAGGAGAGAGAAGACAGGAAAAGGCAAAAGACATCTTCTTATCTGGCCACTAAAGAGTCTTCCCTGCACTGAACTTGTGGCTATCTTCTTTGCCCTTTTTCTATAGGTCTGTATGGTCACAACTCCCTTGAGTGTTCTACACTTACAACAATCCAATTCTCTGTTGTGTTTGGTCTGAATTATATACACTAACCACATAGTAAGGTTCTTCACTTATTGTTCTCCACCCCTCTACAGCGGCTTTGACATTTTTCCCTAGTGCTTATGTGTAGCATGTCAACTCCTCTCAACCACTAGAAACTCAACACTCATATCTTCCTGTTTCACTGCTCACAAAATTCCTATTTGCTGTCTAAGAAACACCTCTTTTAAGGACTATAGCTACCACTTAAGTTTCATAAAACTTGTACCCACCTGGTACAAGAAATATGAAATTTAGTCTTAAATCTACTTTTAAAGACATTCAGGTAGGAAAATGGTGAGAGAGAAAGGGAGGGAGTGAGGTAGGGAGGGAGAGAGAGAGAGGGAGAGAGAGAAAGTGAGAGAGAGAGAGAGAGAGAGAGAGAAAGAAACATGTGACATTAGTCACCATTTGTAGAGACCCTAGAACACAGAAAAGGTTATTGGGGAAGGGAGTAAACTGGAATACTCTGTTGTTTCTACCTGCTAAGGGAGAATAAGAGTTGTTAGTGACTTCTAAACTTCTATACCATGAGATTAAACTCTCATTGCCTTGACTTAATTGTTAATTCTGCCTTGGATTTTTCAGTTCTTTTATTAAGCAGAGACAATTGATTTTCCTTGAACTGAGTAAATACTCATCCTTGCCCCAGTTCAAATTTTCATCTCCCCATCCTGAGTTCTTCGAGGTTTTCCCAAATTCTGCCCAAGTCTCTTACTTACATTTTTATAAGGAAAAGAATGGGTCGTGTATGCAATGAAATAGGATTGCTATCAGCAATACTTGAGTGAGGAAACTCCTTTTCCTAATACAGATTGGCACCTTCTTTACAACTTAGAATCAGAGAATGGTCGAGGTCTCACTTAACCAAACTAGTATTTTACAGGTGAGGAAATGAAGACTCCGAAGTTAAATGACTTGTCCAGGGTGATACAGCCAGTATTTCAGAGATAAGACTGGAACTCATATCTGCTTGGCTTCAAGGCTGATTCTCTATTCATTGTGCCATGTATGTGATACTTGAAATGTTAAAATTACATGACAAAAAATAAAACACTGAAAGCGGAAAAGTTAATTCTTTCATAGGTTCATGGTGAGGTAATGAGGAAGAATGGGAAGGGCCTTGGCCTTAAACTTTGAATCCTGGCTCTAATCTTTATTAGCTGTGCAGCCATGGGCACTTAACCTCTCTGGGTCTCCCTTTCCTCATCTATAAAATAAGAGTGGAGGATTAAGTGAGTTCTAAAGTCCTTCCCATATTTAAATCTCATTAGCATACCATGACCTACTAGTCCTCAAGAAGAGGAGATTGGTCAAGGAACTGAAATCTTCCAGATAACCCGCAGTCTCAACTACACTTCATCCCCTTATCACTGGAGTTTATGCTTAGATATTCCTGCGGGGTCAGAGTTCCTTCTCCCTAGTTATGTTTCTGTTAAGAGTAAGATTTTAATGTATGCAGAAATGTATTTTCCACTGTGAGTAAAGGATTTAGAAACAACAACAAAAACCCTTCTCTAGGTAAACAAAAACTTGAAGCCAGGACTGTCATTTTGTTCTTGTTCCTTAATCAAATAAATATCGTTAGGGGTTTCTCGGTCCCCTCCAATGTGCCTAGTGCTGTGCTCAGCTTCTGCTACTGTTCTGCTATGGAGCTTAGTACTAGAGACTCCATGATAGTCTGTTACTTCTGACTGGTGATGATGACCCTCAAATATTAAAATATGTTTCCCTAAGAAGCCATTGGAAGAAGGAAAAAAACCTTCTGTGGCATAATGACAACATATGGTATAATCAAAGGAGGAGAGGCCAGCAGAACGGGTATAAATTCTGCAAAGAAAATTATCTGAGAAAAAGTGGTCTGTAACTCAGAGAGGTTTTTAAAAAAAAATGCTCAGGCATTCTAAAAACTCGGGTGTTCACAGGGAAGGCTGATTTAATTTACTAAAAGATAAGATCATGAATTCATCACCCATAGGTTTGTTAACATTCCCACACAGGTACAGTGATACCATAGGCTTCCTAAAATGCTATCTGATCCAGCCAGGGAAAGAAAACATTAACTTTCAATGATAGGTTGGAGTTAACAGTTGAACTCCGGAGTATTACTGTTGTGTTTCTATGGCCCAATACAGGGTGGATGGCTCTAAAAGATTAGGATCCAATTGCTATCTTCTCAGCCTGAATTGGGAGCTACAACTCATCTCGAGGCACTAGTCAAGAGGTCGTCTTTGAGCTGGACATGGGGAAAGGGGCTCTGTTAAGAGTAATCTCCCCCAGTTCAGATAAGTTGTTTATGCGTGACACCTCAGAAATGATGGAAGCTTCTGTTGATGATTCTTTCCATCACCTGACTCAAGTATCGACAAGAACTGGGGTAGAAAGGCATGCAGAAATGAGAGGCTGTGAAGAGACAGGAAGGGTTGCTAAACAGGGTGGGTGCAGTCTTGAAAGAAGATGCGCAAACAAGATTCTTCTGGTCTACTTCTCCTATACATTTGTGACTGGGTCACAAATTACTCTTAAAGATATATGGATTTCAATTTAAAACCATTTTTTCCTATTCCTTCTACCATGTCAATCATGCGTTCTAGTTGTCTGCAAATCCAGGCTTTCTCCTCCTTTAAAAAAGCTTCTATTATGCTGCAACTGTTATTACCCTTCTTAAACATCATTACATGTGAGTAGCTGCTACTATAACTCTACAATGGAGAGAATCAAGAGCTAAGAGATAAAGCCTGTGCTGTAAACTTTGCACACTCCACAAGTCCTCTTTGCAGACAATTAGGGCCAGAAGATAAATATTGACACATTAGACTATTTTCTCAATTTGTTTTTGTTGATTGTCTGGGCAATCTGATGGGACAAAATTCCACTTTTCTGATAACTCTCCTTCTTGGCTAATAGAAACAAATAAAGTAAAGGCTTCTGTCCACAATGGGTGAGGAAGGTCCATTGTTGGAAGGCACTAATCGGATTAAATTGGCTCCTAGCTGTACTGCAGGGCAGCCTAACTCATTCCCAAATTTTTTACATCTCAAGGGGATGTGTTATTGTTGCCTTTTCACTATTTAAATCAGATAGATGGGAAGAAGTAAGTAAAGGCTTGAGATTACTGCCAGTCTCAATGTGAACAAAGCCCCAGGATGAGCACAAATACCCAAATAGAACATTGCAATTAAATACAGAAAAACAGGGTTTTAGCCAACGGCTGTTGAATTTCTCTCCCATCCCTGGATTTTATTTTCTTTCATTTTATTTTTGAAACCTGACAAAAGATGAGCAAAAGTGCAAACATGATCTGAGCATCTTCGAGAAACCTGAAGTCTTGAAAAAGTCATCCTTGTCAAATGCTCAGCATGGCAGGCATCCTTCTGATTTCTCCAATTCATCTAAAAAACATTACAGTGTAATATGTGTTAATAAAAGACACAAAAGTTAAAGCCTCACAATTTTATGTGTCTGGCTGGTTTATATTAGCATTTAAATCTGCATCCATTACATTAGTCCCTTAAAATAAACACCAACATTTATGCAAGTGACAATTTGAGTTAGCCTCCATAGATGGCCTTCAACAGTCTTAAATAATGTCACTCAACTCTGCATTTGGACCGAAGCCTGTGAGTCATGAGGTACATTTTTGCCCACAGTCTGATAATTTTCAAAGCTATTGGCAACCTGGGAATTTTCCTTCCTTATCACTAGGGCTCAGCTAACTTCACTAGCACTAATCAGGGCTGGAATCATTCATTCAAGGATTGCGCGATCATGTTTTTCTTTAGCAGTGACAGCTGCCTGAGCCACATTAGCAATGCAGATGAGTCAGCCTAATAGGTTAATGCAGAACACGCGAAAATTAGGTTTAATCCCCAGTGAAATAATCTAACATTTTCACATTTCTGGATGTTGGGATAGAGACATTGCTGGTGACTCAATTAGGTGTAATGTAGATCAAAGCAAATTTACCTTCTGGCTGAGCCTTCCCAATAGTTTAGATAGAAGAATAGAGAAAGGCTTCTTTACTAATTGGGGAATAGCTGTAGGGAAGGGGGCCTCAGAAGCATGGAGAATGTGAGAACCCTTCAGGCTCAGAGCAAACAGTTGCCGTATTTTGTAGCTGTTGCTTAAGCGTCCCTCCAAATGTTTCAGCAACTCCTTCCAAATACAAACACCTCATGGATATCCCCGTACAACTTACGTGACCTCTGGGGATGATGCCTATTAATGGAAACTTCATTTTGGTTTTTAATCCATCTCTTTCTGCCTCCCAGTCCTGAAGTATCACAGTGAATGAGGCTGCATTGTAAAGGAAATAGAAACAGAAAGAGTGTGTGTCTATCTCATGTTTTCATTCTGGGGGAATAACCTATCAAACACCCATCTCTTTCAGGCATAAAGGAAAGGAAACAAAAAATTACATGCCCCCAGTTGCCAAATGATTTTTTTGCCTTGACATCTTAATTCTTAATCCTTGTGTGTGGCCAAATCAGTCCACTATAGGCAACCAATCAAGCAATTATTTCTAAATTATATTTGCCCAACTCACATTGATTGGCTATTCTTTTCTTATTGGGTAAGCTCATTAATTCTGAGCAGCTTGCTTATTATGCCTTCCACATCATTTTCTCTCCGAGCCTATCTCCTCGCACCAGCCTGCTGATGTTTCAAGATGCCATAGAGAAAAAAAGCGCCCAGTGATCTATTGCATTGTCTCTTCTAGCAATTACAATTCACGTTGCTGATTAACTTTGATGTGAAAACTAATGAGATAAGGCAAGTTATCAAGGCGGGCCTGATCGTCATCTCATTTAGACAGCATTTGCCATCGGTGAATGACAAAAACTAATGAAGACATATCTGACAGCAGGCTGAGCTGGGACAGAATTTGGTTTCTCATCAGCAAGTGCTCGGCTTCGAACTCATCAGTCTATCTGAAACATGTGGAAATTAGCTTAATAATGAAAACACTTCATCTAAATGGACAAATGTTTACATTAAAATAACTACATGATAAATAGATGGTTGAGATTTTATGCCTGCTTGAGTCTAAACAACAAACTAAAAAATGGATTCTGGGCTTCCCTAAATCATTCTGGGAAAAATTCAATTTATGCCATTATACTATTACAGAATGTTCCCCTATTTATGGTATAACAAATGCTGGGGTTGACAGGGTGGGGTGGAGAGCAACAGTGGGGAGACACACTGGAAGCACTGTAATGATTTACTTTGTTAAGATGGTAGTAGACAGATAAACAGAAGTACAATGTTAGTAAAGTTAATGAAAATTGTTCCTAAGGCAATAAGCTGCCAAAGGAAAAAACCCTGAGAATGACAATATTTCCAGCTGTATATTTTTATAAGTACCCTCCATTTCCCAAATTATGACATGGGGCATCTCTTTTCTTTCTATTCACCCATAAACATATTTTCACTAATAATGTCATAGACTGACGGGATGATATATATTTCAGGAAAACCAAGACCACTCACAAATGCAGAACATTCCTTCAGATATGAAAAGGAGGAAAGAGAGAGAGAGAGAGAGAGAGAGAGAGAGAGAGAGAGAGAGAGAGAGAGTTAGTGCTTTTTGGCAGATTTAAGCAGAAGCGATTGCCAAAATTTTATTTTTTCACTTGATATTATCTTTTTAGAATCTGTAGTGCTTAAAGAAATGAAAATACAGGTTTACCAGTACCTTTAGATCTTATTTTCATTATATATGCATCAATCGAAATAGAAAATTTAAAAATATCTGCATGATTGAATGCAATTCCAGGATATTTTATACCTAAAACACTACTTCTACATTTACTGTGTAGATGGGAAAAGGGGGAAAACCCCTTTCTGCTAGGCTAAACAACCTGTCACCATGTACCCTTTTTCCCCCTTTCCACAAATTCTTTCCAAATACAACAATAAAATACATAACATTTTAAAGCTATTTTTAAAAATGGAAATCTCCCACCCAGAATGTAATCATGGTAGCATATGGTAACAGAATCCATGTTCAAAAAAAGTGATTTTTTCTAATACTTCTTATAGCACATTACATAACTCAAATATTATGTGATAAGCCAAAATAAGGAAACCGGAAATCAAGCTACAATGCATTTGTTTTATCTGAAAATCTCTCATTTTCAGAGACTGTAGTTTTATTTTTACTGTAATGGGCTTCAAAATGCTTTAAGGAAATTGATTATAGCTATCATTTCAAGGTGATTATTGTCCTTAGAGTAATCTTATTTCTGGACTTGAGGGAAAGAAAGGCTTTCTAATACTTTAATAATGTCACACTTTTGTAACTGAGATCTACCCACGCACACACACATTCTGCCCCCTAGCCCCCCTCCCCAAATCAACAGAAAACCTACATCTATTGAGAGGACAGACCAAACAAATCTATTGCATCTGGTGGAAGTGAATCACAAGTCCTGTTTTAAGGCTGAGGAATCAAATTAGTACTCCAGTGCGGGATTAAGTTTAAAAGCTCTTCTCAGAACTGAAGATAAATCCTATATATTTGAAGGCGCCATAAAAGTACGAGCTCAAGAGCTAAAGGCACAAGTGGGAAGTTGACCCCAAAGATGGTTCGATGGTATGCTAAGTTTATAAAATTCTTCAAACCACTAAAGGAGGCGGTAAGATCCGTCTCCACTAAACATAGAAGCAATTGTGTTAGAAATCGCCTTTCCAATTTGGACTTAAGTAGCTGAATTAGAGCCATCTAAACAAGGTCTACTGGCTTCCTCTTCTCCCTCACCCCAAGTTCCCCCCCAAAATCATTCATTCTATTTTATTCTATTTATAAATCATTTTTGTCACCTGCATTTTTATTAGCAGGAGTCAAGCTGCTAAATGCAACAACTGTCTGTGTGTTCATATATGTGTGTGTATATACATAATACATACACATATACATGCATATGTATGTATTATTTGTTTTTATATTTATATGGAAACAATGTAAATGTCAGATTTCGGGAACATGTGTAGCTAACATTTTCTTGACCACGATGTTAATCTCCCTCCTCCCCCTACACATCCTATGTACTGTTACTATGCTATCCTTAACCCAGACAGTGCTGATTTTTCCCCCATCTCTTTAATTCATTTTAATAAATATAGGCAGCTAAGGAATTTCCTCATTCCAAAGAGTTGCCTCTTTCATGTTTCTCAGAGGTTTTGCTCAAGGAGATATCATGATAATCAGAGACCTAGAATCTTCACTTCCCAATGTTATTATGAGCTTCCATATAAAATGAAAAATGTATATTGCTCCTAAAAGCACTGTAAGGTTACCGCCTCATCCCTAGGAATGCTGAACAACAGAAGACTCTGTCTGATGTTGCTAGAAAGGGAATGGAAGGTGGGAACAGAAAGAAAAGAGAAACAAAATTATAAAATAAATGCATTCTTGTTGGGAAAAGAAAATACTCAACCCCTTTGTTTTTTTTACAAATAGGGGACACTTCTCTGTTTTTGAGTTGCTTCTGCAATTTCTTTTTCCTTCTGATTGATCTGGTAGTCTAGAAGTTTGTTTTTCTTTAAAAAATAATCCCATGCTTCAGACTTTCGAGCTACCTCTGATACTATTATTTCCAATGTACTAACGAAGGGGCTTTCTCTTCTTCCCCCAGCTACATCCCAAGGTCTGAGTTCTTCACATCACTATGCTTGTTGTTCCTCGACCAATATGCTTATGAATCAGAAGGAACCCCCGATACTAGAGCTAGGATCCTTAGGTCTCAACACAAGCTTGAATTTCCTAGATTTCCATGCAGTATTGTAGCCCTAATAATCTCCATTGCAAACACTCCTATATATAAAAAAATATCCATTTTGCTGATGAATTTCATTATGTTATCATATTTCTAACATCCTAAGGAATGAGGCGATACATCATACCTTGCTTTACTCACCAAGACATTTAGCTGAGGTTAAAACATGAAACTGTCTTCCAAGCTCAGCTGTAAGGTAGGTATATGAGATTTGCCTTTCGAATATCTGAGAATGAATTCTCTTATTAAGTGTTAGTTTGAGATGAGCTGTTAAACTGCTCCTACAATATTTATGCTAAAATTTGTTAACAGAGTTCTCTTCACATGAATTAGAAGATAATAAAAAGTCCTCCTTTGAATTTATACACACACACACACACACATATATATATATAACATATATATATATTTCAGTCCTGAATAATGTTCCATTTAAAATAGTTATAGTGCACCTTTTGATTTGGAGTTTAAAGTAAATAATATTTGTACATCTAAAACGTACTCAAGACAAATGAAAGGCCTCTAGATGCTTTTGTATGAGATGCTGAAGAGCTCTACAAACTTAAAAGCACAACCTCAATTAAGCCCATCTTCATCGGGAAAAAAATTAGCAACTGAAAGCTGAATATATTAGATAATGCACACTTGCCGAAGAGCATTCTCTTAGCAAAAAAAAAAAAGAAAAAATTCTTGATAACCAACCTAAAGCTGGCCTTAGAGTTGCTCAATGCTAATTTTGTTTGAAACTGTTCAACTAACTATGAATAGATATCCATATTCAACAAAGACATAATTAATGGCACCCTTTTCTTCTGCTTGGAAGACATCATAACAAGCTGAAAAGTACAAAAAAGATTTTTAGAGTAACTAATTTAAGGACAAAGAGTTGACCTCTAGCATTTCATTAAATAAAACGAGTGAATGAAAGAAGACTGACAGTGTTCATCCTTGTTCAATTCAAGCAGCCAATTTCAAAATGCAAATCATAATCTGCAGATGTTGGAGGCTGATATTTTTTTTAAAAAATATCATTTGTTCAATTTGGGAACATCAGACATTTGAATTTTAAACAAAAATCAAAACCAATTTTGGGATTCATTTTTAGCCAGAGAATGAATTTCTTTGTGGTACATGGAAGGTCTATAGGTTAGCCGTGTTTTCAAGTGTTTAAAACTATTCTTGCAAATCATTAATTTCATATATTATTTCCAAAATCTTTTAATGGAGGAGTTCCATTAAGATGCATACCATTCCTCATTTTTGTACCAAGTAAGAGCTAGTATATATAGAGCCTCTGTGAATGATAAAAGCAGTGGCCTACTTCAGACATCTCTGATTCACAGCTGCATTAAAAATTCTAAACTCACATTTTAGTTAATAGCTAAAATGAAACCTTCAGCATTTGCTATCATTGGAAATGCAAAGTGTCCTGTAGTGAGATAAACACTGGATTTGAAGTGAAGAGACATGCATTCAAATCCTGGCACTCCAATTTACTATTTGTGTGACTTTAGGCAAGGTACTTAGACTCTGGGCTTTAATTTTCCTCAGCTGTGAAGTTAAGGGTTTTCAGTCATATCCAACTATTCCTGACCCCTTTGTGGGGTTTTCTCAGTAAAGATACTGGAACGATTTGCCATTTTCCTTCTCCAGCTTATTTCACAGTTTAGGAAACTGAGGCAAACAGGGTTAAGTGACTTGTCTAGGGTCACATAGCTAGTAAGCATCTGAAGCTAGATTTGAACTCAGGTCTTCCTGACTCCAGGACTGGTATTCTATTCACTGCACCACTTAGCTGCCCAAAGTTAAGGAATTCAAATTAATAAATATGTATTAAGTGTTCCCTAAATGCAAAGCACTGTGGCAGGCACTAGGAGACAAGGGGAAAGATAAAAATGAAAAACCGATCATCCCCTCAGAGAAGTTACATTCTATTTGACTCTATGGTCCCTTCTGGCTCTCAATTCTCAGTCTTCTACTATAAGGTAAAGGGAAGGAAGTTCTATGTATAAACATCTACATTTATCCTCCTAAAATTATGAGAGTATTTAAAATAAATAAGTGCCAGATGATGTAGAGGCCAGAAAAATTCAATTTCAAAGGAGCACTTCTTATAGTACATCATCTTCATAAACTGTCAATAAGCATTCATCAAGTGCTTACTACGTCCTAGTTGTTGTGTGATCATTTCAATCATGTCTTGACTCTTTCTACCACATCTGGGATTTTCTTGGCAAAGGTGCTAAAGTGGTTTGCTATTTCTTTCTCTAGGTCATTTTACACATGAGGAAACTGAGACAGAGTTAAGTGACTTGCCTGTGGTCACAGAACTCACAAGCATCTGAACTCAAGAAGGTGGGTCTTCCTGACTCCAGACTCAGCACTCTATTTACTGCGCTACCGAACCTGCCCACCATGTGCTAGACACTGTGCTAAATGCTGGGGTTGTAAATATAAGCAAACTACATTGTCCCTCCCCTTAAAAAGTTTACCTTCTAATGAGGGGAGATAACACATAAAAAATGAGAACTGAAAAGCCCCAACTCCCTGCAGTTAGAGGGATGAATCATTTTCCCAGAAAACTCCAATTAATTCGCATTACCTTGTATTACACATGCCATTACCTTGTTTCTCTAAAGCAAGCTAAGGGAAATATGATCAGTTCCATTTTATAGGCTCAAAGACTGATACAGAGGGAAACTGAGCAACTTCTTCGGTCAGTGTGAGTGGTCAGCAAGATGGCGGGAGAGTCAAGCCTGAAACGTGGCTCTCCTAGCTCCTGGTCCTTTAGTCTACTCAGCCAGTCAGTCAACTAGCACTTATTCGGCAGCTACCATGTGCCACGCACTGTGCAAAGTGCTGACAATCCCTGTTCTCAAGGAAAAAACTGTGCAAAAAAAAGAGACAAATGCATTATGATAAATTGGGGATAATCAACAGAGAAAAGGGATTTTCATTATTCTACCCAATATACTATACTAACTGTCTCCCCATGGTCATCACTTTGGGGCTCATAAAATATTAGCTCCCCTATCCCATGAAGATAGGCTGAGGTGGGGTGGTAAGCAACACTGAAAGAATAACAACAGAAATAGCTAGTATCTATACAATACTTTAAGGTTTCACATTTAATTTTCACAATAGCCCTGGCAGGAAGGTACTATTATTTTCCCTATTTTTACAGATTGGGAAACTGAGACTGGGTGCTTAAATGACTTGCCCAAGGTCAAACAATTAGTAAGTGGTTGAGGCAGAATTTGAACTCAGGTCTTTATGATTCCAACTTCAACACTCTAACCATTGCATCATCCAGAAATCATAATAACAAATATTCAAAACTTTAGTTGTCCTCTGAGGTTCCTCTCAGCTCTCAATCTGTGATCTTAATTCACTCACCTGGGATTTTAGGAAGACAATGTAATAACAACATGAAAAATGATCTAGAAAGGGCAAGAGATGAATGATAACAGAATTACCCCCCAGAAGGTGAGCAGGTTAGTCAAAGGGGACCTGCTTCTACAAGTCCCAAACAGGAATTGTCTTAAAATGGTAATAGTTCTCATTTACATAACTTTTCAGGTTTACAAAATATTTTCCCCATAATAGATAAAGAAAATAAGACTGAGCAAACTTTAATGACTTACCAAAGGTCTAACGGCTATAGTAAGTGTCATAACTGGTATTCTAACTGAGGCCCAAGGCTAGTGTTTTTTTCCATTATACCTTTTAAAAAATTATTGGTATCCTCTTATTATCGTCATAGTTTGTCTCCATATTTTTTTCACCCCACCTCCCAAAGAGCCATCCCATAACATAAATGTGATTTTTTAAGATTAAAAAAAGAAAGAATAATTGTCAACACAATTGATCCATGTCAAAAAAGGCTGAAAACATATGCAGTGTCCACACATGTGAACCTCCTACCTCATCAAGGGGTGAGTGGGGAGCATCCTCTCATCTCCCTCCTTTAAGACATTTATTCCTTGTAACTTTTCCACATTTACTTTTGATTTTGCACGTGTGCGTGGTTGTTCTTTCCATTTACATTGTAGTAGCTACTGTTTAGTATTTTCTTTTCTTTGTTTACTTCCCTCTGTATCAGTTCACATAGAGCTTTCTTTCCTTCTCTGTGTTCATCACATTCATTATTTCTTTTTTTCAATTTAATTTGGTATTTTATTTTCCCCAATTTCATGTAAAAACAAATTTCGACATTTGTTTTTAAAATTGACTTCCAAATTCTCTCCTTCTCTCCCCACCTCATTGAAAAGAGAAGGAATTTTATATAGGCTATACATGTGTAGTCATGCAAAACATATTTTCACATTAGTCATGTTGTAAAAGAAAACAGAGACCAAAATAAACCCCTCCCAAAATAAAGTAAAAAAGCATGCTTCAATCTGTACTCAGACTCCATCAGTTCTTTCTCTGGGGATGGGCAGCATTTTTCATCATAAGTCCTTCAGAGCTGTCTTGAATCATTGCATTGCCAAGAATAGCTAAATAACGAACAGTTGATCATCTTATAACATTGCTGTTACTGTATACAATATTCTCCTGGTTCTACTCATTTCATTTTGCATCAGTTCATGTAAGTCTTTCCAGGTTTTTTGGAGAGCATCTAGCTCACCATTTCTTATAGCACAATAGTATTCTATCACAATCATACACCACAAATTGTTCACTCGTTCTCTAATTGATGGGCATTCCCTCAAACATTCATTATTTCTTAAGGCACAGCAATACTCCATTAAAGCTTAGCAGTAAGTGGACTAATGAAGACAAAAATGTAAACACTAAAAGATAACAGAATTCGGATTAATGTAAAATGAAAAGGAATTCAAAGGGAATAATGAAACATCCTTCCTTCCTCTTGATAGGGAAGTGGTCAACTACTGGTACAGAATGCCACCTCCATTATTAGACATGATCAAAGTGTTGGTTTGTTTTGCTTTATCACAAAGGAAGGCTCTATGGGGCTATTGGAAAGTAATACAACAGTGATGTTTTCAATTAAAAAAGCATCAAGGCAGAGCACAGACCAGGACCTAGCTGAACTCTCCCCAACGTTCCCCTCCAAATAACTGTAAAATAACATCTCAAATCAAAATTTGGAGTGGCAGAGTCAATAAAAGGAGAGAGGGAGACATTTTTCTAGCCTAAGACAACTTGGGAAATCTGCGAAAGAAGTCTGTAACACTGAGGTGGGCACAGGCCTGAGTGAAACAAGAGCACCAGCGGCGGGCTTTGGAGGCAGCTGGCACAGCAGCAGCGGCGGCTTTGGGGGCAGCTGGCACAGCAGCAGCGGCGGCTTTGGGGGCAGCTGGCACAGCAGCAGCGGCGGCTTTGGGAGCACTCAGCCCAGCGGTGGTAAGGGGGTCAGGCAACTGGCGGAAAGGAGATTATGGGGGACCTTTTGCTGGCACGGGGTGCAGCTGGTGCTTATTGATGACTCTATTGCCAACAAGCAGCTCTGGGTCACAGTTCAGGATGGAAAGGAGCGCTTTGTGACCAGTCACAAGGGAGCGAGGGCCGTGGTCACGGTTCCAGGGCCAAGAAGAGCCTTCGAAGGAGCAGGAGCCCTTCCTGGGTAAAAAGCATAGACTAGGAAAGCAGTGGCCACACCTCTCCCAGGATTATACCACCTTGGAAGCACCAAAAACCTTCAGACCCCTGGAACTAGCTCTGAAAAAAAACAGCATAAAAAAGTCTAAAGCTTAGCAAAGTTTCTTTTTCAGCACCAGGTAAGGAGAGCCCAACTTTAAAATTCAGTTCAGAGTAAAGAATAAAGAAAAATGAGCAAACAACAAAAAAAAATAGCTTGAGCATAAAAAGCTGCTACAGTGGCAGAGAAGACCAAGATAGGAACTTAGAAGAAGACAACAATGTGAAATAGTTGTAAGCAAAGCCTCAGAAAAAGATGCTAATTGGACCCAAGGCCAGCAAAAATTCCTAGAAGAGTTCAAGAAAAATAAAAGTGGTATACGAAAAATAGGGAAAAGAAATGAAGTGATGCAAGAAAATTAGGAAAAGAGAATTAACAATTTGGTTTTAAAAAGGCACAAAAAAATGGAAAAATATCACCTTAAAAAAAAAGAATTAGAGGGCAGCCAGGTGGCGCAGTGAGTAGAGCCCTGGAGTCAGGAGGACCTGAATACAAATCCAGCCTCAGACACTTGACACATGTACTAGCTGTGTGACCTTGGACAAGTCACTTAACCCCAATTGCCCTGCCAAAAAAAAAAACAAAAAAGAAAATTAAAAAAAAAAAACAGAATTGGCCTAATGGAAAAAAAAAAAAAAAAAAAGGAACAAAAATTCACAGAAGAAAAGAATTCCTTAAAAAGTGGAATTGGCCAAAATGGAAACTGTGGTACAAAAGCTCAGTGAAAAAAAAATAATTCTTTAAAAATTATAATTGGGCAAGAATAATACAACAAAGTAAAAAGAATGTAAAGTATCTCATTGGAAAAACAACTGACCTGGAAAATAGATCAAGGAGAGATAATTTAAGAATTATTAGAATACTTGAAAGTGATTATAAGAAGAAGAGCTTACACATCATATTTCAAGAAATTACCAAAGAAAACTGTCCCAAGCTCTTAGATCCAGAGGCTATAACAGGAATTGAAAGAATCCACCAATCACCTTCTGAAAGTAATGTTCAAATGAAAACTCCCAGGAATACTATAGCCAAATTCCAGAACTGCCAAGTCAAAGGAAAATATTGTAAGCTGAAACAAAGAAAGCACTTAAATATTAGGGAGCCACAGTCAGGTTCACACAAAATTTAGCAGCATCCACATTATAGTAACAGAGGGCTTAGAATATGATATTCCAGAAGGCAAAAGAGCTAGGATTACAACCAAGAATAACCTACCCAGGAAAACCAAGTATAATTCTTCAGGGGGAAAGGGATATTTAATGAAATAGAGGACTTCTAAGCATGCCTAGTGAAAAGACCAGAGATGAATAAAAAATCTGACATTCAAACATAAGATTCAAGAGAAGAATAAAAGGCAAACATGAGAGAGCAAACATAAGGGACTCAATAAAGCTAAACTGTTTGTATTCCTGTATGGGCTACACCTCCTAAGAACATTGTAATTACTAGGGAAGTTAGAAGGAGTCTACATAGACAAAGGCCATAAGTATGAGTCAATTATGTTGGAATGATCTCAAAAAAAAATGTTAGAGGTGAGAGTAGAATGGGAAATTTTTTTTATATAAAAGATATGCACTAAGAAGAGCTTTTATAGTGGAGGGGGAAAATGGGGGGAGTGGCAGGCAATGCTTCAACCTCACTCTCGTCAGAATTTGTTCAAAGAGGGAAGAAAATAAATACACACTCCGTTGGGTATAGAAATCTGTCTTATGGGGTTAGGGAGAGATGGTAAAAGGGAGACCAGATTAAGGGAGGCGATGGTCAGAAACAAAACAGACTTTTAAGGAGCGACAAGATAAAAAGAGGGAGAGAAGGATAAACAGAAGAATATGGGATAAGAGGGAATACATAGTCATCGTAATTGTAAATATGAATGGTATGAGCTAACCCACAAAAAGGAAGCAGATAGCAGGATAGATTAGAACCCAGAAGCCAACAATATATTATGCACAAGAGACACATCTGAAAAGACACACACAGAGTTAAAATAAAGGGCTGGAGCAGAATCAATTATGCTTCAGCTAAAATAAAAAATTGTAAGGGTAACAATCATGATCTCAAACAAAGCAAAAGTAAAAATGGCCTAATTAAAAGGAAAACTACATTTTGCTAAAAGATACCATAGACAATGAAGCAACAGAAAAAAATAAAGTCTAATTTCTCAAATATATACTGAGTATAGAACAGAATCAAATTTATAAAAATAAGCCATCCCCCAACTGATAAATGGTCAAAGAATACAACTATGGTTATATAAAAAAATACGCTACTATTGATTAGAAAAGGCAAATTAAAACAACACCCATCAGAAATGACAAATGCTGGCAAGGATGAGGAAAAATAGATACATTAATGAACTGTTAGGTTGCTAAGTGGTACAATAAATAGAATTCTGGGCCTGGAGTCAGGAAGATTCCTCTTCCTGAGTTCAAATTTGCCCTCTGATGTTTACTAGATGTGTGACCTTGGGTAAGTCACTTAACTCTTTTTGCCTCAGTTACCTCACTTGTACAAGGAGCTGGAGAAGGAAATGGCAAATCACTACAGTATCTTTGCCAAGAAAACCCCAAATGGGATCACAAAGAGTTGGACACAACTGAAAAGTGACTGAAATGAATTGTTGGAGGAGTAGTAAACTCGTCCAACCATTATGGAGAATAATCTTGGAACTATGCCCAAAGAGCTATAAAACTGTGCATATCCTTTGATTCAGTAATACCTTTACTACCAAAGAGATCAAAGAAAAAGGAAAAGGACCTCTATGTACAAAAATATTTTAGCAGCTCTTTCTGTGGTGGCAAAGAATTGGAAATTGAGGAGATGCTCATCAACTGGAGAATGGATAAACAAGTTGTGGCATACTATTGCATTATAAGAAATGAGAAAGAGTGTGGTTTCAGAAAAATATGGCAAAACCTATATGATGCAGAATGAAGTAAGAATGTTGTAATGATGATCAACTGTGAAAGACTGGGCTACTCTAATCAATACAAAGGTCTGAGACAATTCCAAAGGACTCATAATTTTAAAAAAAAAGTGCTATCCACCTCCAAAGAGAGGATTGATGAACTGAGTACAAATTGAAATATAACTTTCTAGCCGTTTTTATTTTTTTTTTTGCTTTTGCTTTTTTTGCAATATGGCTAATATGGAAATATGTTTTGCATGATTTTACATGTATAATTGATATATTGTCTGCCTTCTTAGTGGGTGGGGGAGGGATGGAAGGGAGGAAAAGAATCTGGAACTCAAATTTTAAAAACAATCTTAGAAAGAAATATTTTTAAATAGGGAAAAAGAACTCTTGGGGAGAAGCGAAAGTTTCATCTACCAGGCCTTGAGGTGGTATAAAGCAGAGTAGTCTGAATTACAGAGGGAAAACACCACATCCTTCTACTAAACAATGTGTGGGGAGTTGGGAGAGGGAGGGACAGTGCTGACCATGTTGTCATTTCTCTGCTTAAAAAATCTTTAGTGTTTCCCTATAGGAGAGGGTGTCTGTGTCAAGGACCTCTTTGGCAGTGTGATGAAACCTATGTGCCCCTTCTAAGAATAACGCTTTTAAATAAATAAGAAAATACATAGGACAGCAAAAGGAATTTTTGTAACTTTTAAAAAGCATCAATAAAGCTTTTTTTCAATGCTAATTGAAACTGAAGCCAAAACAACAGTGTGGCTAGCCCTATATCTCCATTCTTACCTCTGGGTGACTTTGGCCTTTTGGAAACAGTTCTGAAGAGGAATTTGTTATTGATGCTTTTTTTGAAGGGGGGAGGGCAGGGCAATTGGGGTTAAGTGACTTGCCCAAGGTCTCACAGTTAGTAAGTGTGTCAAATGTCTGAGAATGGATTTGAACTCAGGTCCTCCTAACTCCAGAGTCAGTGCTCTATTCACTGCGCCACCTAGCTGCCCCCTGAAGAAGAATTCAAAAGGCTCTAGAAATTTAAACCAGGAAGAGTCACACAGAGATTGAGCTTCAAAATCTACCTTTTATATTTATAAAAGGTGGCTTTTGATTTAAAAAAAAGCTGAGGCCAGTTTCAAAAATCCATTGACAATCAAAATGGAAATATTAATTAAATATAATGTGCCAACAGTCAAGATTATACAGGCACACCTCATTTTATAGCTCTTCACTTTATTGTGCTAGCAGATTTTTTTTTTTTACTAATTGAAGGTTTGTGACAACTCTGCATCAAGCAAGTCTGTTGGCACATTTTTTCCAACAACATGTACTCAAGCCATGTCTCTCTGTCACATTTTGGTAATTCTTGAAATATTTTGAACTTTTTCATTATTATATTTGTTACAATGATCTGTGATCAATGATCTTTGATTTTTTCTATTATAATTGTTTTGGGGCACCAAGAACCACGCCTATACAAGATGACTAACTTAATCAATAAATGTTGTGTGTGATCTGACTACTCCGCCAACCAGCCATTCCCCTTCTCTCTCCCTCTCCTCAGGCCTCCCTATTCCCTGAGATCAAACAATATCAAAATTAGGACAGTTAATAATCTTACAATGTGCTCTGAGTTTTCAAGGGAAAGGTACAGCCAATCAATACAGCAAACTTCATTGTTGTCGTATTTTAAGAAATTGCTGCAGCTACCCCAACCTTCAGCAACCACCACCCTGATCAGTCAGCAGCCATCAACATCATGACCCCTCCACCAACAAAAAGACTACCATTCACTGAAGGCTCAGATGATGGTTAGCATTTTTCAGCAATAAAGCATTTTTAAAAATTAAGATATGTACACTTATAAGACATAATACTATAGCACACTTAATAGACTTCAGTATAATGTAAACCTAACTTGTATGCACTGAGAAACCAAAATAATTCACGTCTCACTCTGTTGTATTAATTGCTTTATTGTGGTAGTCTGGAAGTGAACCCACAATAACTCCAAGGCATGCCTGTATAAAAGTGAGAAAGTCTCTCACGGTACGAGTTGAAGAAGTAGTCACAGATAACTGTTAAGACATAAGCCCAGAAGAAAGGAAGGAAAAAAGACAAAGTATGAAGCAACAATAAGAAAAACAAATTCCATTTGATCTGATGTGTTTTAGATTGTTGCCCTTTTAAAATTGGAGCTTTATTGCATTCATAGTGCAAGTTAAATATATTTCCATCTTTGAGGAATGGCTACAAGGTCAAAAAGTCTATAATCATTTCTTCTAACCTCTTCCCCAGGTCAGTGA
This sequence comes from Phalanger gymnotis, assembly GCA_028646595.1. Taxonomy (NCBI): domain Eukaryota; kingdom Metazoa; phylum Chordata; class Mammalia; order Diprotodontia; family Phalangeridae; genus Phalanger; species Phalanger gymnotis. The sequence continues at coordinate 223,950,256 of CM053625.1, read as the reverse complement.
CAGTCTCCTTACAGTCCTACATGAATTGCATCTTCCTTCCTTCCTTCCTTCCTTCCTTCCTTCCTTCCTTCCTTCCTTCCTTCCTTCCTTCCTTCCTTCCTTCCTTCCTTCCTCCCTTCCTTCCTTCCTTCTTCCCTCATAACTACCAAAATAATCTTTCTTGAATAAAGTTCTGACTTCCTCATTCTTCTGCTCTAGAATCTTCTGTGACTCTCTATTGCCTCTAGGAGACAATGAAACTCCTCAGTTTGGCATTTAATGTCCTTTTTAGTCTAGTTCCAGCCTACCTTTCCAGACTTATTTCATGTCACTCACCCTCACACATTCTGTAGTTCAACCAAACTGGCCCATTTGCTATTCCCCAAACTCAGCATTACATCCCCTAATTTCATTACTTTCACCTTACTTCTGCCTCTTAGACTCATTTCAGCTCGTGTGCAAAGCCACCTCAGTAGGAGAAGCCCTTCTTGATTTCCCTAATTGTTAAATACTGTCTTTCTCCTCAAATTGTCTTGTATTTACTTATCTGTCTGTATGTTGCATCTCCCAGTAGAATGTAAGTTTCTGGAAGGAGGGAACTTTGTTCATTTTTGTTATCGTATCCCGAGAGCCTATTATGTACCACATAATAGGGACTTTAATGATTGCTAAATTAAATTGAATTGAGAATGGTTATAACTCCATCCTATGAATTCTCTACAACACCAACCCTAGGAAAAATTCAAAATAGTCAAAGATTTCCTTCCATATTTCATAACTACCTATTGTACACACGTGTTCATCTACCTTTCTATCTGCGATATTCTAACAGTGCCCTTCTCTCTCCTATAAAAGGAAAACAATATGTTTAACTAATTTGTACTAAGATGTCAGTAACTTAATGTGTTACATCCCAAAAGTGATTTGCATTTTAAGAGGGCTTCGGAGAGGGTATGAAGTTTAATCCAAAGCAATAAACCTTTAATTATGGAATTTCAGGTATTGCTGAAAGGACAACTGAAAGGGCAGATTTTGGAGAATTGAGAGAACTCGTCATCGTCTCTTACATCACACACTACATGGCAACTACCCACTCCGTCCACACATAAAGTTTGCCGTCCTCATCCTCAGTTGGGTTGCATTAATCCAGTATATAATATGAGGATAATGGGCATGGCCAATATAACGTATCTCCAGTTTGTTATCTATTTGAATAACTAAGAAATATTTCTTTAAAAAAAACATTTTCTGTTTTACCACTCAACTGCAGTCTCCTTGAGGCTAGAAACATTATACCTCCCTATATCTTCCATAGGACCATCACTGCATAGGTGCATTAAGTGTATTTTGAATGATTGATAAATGAGCATTCGCTCTGATTAGTAATAGGCCAATGAGGTCATGAAATGAAGAACCCATTTAAACGTGCATACATTCATCTATTTCTTAGATACACTAAAAGCGAAATCTCATGCGTCCATCTCCTCTCCATTAACATGACTACCACCCTAGTTTGTACCCTTATCCCTTTTCACCTGTACTATTGCAACAGCATCCTAACTGGCCTCCTGGACCCGTTCTCTAGCTTCTTCAATTTTCCATAAACTTGCCAAAATAATCTTCCTAAAGCATGTCTGATTATGTCACTTCCCCACTCAACAATCTGTCTATTGCCTCTAGGACAAAACACAGCATTACATGTCTCAGTTCTGGATCTTTGCAAAGACTATCCCCCACACCTGAGATACATTCCCTCTTCATCTCTTCCTCATAGAATGCTTAACAATAGTCATAAGTCAGCTCAGGTGTCACCACCTGCATGAAACTTTTCCTGGATATCCCCATTGGCAATACTTTCCCCCTCTGGATTTTTTTCATGCTCAAGTGCCTGCCATGTACTAGGTATTGTTCTAAGTGATGGGGATACAAACCCCAGGGTCCGAAGGCTGATCCCTTCTTGTTTACTTTGCACATACTTTGCATTTACTTCTGCCTCCTCAGTACCATGGAAGCTCCTTTGGGGGCAGGGATGATCTCATCTCTGTCTTTGTATTTCCAGTTCTAACACAGTAGTGACTTGACCTAGGTAGGTGTTTAATGAATGTTTATTGAAGTTTATTTGTTTTTTTTTCAGAGAGTTGGGCCAGAAACTTTTATCTAAAATTTTGGAATTTAGGTTCCATTTTAGCAAAATAAATTCAATTTCACTTAAATGGCATAGTAAGTGTGTACACTTGGTCTCTTCCCAGAAGAGTGGTTTGCCATTTCCCTGGGTTAGAAGAGGTAGTATGACAGTGGAAAGAATGCCAACCTTAGATTCAGAAGAGACTTGGGTTCAAATAGCATTGCCTTAACAGCTGCTGAACCATGGACAAGTAAGTCACTTAAATTTCCCTGAGCCTCAGCTATCTCACCTTTAAAATGAACATGATAATGATAGCATCAGTCTCACAGGGTTGTGTTAGCAAAATACTTTGCAAAAGTTTAAAGGCATTGTATAAATGTGGTAGGTGCCGCAGTGGATAGAACACTGGGCCAGGAGTCAGGATGACCTGAGTTCAAATCCAGCTTCAGATACTTACTAGCTGGGTGACCCTGGTGGCAAGTCACTTAACCCTATTTGCCTCAGAGAAGGAAATGGCAAACCACTACAGTATATTTTCCAAGAAAATACCAAAGAGCACATGAAGAGTTGGACACAACTAAAATGACTAAACAACATCATCATTATCATTAGTAGTAGTAGTAGTAATAGTAGTATTAATATTAATGGGTCTAGCTCTACTTGTCACATAACTGTTTAAGTGGTTTCAATCTATAGTAAAGCCTAGTAAACTAAGAGTAAGGCCCAAGGTCTTTCCGTATTTGCCAGTTATCCTGCAGCCATCATTCATAAACAACCCCTGCAGATGTCTCAGGACAAAATAAATGACTTCCAGATGTTAAGAAAATAACTGAATGCATTCATGCAAAAGTGAAGGGGACACTGTTTTTCCTATATCAGACTATATCTTAAGGTATCAATGAACAACAATTTCATTCTTAATACGATTCAGGAAACCTAACATGGAGTGTTATGCCAAGCAAATCAATTCCCATTTTCCATTCTGGGAAATACAAATCTAGTTTCTTGTGAAGGACTAAGACTTACTTTGTCCAAAAAGAAAACTCCAGCTGCCTCACCAGTATTTGGTTTTAGTTCATCTTTATGGCAATTTAAAATGGAAACAGAGAGAGAGAGAGAGAGAGAGAGAGACAGAGAGAGACAGAGAGACAGAGACAGACAGAGAGACAGAGAGACAGAGACAGAGACAGAGAGACAGAGACATGGAGAGACAGACACAGAGATAGAGAGACAGAGACAGAGACAGAGAGAGAGGGAGAAACAGAGAGAGAGAGAGAGAGAGGTTTGTGGGAAGAGATTTATAGAAACTTCATAAATTGTAGTCCTTCCTTATACCTACTCTTTTTATAGATCACAGGTCTAACACCCATCTCAAAAACATTTCCAAAGCGAACCCACAGATGCACCTCGTCTGTCTGTATCATAAGTAGAAAATACACTTTTCGATGTTCAAAACTGGAATGACTTTTTTCCCCAAGGAACCATCAGCTACAATAATTTTCCATTTCGTTTATTTGCAAAATGAAGTGAAAATTATGAAAAGCAGACAACAGCTAACCCAGAGCCAGGTGAATATCAGCCGACCCATATGCCTTTCTTTCTAATTCCTATCGTCCATGCGCTCTCTGGACAGGACATGTCATGTACGTAAGTCAGCATATAACTCTGAAGGAGCTGTCGATTACTGGATTGAATTCTCCATTTCTATCCCTGTCATTCAAACATAATACCCATCAGTGTATTTAAAGAAATGCTTTTATTCTGATTTATGGGAATTGAAATGTTAACAGATAAGCGCAGGGACAATATAGTCAAAGCTTATTTTGTTTGATCTTTTCTTAATTGAAAATACGTGGAGTCTGTCACTCACTTTTACACCTCCCTAGCAAAGGGTCATAATTTGACTTTTGTGATTCATGCTTCCCCTATATAAAAATAAAGTTATTTAATAGCATACTTTGGGGGTGGGGAATTATGCAACTCTCTATAGCAATTTGGTACCAGGTAGAAAAAGACCTTTTCCTTTGAAAGTTAAAACATAGATCTGAAAACTAAAGCAGGGTCCCAAACCAATTGGGTATGCTTACATCTGGGCACAAAAACAATACAGCTATTTTGGATGGTAAAGGCTAAGATACAGGGCAGTAAAATAGAAAGCCCTCTCTTAGAATAATTGTCAGCCAAATAATTTGGAAATATTGGATGTAGTGGTGGGTGGTATTCATTCAACCCTACTTAATAGAGTTGAGAGGAAATTAACGTGTCCTTCTTACATTGGAAATAATCGGAAGATAAAGTGGTGAAACCCCTATATGATCTATGTCAGGTTATTAATATTTTAATACTCATGCAACTAAATGTTCTTTAAAAATCAATTGAGCTCTTTAAAGAAAACAACCTCAAACTATGTACCACAAATTAATTCAGATCACATCTTGCAATTCATTTAGAGACAAGCCCAAAGTCCACCCCTTCCGTCAGCTGTTGACTTTCTAAGTGTCCCAGACAGCTGCATGTCTGTCTATAGCTCCCTGAAATGACTTGTATTGCTCAGATTTCTTAAGACTGCTGACTTCTAATAGGGCTCCCTGACAAAGCCTCCACTCTGAGGAGGATGTGTATGCTAGGCTTCCAGCCAGCATACAGCAGGAGTTCAGGGGGCCGGGACCAACCAGTGCAGCCGTCCTGACCGCCTCTTTAAAACCATGTCAGGCTCATGTGACAACTGCTCTTCTGTGCTTGTTTGAACTGTCCCTCCCAATTAGTGGTAATAAGTGACTCTGTAAAGATGAACAAACATAGAGCTTTCATTAGGCCTTACTAGCTCTTCCCTCCTCCTCCTCCAGCCTCCCCCAACGTCTTTCTCTGTACTAATGCTCCCCTAGGCTTACATCCCTCACCCTTTGCCAATCAGCCCCAGCAAATCCCTAGAGCACAACTCAGCTAATACTTAGGGAAAACTAAACACATCTTGATCCGAATGAACAAGTGCCAGCAATAGGCAAATTAATGACAGTCCATTGGAAGGACTTGCCTGAAATTATTTTATTCTGTCCATTCACTGAAAAACTGATTACTCTTGAGGTGGGGGCAGAATCCCCCAATCAATAAGCTGAAACAAAAAGGAAGAAAAGCATGCTCTGGGCCCATTTATTTAATCCATTTCCATTTGTCTCCACTGCCACCATCCTTCTCTCCCTCCCTCCCTTTTTTTTTAGAAATGATATATAATTTACAGGTTAGAAACTGCTTGCTCTTTTTCAGATAAAGAACTAATGACAAGTTCTGGGAAACCTGTGTGACCATCCATCTCCTGTCAAGTGTCATCAAATAACCAAGCTAAGTCTCAGCCTAGACAAAGATACCCAAGTGATGCTAAACATCCTGTCTGGTGGTTTTGCAGCCCTTGTCTGCCAGGGAGATATGAAAATGATGCCTTTGGTACAAGATTCCAATCAAACACAAGGTCTCAAGTGCCTCCTTTCAAGCTATACTTAAAAAATAAAAGAAAAATCAGTGATGGGCACAGTTAGACCAGGAAACATAAGGTTCATTCCCTACCTTTACTACCAGAAAATGATTGAAGTTGTCAGAGCTTCCATATTCTCATCTATAAAATGGGAGCAATAATTCAATTCAAATTGATTCAATATATACACTTGGAATATAATGACAAAACAGGGAAACAATCCCTGGCCTCAAAAAGTTTTAATTCTACTGGGTAAAAATAGGTAATAAAATCTGCCCCACTCTACCTCAGAGATGAATACAGAAAAAAATGGGACAACATTTTTCAAAGCATAAAATTACTATTATTGCCCCACACCTAGTTTTAATTTATTGAATTACTTGATCCCAAATGGTTGTAATAACTACATGGGTTAGTTAAGGGTTGTCCATTTAGCCATAATTGGGGTATGAAGGACATGTGTAGATATAGCCTATTAGAATCATTTTAGCCAGAAGAGTAATGACTGGCTGTATGCATAGCAAGGGCTGTCCTCCACATGTAGCACAGGTGTGTTGTTGTGTGGATCAAAGGGAGGAAAAATAGACATTGCTAGCTTCCTCTCCCTTTACCCTTCTCTGAGGAAGCCAGAATTCCTGCTAGAAGGGTATGCAAGAAGAATGTCTACAGAAAACTGGCCATTCTGCTCTACTCAAAGAGAGGCGGTACTGGGCTAAAATTATATTTATCTGCTCCCTTAAATATTGTTAGTGTAGGGGATGTGATTTTCAGGTTCAAGCTGACTTCTGATCATTGTTCATTATTTAGGAAGAGGAGGATCCCAGCTTTATATACAAGGCTTGACTCCTTTCTCAGAAAACCCTACAATGAATACACATAGCACTTAGCCAAGAAACCCATTTATCTAAATTGTAAAACAAATGGAAGCCAGAGAAAGTATACATATGATAAGAATATGTACCAGACAGTACTGAGTGAAGGAGCTCTCCAATTAGGAATGAGGTAACAGTTCAACCAAGAAAGAATCCTAGATCTCACTCAAAAGAAAGTTCCCTGAAATCTCTAATGTTCCAATTTGGGGACAGGAATATGATAGAGACTTCTAGCTCCTCATGTGAACTTCTTCCCAGAGTCTTTTCCTTCAGCACCATGAAGTGGAGTTGGTATCATCTATCTTTTCTCTTGAAGTTGAAAACCAGATTGCCCAAGGCGACTCTGAAGAGACTTAATGCAAGTCCAAAGACCTAAAGGCTTTCCTTTCTTCTTCTCTTGCCCACTCCATCTTGCCCATCATGCCAGCACAGAACATTGTTCTCCACCAATAAAGAGAGAGTTCCATACCAATGGACTTCGGGACTGGGGTTACATTCATATATAGGTATGCATGTATTTATATACATATATATACACATAGACACATAAATACACATAGATGATATCTATATTTACATAGATGTCTGTGTTATGTATGTGTGTCTGTTATATGTACATATATAAGCAAACTTAAAGGACTCTATGTTTTTGCAATGTCTCACACGAATATAGTTATTGGAACTTTTGAAGGACCTGTGATTTTTGTTAGTGTGAGAAAAGCTTGGTATGAGAATTGCCCCCACTAATGTAGATGTAAAGTCATCTAGTCAGTCAATCAGTCAATAAATATTTATTAAATGCAAACTACATGCCAGCCACTATGCTAAGTGCTGAGAATATAAATCATCCAGTCAACAGACAATAAGCACTTCCTATGTGCCAGACATTGTCCTAAGGCCTGGGGATATAAAAACAAAACACAGTCCCTGCCCTCAAGGAGCTCATATTCTAATGAGGGAATCAAAAGACAAATCTCTAAGTGGCATAAATGGTAGGAAATCTCAGAGGTTAGATACCAGCAATTGGTTGGTTATTGTCCTTTGTTCTTGAAGAGGACCAAAATAACATCACTATGCTGGAATCAAGGTACTGTGGCTTATCAGACCAATATAAGCTCAGAAGGCTCTACCACAGGTCAGCCACAAATAATCCATCAGCAGTAGGGGAGACTGGGTAGGAAAAACCTCTTACAGAAGGTGAAATATGAGCTCTCTTGAAGTAAGTTAGGAGAAAGAGAAAAGAAAGGAAAGCATTCCAGGCAAAGACAAACGGCCAGTGAAGATACATAGAGTCAAAAGATGCAGTGTCTTGTTCCAGAAACAGCAAGGAGGCCAGCACCACTAGATTGCAGAGTATAAAAGTAGAATAAAAAGTGCAATAAGATTGAAAAGGTAGGAAGGCTCTAGGTTGTAAAGGGCTTTAGAAGACAAACAATATTTTATATTTGACCCTGGACATAATAGGGAGAGACTGGAGATTCTTGAGGTGGGGCCTAGGGGTGGATAAGTATGTAAATCCTAAGTAATTACTTACTAGGGATTGGCCCGGGGCTACAGATCTAGTGCATGTGAGAGGGGGGGGATCTGAACAGGTCTTCCTAACTCCAAATCTAACACTATCTATTACACTACTACCTCTATAGACAGAGTTACTTTTCGTTGTCTTTTGTTTTGGAGTGCTTTTTAGCACTAAGGCAATCAAGTGCCTCTGATTCTTGCCTTTGTTTCAGTCAAGAGTCTTTGATGACCTGCTTAAGACACAGGAAGGCTTAGGTCGCATGGGTTGGAGTTGCATAGTTGTGATGCCCTCTGACCCTGATGGAATATATATATACTCCGAGGTTAGCATTTTGCTTGGAGCTCACTCACTGGAAGAGTGTCATGTGATCTGACCAGATGAGACTCTGGGTAGCCATTAAGGAACCGGCTTTGAAAACCCAGATGTTGGTGCTTCTCTCTCTGGTAACTATGTATATATTGCTATGGACAGATGGTTAGAAGCCCCATCTGCTGATTTGTGTTATTTGCTCTGTTTATATAACTTTTACTTGCAATTTCTGTTTGTGTTTTCTCTGAAGTTCAGGGTACTGACTTTTTCCCCTGAACTAAGTGAATGATATATGTATGTTTAATTAAAGATTAAGAGATTGTAAACCCCTTAAAGTTGCTTTCCTTAGAAAAGTAGATCAAAGAACCTGTCCTATCAGCCTTCCTATGTGCTGGCGTTATTGGCCTTACACAGCCACAGTAGCTGCAAGTAGCATTGTTGTTACAGAGGGTAGGATTAAGTGACTTCTAAGGTTCTTTCTAGCTCTAAGTATATAATCTTATAATTATTATCTATGAGCACAGAGCCTGCCCTCTGGGCTAAACACAGCCATGAGGTGACTCATCTAAAAGACTGGGGGCATGCTGATTTCCCAAATGGTATCTGCATAGCTACTGCCATGGCTAGCCAGATAGCAATTAGGTTATAATGGGACTACTTACAATATGCTCAGAAGGGAGGAAGAATTTTGCATAGTTGAGGGAGCTGCAGAATGGGAAAATGTTGGGGAAAAGGGAGGGTGTGACCATGGTGAAGAGAAGCCCCAGGATTGAATTGAATGTTACTCATACTCCCACCTTCCAAACTGCTCAATCCATAACACTCTTGGAGTCAGGATAAGTATCCCATGGGGTCACACAGCCTCTTTGGAAACTACTGATTTATAGGACAACCCCATTCTGTTGCCCTACTATCATATCAAACTACATATGTCTAAAATAGAACTCATCAGTTTCCTTCTTCGTGACTCTCTTTCCCACCATTCTTTCAGTCTCCTGACCTAAAATCCTCAGTCTTTATTAACTCTTCCTTCTCCAATATTTTTTATACCAAATCTGTCATCAGGGTTGTCATTTCTTTGTTGTTATTCCCTCGGCTACAACTTTAGCATAGGCCTTATGCCCGCATTACTTTAATGGACTCCCAGCTGGTTTCTCTGCTTTCAGACTATCTCTGCTTTAGACTATCCTGCCTATTGTTATTAGCTTAATCTTCCCAAAACATAGCTTTCATACTGTCAATATCCTGCTAAAAAATTAAAAACCTTACTATGGCTATTGTTCCATACTTGATGACACCTAAACTCTCCTACCTCGCTTTCAAGACTGATGATAAGATGATCTCATGGGACTTATACATTGTCCACTATTCCAACTCACACCCTCCATTCCAGTCAGGATGGTCTCAGGGTCCTTTGCATACACATTGCATTGGCTGTTTTTCACTTTCTTACTGTGCTAATATTATTCTCTATCTCAGCACTTCTTAAACTGTGGGTCAGGACCCTATATGGAGTTGTGAAAAATTTGGCAACAGTAAAAGATTTCTGAACATGCAAAAACCAAAAATTAACTAAAAATCAAACACGGGATGAACCCGAGGTGTTTCTGGCAGCGCTTGCCTGTGTTGCATTGGGCAACTTCACTGCAGCCTTGGTTCTGAACACAAAGTATGCTCACTTTGCACTACTGTACATGCCCTCAGGCCATGCAATGCCGACTAACACTGCCTAAACAGTAAAAGGGGTCACACGTAGAAAAAGTTTAAGAAGCCCTGATCTATCTGAAATATTTTTCCCCTACTATGTATCTAAACTCTCCCTACCTTTCATGGTCCAATTCAAGACTTCCATGAAGCACCCATCATGGTCCCAGTGCTCTCTTTGAATCACTCTTTTATAGTCACACCCAGTTTAGCACTTAATTTGCTCTAATTGTTTTGTCTGTGTTGGCATAACCCATGTTTTTATAATTCTTTTGTATCCCCCAAAGGACCAACACAGTGCTAAGCATTTTGTGGGAGATCAATTACTACTTATTGATTGCTTAAATTTTCCCAGGGGACATTGATCAGCAACAAAAACAGGTCCCCAGTACATGCATCTTCCAGATACCTCTAAACCCTTAATTATGCATCTCCTCACTTAGAGTCCACACATTTCCTCCTTATTCCTTGTTCTATTCTTTTTCTGCCTCTGAAAGATACATGTGAAATCTATAGTTACAGGACAACAAATAGGGGTAGAGGGCCCTTGCTTGGAGTAGTCAGGATGGTGATAATGGACTGTGGATAGCATGTATAAATGCTCTTAGGTGCCTAGAACAGGAAGACACCTTAGTAGTTATCTGGTCCAATCCCCTTATTGTATAGATGAGGAAATTAAGGTCCACAGAGCACAACTAAGTGGTCAAAGGTCACATAGGCAGTAAATAGTAAAAGTGAGATTCACTTGGTTGAGGGGGATGGTTTCAGAGAAACCTGAGATGACTTGTATGAACTGATGCAGAGTCAAGTAAGCAGAACCAGGAGAACAATTTAGACAATTACAATAACATTGTAAAGACAAATAGCTCAACGACTAACCACAATTCTGAGGACTCATTATAAAACAAGCTACCCAGGTCCTGACAGGGAGGTGATGGAATCAGGGTGTAGATTGAGACATATATTTCTTAGACACGTCCAGTGGGGGATTTGTTTTGCTTATTTATACATATCGGTTACAAGAATTCTTTTTTCTTTCTTTTGCAATGAGAGTTGGGGAAAGTGAGAAGGAAAGAAGGTAGATTTTCACTCATTGAAAAAAAATAAAACCAAAAGCAACTTAAAATGGATGAATGATTTTTGGCCAACTGGAGTTATGTTATGGAGTTAAAATATAACAGGGAGAGAATTAGATAGTACTCAGCAACTCTCGATGAGTTTAAAAGTCACAATCATAAATTTAGAGTTAGAAGGGCCATTTAGAGTTAGCTAACTAATCCAACCTCTACAGTTTACAGATGAGGAAGTGAGATCAATAAAGGTTAAATGACTATTCCAAGATCACTAGTAAATAACAGAACCAAGATTTTAATGCAGGTCCTCTGAATCCAAATTCAGTACTCTTTTCACTGTATTGTCCTGCCCTCCAAAATACCAGGCCTAGATACACTGTGTCATAGAATAGAGAGTAGATGCTGATGAGCCATTCACTGTCTGTATTTCTTGAAATAGAGAACAGAAGGGATACCAGAGGACCAGAGAGGTTACATATTGTCCTGACTTTCAAAAAAGTAAAACTAATGGAACCTGCAAACTCTAGACCAGTGAGCTTGACTTCTATTCCTAGCAAAATTCTGGAACATCTTATATTATATATTGGATATTATATAATATATGTTATATTATATATTGTGTATTATATTATTATATATCATATATATAACCACGTTATATATGATTAGTCTAGAAAAGAGAGTAGTGATTATAAAAGCCACATGGCTTCATCAAAAAGAGGCCAACCCAGACTAACATCAAATCCTTTCTTGACAGGATAACAAGATTGGTTGAACAAGGAAATGCTGCTACAGAATTATGGAATAACAGAAACTGATGGCCAAGAATTGGAAATCCGGCAGATGCCCATCAGTGGGGGAATGGTTGAACAAGTTGTGATATATAATTGTGATGGAATATTATTGTGCTATAAGAAATGACAAACAGGATAATTTCAGAAAAACCTGGAAAGACTTACATGAACTGATACCGGGTGAAGTGAGCAGTATACAGCAAGAGTAATATTGTATGATGAAGGATTGTGAATGACAGCTATTCTCAGCAATACAATAATCCAAGACAATTCCAAAGGACTCATGATGAAACATACTCTCCACCTCCATAGAAAGAACTGACATCTGAATACAGACTGAAGCATACTATTTTTCTCTTTATTTTTTTAGGTCTTCTTGTACAAAATAATATGAAAATGTTTTTGCGTGGCTGCACATATATAACCTATATCAGATTGCTTACCATCTCAAGGAGGGGGGAGGAGAGGGAAGGAGGAAGAGATAGAATTTGGAACTCAAAATTTTTTTAAAGTGTTAAAATTGTTTTAACACGTAATTGTGAAAAAATAAAATATTATTTAAAAAAATAACAGAACCTGAGTTTTGGATGGGACTTCACTGGCCATCTAGACCAACATGCCCATTAAAAGAATCCCCAGAATATACCTGACCAGAGTTCATCCAGTATCTGCTTGAAAATCTCTAAGGAGGGGAAACCTACAACCTCTTGAATTAAGTGATTTCACTGTTGGACAGCTCTGATCATTAGGGTTTCTAGACATCAAGCCTAGATTTGTCTCTTTGCAACTTTCGCTCATTGCTGTTGTTTTTCTGCCTTCCAGAGCCAAACCAAAGAAGTTTAGTTCTTCCCTTGAAATACTTAAAGATAGCTATCGTGTCACCCCTGAATTTCTTCTCCAAGCTAAACATATCCAGTTCTTTCAACTGATTCTCATATGCCATGGACTCAAGTTCCTTGACCATCTTGGTTACTCTCCTCTGGACACTCTCTAGCTTTTCAATAATGTTATTAAACTTTGGAGCTCAGAACTGAGCCCAGTACTCTAGATGAGGTCTTATGAGGGTAGAGTACATAGTGGGACAATCTCTTCTTAACATAGACCAAAACTGAATTAACTTTTTTGGCTGCCACATCACACTGCTGGCTCATAATGAGATCTTTTGGAAAACAACTGCTGTCTACAATACCTTCCCCATCTTGTACATTCAAAGTAGAATTTTTTGTACCTGAGTGCAAGACTTTACATTGAATCCTATTGAATTCATTTTTTATTAGACTTAGCCCAATGTTCTATCCCGGGATGTCAAACATGCAACCCGAAAACTGTATGTTACACTAAACACTCCCAAGTATAGCCTCAATCAGATTAAAATGTAACTCGAAAACATTTAACAAAATAAATAAAAATATAACAAAACTTTTTCATGGAAGGCAACATGGTAGAATAAAAAGACTACTGATTTTGGAGCTGGATGTACCTGGATTCAAATCCTGGTTCCTCCACTTATTATCTGTGGCCACTATCGGTGTCATTATGAGTAACTTTGGGTAGGTCACTTTAATGGACTTCAGTTCCCTCATCTGTGAAAATAGGGGTTTAACTAAATGACCTCTAAGGTCTCTTTGAGCTCTAAATCTATATGTTAATTATTTTTTGTATATGTCATATTTTCCTTACTAGATTTTAAGCTCTATGAGACCAGGGATTGTATCATATTTAAAACTTTTATCTTATCTGCCATGTAGCATGCAGTTGGCACTTAATATATGTATGAATTTAATTCAAAGACAGTCAGATTACTTGTACCCTAAAAGTAACCCCTTAAAAAATTTATGGCCAAGATGGTTGACCTTCAGGTTTTGATAATAACAGCTGAGAAGATATTGTAGTAAGCTAGATCTTAGCATAGTTCTCAGTAGTAGGTAGAACCTACCACCATAAGTCAACAATATGTCCTACATATGGTAATTGACATTGCAGCAAGAAGAGATAAAGATGGAAAACACTTCCATATACCTTAAAGCCTTCTGAAGTAACAGTTGAGGACTGAATGAAAAGTCTCCACCCCAACCACCAGGGAATTATGCTATGGTAATTTCAGTTTAGTAAGTTAAAAAGCTAGCATTCATATAGCATTGTAAGGTTTGTGAAATACTTTACAAATATTCTCTTTGGAACCTCACAACAACCCTGGGAGATAGGTGCAATTATTATCCCCATTTTATAGAGGAGGAAACTGAAGCATGTAGAAGTTAATGACTTGCCCAGGATCACACTGCTAGTAAGTGATGCCAGATTTGAACCCAGGTCTTCCTGACTATGGGTCCAGTGTTCTATTTCATCACCTAGCTGCCTATAATTTAACAGAACTTTCCATTACATATTTCATGTATTCATTACTCACTTCCACACCCATATATTTAATCTGTTGCCAAATCTTGCAGTTTCTATTTTTGCAACATATCTCAAATACATCCCTTTCTCTCCAATTATAATAGCCATCCCCTTGATTTGACTAGGGTGTTTTCTGTCATTCCTACATTGGCAACTACCCAGTCTGACCAGGCACAACCTTCCTTAGACTACTCTTCATGGGACAGAGGATAGCATACTCACTTATCCCCATGACTAGAGAGAATAGACAACTGTGTATGACAGCACAGTCAGTCATTTATGTAGGGGGAAAGGGACAGGGTATAAACCCAGCTGTAGTCAAGGGAATATGCCCATAATAGGGAGCCAACCAGATGCTCTGTCCCTTCCTTCCTCAAGCCACAACTCAAGAAAGGCTCGAAATAACCTAGCCTTGGCGGTCTTGACAATACAAAACACAGAGGTAATAGCTACTGGTGGGGCCGGACATTGTAGATGTTTGGCAAAATATCAGATCAGAAGGGAAGATAAAGATGAAGATTGTAGACAGAATGCAAGAAAAGCAGAAGAGAAAGCTAACAGGTAAGTTAAATTCCCCAAAAAGAAAAACTAGCAGGAATATTCATAACGAAATGACAAATGAACAGAGAGACCAGAAAGAGTGACAACATGATGAAAAATTATCATCCTTTAATGGAAAACAATCTAAAATGAAAATGAAAAATAAAACAAGATGATATTCTCCAGGTCATCCAGAAATAATGAGCTAACATTCAGAAACTCTGGAATAATTCAATAGAGAAATTGAAAAATTAAAAGAGAAACTAAGGACAGAAATTTGGCAGAAAGCAGGGTTCTCACAGAAAAAATCAATAAGACAAATGATGGTGTGGGCAATTTGGAACATGACAGAGAATATCTCCAAGGCATATTGGAGGCTCTAAAAAAAAATTGCCTGTGATCACATAACTAACAGATATCGGAAGAGAGTTTGAATCCAGGTCTGCCTGACTCCACGTCCTACTGGCCTATGTACTACTGCTTTTTGATAAAGGATTGGTGAAGCTTCTCTGCTAGGGATGGGGTTGGGGTAGGGAGATTTCATTCTTTTACTCCGAGAAGGTTTTCATAATGCTGTACTGCCCATGTCTGAATCCTCATTTCCACATGCTTCACAACTTTGCTCAATTTTTCATGACCCTCTCAATTAACACTTCTAAAAATAATGGGTAATCAGCAGCAGCCTGTGAGGAAAGGGAATGATCTCTACAGCTGAAATATCAACAGCTGAGCTATAACACACACTGACGCTAATCAGCCAGAAAGCTGCAACACCTAAATGACGTGAAGTCCTTTAGCGTGTGGATAAGACCCACATGGAATGTCTCTCCAAGGTAAAGATTCAGGGTCATTTAGAAAGACTGGTACTAATTTTATAGCTTGGCCATTGGCACATAGAAAAAGCACTGATTTTGGAATCAGACAACCTGGGTTGAAATCTCACTTTCTATACTGTCAAGTCCTTGCCCTCCAGGAGTTTATATTCTAAGTGCAGGTGGGGGGCGTGAGAGGGAGACTACATGGATAATTATACAGAGATTATATACACAATAATTATACAAAGTAGTTTTGGGAGGCAGGGCACTAGCTCCCGGGAGATCAGGAAAGGATTCATGTAGATGTGTCACCTGGGTTAAATTATAGGTGGGGTAAGACAGACTCCAAGAGGCAGATGCAAGGAGGGGGACATTCCAGGGATAAGAGGCAACCAAAGCAAAGGCAATGAGATGGGAGATGTAGAGTCAATGTCTTATGGAGTAATGTGTTAAGAAAACTAGAAAGGTAGAGAGGCTCCTACTTGCGAAGAACTTTAAATGCTGAATAAAAGATTTTACATTTGATCGAGAGGTAATAGCAAGCTAGGAGAGCTTATTAAGTGGTAACACCCTCAGATCTGAGCTTTTGGAACCCCTTTGGCAATTGTGCAGAGGGAAGCACTCAGATGGGGAAACACTTGAGGTAGAGAGACCCAATGGGGTCAACCGAAACAATCCAGGCAAGAGGTGATGATGACTTGAACCAGGGGCACGGCTATATAATTGGAGAGAAAGGCATGTATGTGAGATGTGTTGTAGAAATAGGAACTGCAAGATTTGGCAACAGATTAAATATATGGGTGTGGAAGTGAGTAATGAATACATGAAATATGTAATGGAAAGTTCTGTTAAATTATAGGCAGCTAGGTGATGAAATAGATAGAACACTGGACCCACAGTCAGGAAGACCTGGGTTCAAATCTGGCATCACTTACTAGCAGTGTGACCCTGGGCAAGTCATTAATTTCTACATGCCTCAGTTTCCTCCTCTATAAAATGGGGATAATAATTGCACCTATCTCCCAGGGTTGTTGTGAGGCTCCAAAGAGAATATTTGCAAAGTACTGCACAAACCTTACAGTCCTATATGAATGCTAGCTTTTTAACTTACTAAAGTAAAATTACCATAGCATAATGGAATCTTAGCTTCTTGGTTTATAGGAGACCTTGAATTTATGAAAAGAAACAACAGTTCCCAGATATCATTAAAAGTTCTGTTTCTTATTCTGACATCATGGCAACCAACCAACTTGCATTGGGAAGAGTCACTCAACTAAGCTCATTACCTTGAGAAGCCACCATAAACAGAATGCTCTTTTTGAAGTTAGGAAGACCTATATTTAGATCTTGTCTCAGAATCTTACTAGCTGTGTTACCCTGGGCAATTTATTTGACATCTCTGAGCCTCAGTTTCCTCAGCGGTAAAATGTGAGGATCAAATGACATAATGTATATGTAAAGAAAGCTATTTCCTGGATTATGTACCTATGATATTTCTCTAGTCATGGGGAAAATAATGACTTGACATGTGGATTTAGCATTTATTCTTCAACCTTTCTTATTCCCACTCATTTATACAAGAGAACAAAATAATTTGTGGGTTGAGAAACTGGGGGTATTAGCCCAGAGAGCCATTGACAGTTTCTGAAAGGGCAGCTTCAAAATTAATTCTGACTGGGAAGAATTGGAAATTAAACAATTACATGGACTTTTAGATCATAAGTTGTAAGGTTAATGAGATTTAAGATCTGCCTTGCCCGTTAATAGGCCTCAGGTAGAGCCTACTAAGGAAAGCTTGCTTAGGGGAAGCTTGCTTGTAGGAAGGCTTTCACACCGTTTTTTACTAAGCTAATTAGGCATTGAGTCACAGGGTTGTAATGCCTTCTGGCTCTGAGCTTATTAGCTAAAAGAGTATATATTCTGCGAGGTGAGCTTTTGCTTTGGGGGCTCCCTTATGAGAAGGACTTTGTGATTCCCTGGTCAAGACTAAGTAGCCATATGTTTAGACCCCCTGACTGCTCTGGTGTAAAGGCTCTCTTGATCCAGTGGTATATGTAAAGTATATAGCAATATTGCTTTGATTCAGGCAGTTAAGAACCCTATCTGTTGGTCTTTATGTTAATTTCTCTACTTGTTTTTTCTCCAACATTCAGGGGGCTGACTTTTCCCCTGAACTAGTGAATGTAATTAAAAGTAGGATTGTTAAGCCTTTTTGAGCAGTCTTTCCTAGAAAAGCAGATTAAAGAACATGTGCAAGCAGGCCATCCTGGGTATGCTAGGGTGCTTGCTGCTACATAAGTTAAAATGAGTGCTCTGGCAGAGATAAAGGCCTTGGTGACTAGGAAATAGAGGAGGAAAAAACAAGATTTGAATCTGAGGACACTAGTTAGCTGGGGAGATTCTGGCTTTGTATTCCAAAGAATTTGGTGCCTGAGACAAGGGATCTTCTCGATGAAAAGAAATACCTATTCCAGTCAGACAAGCCTCTGAAAAAGGCAGATCCCCATGGGAGAAGACCCACTGAGAGTTTTTCTTTTGTCTAACTACTTTGTGTGTTAGGGCTCTTACCTTGTTTAAAAGTACCGTAACAGAAAAGTCATTAGGCTTAAAAATCTTTTAGAGCAGTGACAGAATCCAGTTCTCATATGCAGAATATATACCACCCAGGCTAAGGACTTCAGCCAGAATTTGCAAGCAGAGAGAAGCTTTCCAACTTTCTTCCCAGTAGAGCTGTGACTGGAAATGAGCAGTAGTGAGAAGAACAAAACAGCATGAAGCAGTGGCCACATAAGACCTTCAGCAACTCTCAGCAAAGACTATCTGTCATATTCATGTGGCTGGTGGAGACTTTGAGGTCACTGTATCAACAATCCTGCTAGCAGCTGCTGTGAGGGTGTAAAACCAACAACAATCAGCTCACAGAACCCTGAAAGCCCGGGTCCTTTTCATTTGCTTTATTAAGGAAAGCAACGTTAAGGGTTTAGCAATCTTACTTTAATCCAGCATACAAATAACATCCAACTAGTCCAGGGGAAAGAGCCAGCACCCTGAATTACAGACTAAATACAATTCGTAGTCATCAACATCTGGATGGACAGCCAGGGAGCTCATTAGAACGGCTGGCCCAGAGTCACATGCCACTCCTGCTGTGGCTCAGAGATCTGAGCCAGAATGCTAACCTCTGTGTTCATATATCCTGTTCAGGGCCCAGAGGGCCCTGACCTCACCCAGGCTGGGCATGGAGAAGTTCCCCACCCCCAATATCACATCAGATACAAATCAATGGCTCCCAATTGTCTCAGTGCTGAGAAATACAAAAACATCCCACTTTATCTGCCCCATTCAAACAAAGGCCAGAATCATTAAAGGTCAACAGCAAAAAGTCCCACCTTAATTACTATTACAGTCACTGGGGAACAAGTATAATAGGAATAGCCAACGACATTACCAGAAGACACATGCAGTATCAGATATGACTCCTTTGACCATGGATACTCCTTTGGTGAGTACAGTATTCCTACCAAAAGTGTGTATGTAGATGGTGGCGGGAAAGCAGGGACTTGCTTAAGCTCTCCCCCAAATCCCTCCAAACACCTGTAAAAATGGCTCTGAACAAATTCTAGAGCTGTGGAACCCACGAAATGGCAAAGGGAAGCAGGTCTCCAGTCCAAGAGAGCCTGGATGGTTGCTGGGAAGGGTCTATTGCACCGTGCTGGAAGCAGAGTGCAGGCCAGCATGGGCCAGGACAGACCAGACTGGGAGTCATCCAGAGCAGACCTTAGGGCCATGAATCATTGAGCTGTGTCAGTTATCAGACTTCCCAGCCCACAAATGCCAAAGACCACAGAGCAGATTAGTGGGAAAACTGCTGAATCGGGTTAGAAAGAAGACCAGTGCCAGTCTTGGGGGTGGTGGAGGTGGCATGGTGGTGCCCACAGCAGCAGCAGCAGCAGGAAGTTCCTGTGGCTGCTTCCAGAGCTCCAGCATCAGCTGCTTCCGGAGTACCTGGCTCACACAGTGGGATGAATCAAGCTGCAGATTGGAACAGGAGTGCAAGGAGCACTTTGTTGGTACAGAGGCAGGTTCTCTTGCTGTGCCTTGCTTGGATCTGGTTGCAGTCTTGGTTGGCAGTTCTTGGGGGAGAAGGAGTGCTGGTGTGGAAGAACTTGTGGTGACTGGAGTAGAAGTAGCCCTGAAAACAGCAGCACAGCCCCTAAAGCTTGGGACAAAGCACTCTTTACTCTACAAACAGTCATACCCTGACAAAAATGCTCAAAGGCCAAATAGTTGGCTGGGAACATGGCCAGGTAATGAAAATTGACACAGACTCAGACTGAGACTCTAGAATCATTTTTTTTGGTAACAAAGATCAAAACATACAGCCAGAAGAAGTCAACAAAGTCAAAGAGCCTACATCAAAAGCCTCCAAGAAAAGTATGAATTGGTTTCAGGCCATGGAAGAGCTCAAAAAGGATTTGGAAACACAAATAAGAGAAGTAGAGGAAAAATTGGGAAGAGAAATGAGAATGATGCAAGAAAATCATGAAAAACAAGTCAATCACTTGCAAAAGGAGACCCAAAAAATACTGAAGAAAATAACACCTTAAAAAATAGACTAACTCAAATGGCAAGAGAGCTCCAAAAAGCCAATGAGGAGAAGAATGCCTTGAAAGGCAGAATTAGCCAAGTGGAAAAGGAGGTCCAAAAGACCACTGAAGAAAATGCCACCTTAAAAATTACACTGGAGCAAGTGGAAGCTAGTGACTTAATGAGAAATCAAGATATTATCAAACAGAACCAAAGGAATGAAAAAATGGAAGACAATGTGAAATATCTCATTGGAAAAACCACTGACCTGGAGAATAAATCCAGGAGAGATAATTTTAAAATTATTGGACTACCTGAAAGCCATGATCAGAAAAGGAGCCTAGACATCATCTTTCAAGAAATTATCAAGGAAAACAGCCCTGATATTCAAGAACCAGAGGGTAAAATAGAAATTGAAAGAATCTACCCATCACCTCTTGGAAAAGATCCCAAAAAGAAAACTACTAGGAATATTGTCAGCAAATTCCAGAGTTCTCAGGTCAACGATAAAATACTGCAAGCAGCCAGAAAGAAACAATTTGAGTATTGTGGAAACACAATCAGGATAAAACAAAATCTAGCAGCTTCTACATTAAGGGATTGAAGGGCTTGGAATATGATATTCCAGAGTTCAAAGGAGCTAGGATTAAAACCAAGAATCACCTACCCAGAAAAACTGATTATAATGCTCCAAGGTAAAATACGGAATTTCAATAAAATAGAAGACTTTAAAGCTTTCTCAATGGAAAGACCAGAGCTGAATAGAAAATTTGACTTTCAAATACAAGAATCAAGAGAAGCATGAAAAGGTAAACAAAAAAGAGAAATCATAAGGGACTTACTAAAGTTGAATTGTTTTGTTTACATTCCTACACAGAAAGATGATGTGTGTAATTCATGAGACCTTTCTCAGTATTAGGGTAGTTGAAGGGAATATACATATATATAGACAGATGGCACAGGATGAGTTGAATATGAAAGAATGATATCTAAAAAAATAAAATTAAATTAAGGCATGAGAGAGGAATATACTGAGAGAGAGAAAAAGGTAGAGATAGAATGGGATAAGTTATCTCACATAAAAGTGGCAAGAAAAAGCAGTTCATCGGGAGGGAAGAGGAGGCAAATGAGGGGGAATGAGTGAATCTTGCTCTCATTGGATTTGACCTGAGGAGGGAACAACATACACACTCAATTGGGTATCTTACCCCACAGGAAAGTAGGGGGAAGGGGATAAAAAAGGGGGGATGATAGAAAGAAGGGCAGATAGGGGGAAGAAGTAATCAAAAGCATGCACTTTTGTTTTTTGTTTGTTTTTTTTTTGGCAGGGCAATTAGGGTTAAGTGACTTAGTACATGTGTCAAGTGTCTGAGGCCGGATTTGGACTCAGGTCCTCCTGACTCCAGGGTGGTGCTCTACTCACTGTGCCACCTAGCTGCCCCAAGCATACACTTTTGAAAAGGGACAGGGTCAAGGCAGAAAAGTGAATAAAGGGGGACAGGATAGGATGTAGGGAAATATAGTTAGTCTTTCACAATAGGAGTATTGTGGAAGTGTTTTACATAACGATACATGTGCGGTCTATGTTGAATTGCTTGCATTCTTAGGGAGGGTGGATGGGAAGGGAAGAGGGGAGAGAATTTGGAACTCAAAGTTTTAAAAGCAGATGCTCAAAAAAAGTTGCTTTTGCATGCAACTGGGAAATAAGATATATAGGGAATGAGGCACAGAAATCTATCCTGCCCTACAGGAAAGTAAGGGGAAAGGAGATGTGGGCGGGGAATGGGGTGACAGACGGGAGGGCTGACTGGGGAATGGGGCAATAAAAGTATATGCCATCTTGGAGTGGGGGAGGGTAGAAATTGGGATAAAATTTGTAACTCAAAATCTTATGGAAATCAATGTTGAAAACCAAAATATTAAATAAAAATTATAAAAGAAAAAGGAAAAATGTGTATCTGTGGGAGAATGAGCCTTTGGTTTATGTAAGAAATGCTTTATTACTCTTCATATTACTATGCTCTTTCATTAAACACCTTTGTTTTGAATCATGCCCTCTGTCTACAAATATCAGGGACTCATAAGTGATAGTTTTGAGTCAATGAAGGTCCACAAGGTGCCTTCAATTAGTGGTAGTCTTGTCTGGGTGATCTCATTGTACGATTTAGGGTGTGGATGCTGCCAGGTGCTAAATATGTAAATTGGTTTGTAAATCATTAAATATTATATAAGTGACTTTAATTATTACCTGCCCCATGCCAAAAACAGTACCTAGATTGTCCCAGCTCTACCATCTTCCTGTAGAACAGCTCCCCTCTCAAAGTTCTGCTAATTCTGTAATCCATGAGAATATTTCTGCCTCACACCCCTACCTCACATCTCCTTTCTTCAGTAGTCCAAGATCAGAAACAAGCAGCAACACACAGTAACTAGCTGCTTAGCACTGCGTGGATAACTTAAATCAGGGATCACCTCCACAGGGCAGAAGACAAGAAAGCGGTTGTGCTAAAATATATTTTTATTTTAATAAGACCTGTCCATGTGGGACTAATTAAATCCATCCATGGTGAGTAGGAGGAAGCATGACAGGGGATTTACCCATGTTTCCTATGGGGTCTGGAACAAGTAGCTTTTCTTGTTTTTGTCTATGCTACAGCCTCTCTCTGCATAGGATTAAGAGTGAGGTTGGTGTGGGTTATTAAAGAAAAGCACTCTTGATTGGTGAGCTAATTACCACCTGCATCTTTATTATGGACCAAAGTATACAAATCCCCACATGAGGTAATGAGTTTTACTACTCAATAAAATATTTGAAACAACAACAACAAAAAACGTCCCATGAGTTTGTTGTACACCATCACCTCAACTAATAACATGCAGACTTTTAAAAAATGACATTCTATTATGGAGTTTTATTTCCTATCCCAATGGGCAAGAAAGCAGGCATTTCAATTCTGAATTCAAATACTGTACAGGAATATACAGTAACTATGGTTCTCCAAGGGTTTGAGTAAATGACAGACAACCAAGGCCCAAATCTGATTTATTAGCTAATAGAGGTCTCAAACAATTTTACATAGACACTGATAAGGCCATCTGGGAATCCCTTTCAACATTAAGTGATTTAGAGGCCCCGACAGAAATTTCATTGTGTGCTACAATCCATAAAGACATTTTCCCCAGTATCAAGTCACATTAAAATGGCTAAACTGGTTGTTTATTATTTCCAGTGGATATATTTTTCTTTAAACTCCAAAGCCCATCAGGCATACAGATAGATGGATTCCTGGTGAGATCAGCCAATACCAGAACGGAAGATGAAAATGTTAAATGTTAGTCAAAGGGTAAAGAATAATATAGAATTCTACCTTATGTATGGAATGCTTACTTGCAAACAGTTTGGGAGGAAGGAGGCAGGCTGCCAGTGATTGATCAAAATTTCTGCCTCAGTCTCAGACAAAATATAGAGTAAGGAATTTCAGTTTCCTCGTGTGTAAAGTGATTAATTTAATTAAATAATTAAATTTAATTAATATGATGATTAATTTAATTAAATGTTGTTCAGTTATTTCAGTTATGTCTGACTTTTTATGACCCCATTTGGGGTTTTCTTGGCAAAGATACTACAATGTTTTGCCATTTCCTTCTCTGGCTTATTTTACAGATGAGGAAACTGAGGTAAACACTTAAGTGACTTACTCAGTGTCACATAGCTATTAAGTGTCTGAGGTCAGATTTGAACTCAAGTCTTCCTGACTCTACACACTGACCTCTATTAAATTAAATTAATTAATTTAATAGTTAATTTAATCGTTAAACATTAATAATTTTCTCTTACATCTATTTTCTAATTACAGTCACTACTGAGATTTTTCACCCATGAAACCAATGATGTTGCAGATTTATTTTAAATTTAGTTCTACAGTAACTAACAACTAATTAAGGCCTATAAATTTATAAAATGATTTATTTAGGTTGGAAAGCACAATTTAAATGACCCCTTCTTTCTTCCCCAGGTAAAAATTCTCTCTTCTCTGAATTTCACATAGCAGTTTGTCTGGACTCCTTCTTGGCACCAGTTTCATTCTCCTTTGTATCAATATTATTTGCATTCTTGTTTTCCCTAAGATTCTAAACTCCCTGAAAGCATGGCCTTTCTATCCTTTCTATCCTTTCTATCATAGTAGTACTGGTACCTAGCACCAGATCCTGCATGCAGTAGATAGAAACAATCCTTGCCCTCAAAGAGTATTCCACCGGAGGAGTTTACATTCTGTGTTATGAAGCCGAATAGATAGGTCGATGCCAGATCGTAGACGGCTTTGAATGCCATGATCGGGGGTTTAAGTTTTATTCAATAGGCAATAGGAAGTGCTGAAGATTTCTTGAGTAAAGGAGTGACATGATGAAAGATATATGCATTAGAATTCTGAATTGGTAAAGGGGGAGAATGGTGAGGGGGGGAAGTGTTTTAGCAACTTAGTTCTAAAGACTTCTAGAGTTCCTTCCAACTGTGAAGTTCTATGATCTATGAAAACACCTCAACTTTGCTTCTACTCAGAAAGCCAAGAGTTGTAACAAAAGACACTAATCTGTGGCCAAAACAACTCACAAGGACACTCTATTAAGGCATAGAGAAGTTTGCACCCCTTTTGGTGGAAGGACAATTCACAACCCAGATGTCTAAACCAAGGAATATTGGAACTCAAAAACTTGTGGGAATGGGTGTCATAAACTAAAAATAAAAAATAAATTTAAATTAAAAAAAAACAAGGAATAAATAGG
This sequence comes from Phalanger gymnotis, assembly GCA_028646595.1. Classification (NCBI taxonomy): domain Eukaryota; kingdom Metazoa; phylum Chordata; class Mammalia; order Diprotodontia; family Phalangeridae; genus Phalanger; species Phalanger gymnotis. Next base: position 223,925,288 of record CM053625.1, on the reverse strand, counting down.
CTGGGGCTTCTCAGGGGTCCTGAGCTCTGCTTTCCAGTGCAACTTCCAAGGTCTAAGTCTATCAGCCCATGTGCTCATGACCCAGATGTAGGGCACAAGCAAGGAGGAAAGGCCTCTTTAGTAGTAGTAAGAACATATTTTATTTCTTAATTGACGTTGACATTTCATTCTGCCAAACAAAAGCTATTGGTCCTTTTCAACCCTTTCACTGTGTAATTAATTTGAAGGCAGTAAGCTGTAATGCATAGAGTGAGGACATATTTCAATTTAGCCATGAAAGAGTTAACTGAATATTGATGTTTATTTTTAAATCCCAAAGGGTCTCTTTTCTCTTTCACCCTCACACCTAACATATTTCATCATCTTGCAAGATAGGGGCTCTGTATTTCAATTAGCAGAAATCTTGCTATTAGCCAACTAATTAATACTTTTCTCTCACATCTATTTTCTAATTACAGTCACCACTGAGATTTTTCACCCAAGTGGCCAGTGATGTTGCAGATTTATTTTAAATTTAGTTCCACAGTAACAAACAACTAATTAATGTTTATAAATACAATAAGATCCCCCCTGACTAGTTGTTGGTATTGCATACACTAACAACCAGTTTATTAAAACATTAATTGCCACTGGATTTGTTTTGGGACTCATGCATAATCCATTTAGTACATATCGGTACTAACTCATTTTGAAGGGATTATGAATGAAATCCTCCACAAATTCTTCAGTTTAATTCCAGTGGTTGTCAGGGACAGATGGGGGTGGGGGAAGGTTGTGCTTTCTTTAAATGTCATTGTGTCTCTTCTGAGTTTTTTAAATGGATACTGATCCTGCGCTCGTTCAGCAAGTACAAGTCCCTATTACCTGCACATGTAAGGCGCTGTGGTAGGTAGGCATACATGCTGTGTCAATACATTATTTAGATGAGAAAATGAAAAAGTCAATTCATCAGTAGAGATTTGTGAGGCTTTTGTAAGTTTTGCCACTGGGTATTTGGGATCACAAAGATATAGCCTTAAACTCCTTATTTTGTCTGTGTGGGATCTGAATCTGATGCCATAGCTGAACATCACCAGTATCTCTCAAATCGGTACAAATACAGCACAGTGACATTTTTAGGCTCAGTGCTCTTCTGAGGGAAGAATGTTAATTACATTCCTACTTTTTTTTAAAAAAAACCTATCTAAAAAACCCAACTGCTTCTAGCCCAATGCATGTAATAAGTGTATAAGAAACATTAATGGTACAATGTACAAAGATTTGGACATTGCAGCCTTTTTTAAAAAAAGAAAGGAAGCTCTCTGGAGCTCAGAAGTTATATCATATGTTCATACAATTTTAATTTTTAAATCCATTTTAATGAAGGCAGATAATATAGTGGAGTTGGTGTAGTTGTTTGTGAGCTGGAGTTCCAAAATAGATAAAGAATTTACCATGGAACAAAGAAAAGATAACTGGCCCCAGTGGGCACTAAATCTGTGACAGTGATCTTGTCAACACAAGGGACCAATAGTATGAGTTTACCAAACTGGTCTTTTAAAGGAACTATACTGGGACATCACTATACCTCTATTCATTAGACTGCAAAACCTACTATAAGGCAAGTCCATCTTAGAGGCCACAGAAGGAGGTTATAATAAGGTGCTTTAACCTATAAGGCAGTTTGATGGCATGGGCCAGAGGACAATGTTGGAGTGAGGCTGTAAAGTAGTAAAAACTTCACTGTTTCCTAAGTGCTATGCACTCAATGAGAAGAGGGCAACTAGATGGTGCAGTGGACAGAGTACCGGGCTTGGAATTAGGAATCTGAGTTTAAATCTGGCCTCAGACACTTACTAGCTATGGGATGCTGGGTAAGTCACTTAACTTCTATTTGCCTCAGTTCCTCATCTGTAAAAAATGGGGACACACTGGAGAAGGAAATGGTAAACCACTCCAGTATCATTGCCAAGAAAAACTCCATGAACTCAGAAAGGCAGACACAACTGAACGTTGACAGTACTCGGTGAGAAAGATATTTTTCCTTGTTGGTGTAATGGATAGTTGGAACCTTCATGTTTTAGCCAAGTTCCATTTAATTTAAAAAAAAAAGATGTTCTATTTGTATAGTACTTAATTTTAAAGCACTTTCACAAACACCAATACTTTCTTCTTCTTCTCCTCCTCCTCCTCCTTCTCCTTTATTTTTGGAATGACTGCTTGTGGGCCTACTCTGAGTACTTTATGTGTTTTCTCTATCAGGATAACTCTTCCAATCTTATCCAAGATTTTAAGCAATACGGTTACAAATACCTCTAACCTAACCACAGAGTGTGTTGAGAACACACAAACTACTAAGACAGTGCTTATTCACACACAAAAGGATACAAGATGGTACATGCCTCTGTCTAAGGTCCTAGTCTTGGTCTGGTTCTGGAAATAAGCCACATGTGTAATTGCAAACCATGCAAATGTCTTTATATAGACTATAAAATGGATGGACATGCTAAGGTATAGAAAGAGAAATGGAACCTTTTCCAAACAAATTAATCTTGGGTAATTGGCCTCCAAGTCTTTTTGACTATGTCAATAGTGAGTAGATCATATAATGATAAAAATCGATAGAATCTGATAGAATTTCTTGACATTAGGGATTTTACTCACAGAATCTCTCCTCTCTCTGAGGAACATCAGAAAAAATGTAGACACATACATATATACATATAGATACATGTATATACACATAAACACATGTTATATATACATATGTACATGTATATATTACTGTTTCACTTAGTATAATCATTATAGAATCCTTTCTGGGTTTTCTCTATATTTCTTTGCAATCTTCTCCACTCTTCAGCTCTCAGTGGCTCTTCAGCTCCCTATGATTTTTTTAAAATACATATCATAGGTGGTTCATCGTTAGGTAAGCTAATCCCTGAAATTCTTCAGAAATCACAGCCTTTTATACTTTCTGATTTGTCTCTATTCGTTCAGAGAACTCTTCTACTTACCTTTTGTCAATAGCTTTTTTTCTTTTGCACAATCTTCATTAACTTCTTCATTATCCAACCACTTTCTTTGATTCTAATCAGGCACTATCTTTAAAAATAACCCCAGACTCCAGACTCTAGAGTTGTTTTAAGAACTTGTTGGAGGCTTCAATCTATTTTATTAATCAGCTTGTTGCTTTTCTACCACTCCTTTTCCAACTGGTACACACATGCCTCGCCAAACTCAGCTCCTGTAGACTTCTTTTATCATCATTATGACTCCATACTTTTCTTACTCTTGCCTGTTCCCTGTGAATTGTGATTCATAAATGAGACCTTGTATTCTTATTGGGTCCTCTCCTTTCTCTCCATGATTGTCAACATGAATTTTCCATGAGTATCAATCCCCTCACCCCTGACCCAGCAGGCAAAGTTCTTGAATAAGCAGCAGTAGGCAGAGGATAGCCATTGGGTGTCCATTAAGCCACTCTCATCTCTGACTGTGGCTGCTCAACTTTTTAGGTTGTTCCTGAAGCTCTCTGAGCATGGAAATGAGTGATATAGTCAGACCTAAGCTTTAGGACTATTACTTTGAAGGTCTGTGGAGAATGACTTATTTCCCAAAGGGAAGGTAAAGAATGAGCAACTAGGAGGCCATTGCAATAGGCCAGGCAAATGATGAGTGCCTAAAAAGAGCTAGTATGCATATCAGTGGAAGTAGAGAGATAAACGTGACAGATGCAGTGGAATGAGAAGTGAGCATAATTGCAAGGGAGAGGAGAGAATCAAGGGTAGTTCCTAGGCTTCTTATCTGAATGATCTGAATGGTGGTTCCCATGACAGAAATAGGAAGTTGGGAAGAGGGGTGGGTTTAGTTTCATATAGATGTGTTTAGTGTGAGATGACTTTGAGCCATACAGGTAGAGATGGCCAATAGTCAGTTGGACATGAAGAAATGAGACAAAGACATTTACGTGCCTGCTATGTGCTAGCTACACCATCCCCTCCAAAAAAATTTCAGTGATAAAATAAAAATATTATTTTCCATGTTTAAAGGGAGTCAGACCTTACAATCAACCAATCAACATCAAGTGGCATCTGTTGTTTTTACTATTGTGTTAGGTTCTGTTTTATAAGAAAAAAATGTTATGACTTGAGATTTAAATCAACCCTTTTCCAAGAGACAGAAAGCTTCTGAAGAGTTAAATATATGTGATGAAGTAAAACAACATACATGACCGTAACAATGTAATTAGAAAGGCAAAGCCAAACTGAACATTATATTATAATTATGTAGCTCGGCCCTGAGAGGAGATAAGAAAATATACCCCTTTCCTTTCACTGAAGTGAAGGGGTATTTACAGGGGTGATATGTTGTGTATCCTATCAGACATATCAGTGCAACAATGACTGATTTTACAGAACTTTTACAGAATTTTTTTCAGGTTTTAATAAATCTTTATTACAAGGAAAGACTGGCTGGACAGGATTGTGGAGGGACACATTCAGAAATCAGTTGGATATGAAAGCAAAACGTACCAACAGAAGGTTTTGTTAAACAAATAAATATATTTGTCTGAGGATATAAAATGCCTTACTTCCTAAATAAGCAGTGATACATTAGCTTCCTTGCTGAAAAGATCTCGACCTCTCTCCCTCATGCTTCTCCTGTGCTCCCTTTTCTCTTGCCTTCCACTCCACCTCCTTTTCATCCTTCCGGCTCTCCCATTCCTTTTTCTCCCTTTCTCCTGTCCCAACATAGACTGATGTAGGAAGGAAAGAAAAATAAATCCACAGTCCAAAACTCCACTAGTTTGGATATCATTTTTGTCTCTTTTCTGATCTTACATTTAAAAAATGATGTCTTAAAGCAATGAATATATGAAATCTGAAAACTAAAGGTTTTAGTTATCTAAAATTGTCATCTGGTAGAAAAGCTTTTCTGTATATAAATTATCAGAATCGGGGTTAACACATTCTCTTTGGGACCATAGGATTTGCAGTCCTTCTTGAGACCCTAAATTCTGCCATTGGTCACAACTAGAATCCATAGAAAGAAAAACAAATGGCAGTTCATCCAGATTACAGTGATTTTTAGAATTTTTGAGATGCCTTTTATCTAGGGATAATATGTGTGCTGCCATTTTTCACTATACCTCAGAACTGTGTAGGGAAAGCATCACCATTCTTACAGGACAGGCATCTCACAGGCAACCTCTTGTTAATTACTTTAAATCATTTGCTGCTAGAAGAATTTCTTGGCTTCTCAGTGATTACTCACTTGAGCTGTATCAAAAGGGCTTCTTATGTTGTAAATAATACAGTTTTAGTTAGAGTTTGTCTTCATGGTCTTTCACTTTGAAGAATTCTGCCTGGTACTTTGGAACAATTTCTTTTCCTACTATTGATACTGCAGTGTTCTCGCCAGTGCAATTCCAACACATGCCTCTCTTATGAGTGGTAAAACTGTGTCACACAGAGGTTAAGAAATTGCATAAACTTTTGTATACCTGTCCTTGACTCCTGTGGAGACAAAATTTTCTTGAGTCCTTCACAAAATCAAGGACTAGCAAAGCTTGAAGGGAGTCAGAGGTCCTCCAGTTCAACTCACACCCAAACAAGAATCCTGTTTACAACATCCTTGACAAGTAGTAAAGAGTCTCCACTTGAGAACTTAAACTGATAGAGAATTCACTACCCACTGGTAGTTAATGGTCAGAGACACAGCCAAAAAATATGCCACGAAATCCACCCATGGAACCTAGCCACTTTACTCATATTAAAACTTCATTAAATGACTATTTACTCTTATTTTAGACACAATTCTATCAACCTTAGTTATCTTCTCAGCACAGAGCAAATTGAAAGGTTACCAGAAGCAGGCATAATAACAGTAATGAGAATGCATAGATAACTAAGTATCTCTAAGGGATGAAGAGAAGTTCTAGTAAAACAAACAAACAAAAAAGCAAATACAAGAACTCAAACATCTCTTTAAGACTATATTGTAAAGGAAATGTCCTATATTTGTTATTCACTAAAGGTATCATTTAGTGATTTTGCTATGATATAATCATTATGTCATTATGGGAATAGCCTTCCCCAATAGCAGACCCCCAATCCATCTATGTCTTATAGATTTGCCCAGTACTCAGAGACGTTGAGATATTGACCCACAGGCACACAGCTCACAAGTGTCAGAAGAGAGATTTTGAACTCAAGTATTCCTAACTCTGACACCCAAGACTTCCAGAACTCCATCTACCATGTCACATAGTCTCTCCTAGTTCAAAGATTGTTTGTAAAATTATCCTGAGTGGTCAAGAAAAGGAAAATGTTATGTTCTTCATAATGATGATTATGGTGGTAGTAATAATAACTGATTTTTACCTAGCACTTTAAAGTTAACAAAGTACTTTTAATTTATTATCTTGGGGCAGAGCCAAGATGGTGGCTGGAAAGCAGGGACTTCATTAAGTTTTCCCCCAGGTCCCTCCAAACATCTATAAAAAATGGCTCTGAATAAATTCTAGAGCTACAGAACACATCAAATAGCAGAGGGAAGCAGGGCTCCAGCCCAGGACAGCCTGGATGGTCGCTGGGAAGGGTCAATCGTTCGGAGCTTGGTGCTGAGTGGACCAGAGCCCAGCATGGACTGCACCAGGACCAACCAGCCCAGGAGCCAGGCGGAACAGATCAAAGGGCCCTGAATCTTTAAGCTGTGGCAGTTACCAGACTTCTCAACCTACAAACGCCAAAGACAACAGAGCAGGTTAGAGGGAAAAGCTGCTGGGACAGAGTGAAAGAGTTTGCATGGGCCACCCCACCTGGGGGGGCAGAGGTGGTGCAGCTCTGAGGCTGCTTCCAGAGCTCCAACTGCAGTTGCTTCTGGTCCCAGGCCCAACTGGTGGGAGGAATTAAGCCAGAGATTAGAGCAGGAGTGCAAAGCCTGCTTTGCCCTGCCTGGATCTGGGCCTCAATCATGATTGGCAGTTCTTGAGGGAGAAGGAGTGCTGGTATGGAAGAGCTTGCTGTGTAAGAGTACCTCTGAAAACAGCAGCGCAGCCCCTCAAGCTTGGGACAAAGTATTTTATACTCTACAAACAGTCATACCCCAACAAAAAGCTCAAGGGTCAAGTAGTTGGCGGGGAACATGAACAGGCAGCAAAAATGGACTCAGATTCAGACTCAGACTTTGGAATCTTTTTTTTGATGACAAAGAAGACCAAAACACACAGCCAGAAGAAGTCAACAAAGTCAATGAGTCTACATCAAAAGCCTCCAAGAAAAATATGAATTGGTCTCAGGCCATGGAAGAGCTCAAAAAGGATTTGGAAAGCAAGTAAGAGAAGTAGAGGAAAAATTGGGAAGAGAAATGAGAGTGATGCGAGAAAACCATGAAAAACAAGTCAATCACTTGCTAAAGGAGAGCCAAAAAAAATACTGAAGAAAATAACACCTTAAAAAATAGACTAACTCAAATGGCAAAAAAGCTCCAAAAAGCCAATGAGGAGAAGAATGCCTTGAAAGGCAGAATTAGCCAAATGGAAAAGGAGGTCCAAAAGACCACTGAAGAAAACACTACCTTAAAAATTGGATTTGGGCAGATAGGTGGTACAGTGAGTAGAGCACCAGCCCTGGAGTGAGGAGGACTTGAGTTCAAATCCAGCCTCAGACACTTGACACATTTATTAGCTGTGTGACCTTGGGCAAGTCACTTAACCCCAATTGCCCTTCCAAAAATAAAACAAACCAAAAAAAATTAGATTGGAGCAAGTTGAAGCTAGTGACTTTATGTGAAATCAAGATATTATAAAACAGAACCAAAGGAGTGAAAAAATGGAAGACAATGTGAAATATCTCATTGGAAAAACCACTGACCTGGAGAATAGATCCAAGAGAGACAATTTTAAAGTTATTGGACTACCTGAAAACCATGATCAAAAAAAGAGCCTAGATATCATCTTTCAAGGAATTATCAAGGAAACTGCTCTGATATTCTAGAGCCAGAGGGTAAAATAGAAATTGAAAGAATCCACCAATTGCCTCCTGAAAAAGATCCCCAAAAGAAAACTCCTAGGAATATTGTCACCAAATTCCAGAGCTCCCAGATCAAGGATAAAACTCTGCAAGCAGCCAGAAAGAAACAATTTGAGTATTGTGGAAACACAATCAGGATAAAACA
>CM053625.1:223884703-223916628 GCA_028646595.1 Phalanger gymnotis | reverse complement strand
TAAAATCAAATTAAGGGATGAGAGAGGAATATATTGAGAGAGGGAAAAAGGGAGAGATACAATTGGGTAAATTATCTCACATAAAAGTGGCAAGAAAAAGCAGTTCATTGGAAGGGAAGAGGGGGCAGGTGAGGGGGAATGAGTGAATCTTGCTCTCATCGGATTTCACTTGAGGAGGGAATAATGTACACACTCAATTAGATATCTTACCCCATAGGAAAGAAGGAGGAAGGGGATAAAAAAGGGGGGACAATAGAAGGGAAGGCAGATGGGGGAGGAGGTAATCAAAAGCAAACACTTTCAAAAAGGGACAGGGTCAAGGGCAAAAACTGAATAAAGGGGGACTGGATAGGAGGGAGCAAAATATAGTTAGTCTTTCACAACATGATTACTGTGGAAGGGTTTTGCATAATGATACACATGTGACCTATGTTGAATTGCTTGCCTTCTTAGGGAGGGTCGGTGGGGAGGGAAGAGGGGAGAGAATTTGGAACTCAAAGTTTTAAAAGCAGATGTTCAAAAAAAGTTGGCTTTGCATGCAACTGGGAAATAAGATATACAGGCAATGGGTCATAGAAATCTATCTTGCACTACAAGAAAGTAAGGGAAAGGGGGATGTGGGGTAGTGGGGTGACAAAAGGGAGGGCTGACTGGGGAATGGGGCAATCAGAATACATGCCATCTTGGAGTGGGGAGAGGGTAGAAATAGGGAGAAAATTTGTAATTCAAAATCTTGTGGAAATCAATGCTGAAAACTAAAAATATTAAATAAGTAATAAAATATTAAAAAAGAGAGGCATCACGTCCAAGAAAAAAAAAATGTTATCTCACTGGAGTTTCACCACAACCCTGTGAGATAGGTTAACTAAATTTTTATCCCCATTTTACAGATTTAAAAAATCTGAAGCTTTGGAAATTAGAGGGAAAAGACCTTGCTAATATCTCTTCATTGGGGCCAAGCTGGGTAATTACAATTTCACAGCATTTGACATACATTGCTTTCTTTACATATACATTGTTTTGGTCATTGTTTCCTGTTCCTTTTGAATGAAGTGTATGTATCTATAGTCATGTTCTTGTCATGGGGCTCAGTGATCTCAGTGACCCAGTGATCTCTTTGGGTCTAGAGCTAGGTTTTCATCAGCATGTGGAACTCCCACCGCTGAAACTCCCTCTCCCTATGCAGATTGACAACACATCTGCAACTGAGAGTCTTAGAGAATTCTTGGTACATTAAGAAGTTAAGTGACTTGTCCAGTCAGAGGCAGTATATTACTGAATCCAAGGCTACGCTTCTATCCTCTTTACTATATACTTTCTTTCTTTTTCTTCTTTCCTTCCTTCCTTCCTCTCTTCCTTTGCTTTCTTTCCTTTGTTATTTCTTTCTGGGAGGCAATCAGGGTTAAGTGACTTGCCCAGGGTCACACAGCTAGTAAGTGTCTGAGGCCAAATTTGAACTCAGGTTCTCCTGACTCCAGACCTGACCAGTACCCTATCCACTGTGCCACCTAGCTGCCCCTACCCACACTACCTTTGTTAGTGATACTTAGGAAGTAAAATTTGCCTCTTGCCATTAAAGGCATTCTAGGTATTCTTGCTTGTTGCCTATTATTTGTGCAGTTAATTTAGAAATTCAAGACCATGGAACAATGAAAGGACCAATCGCTATGGAATTGGAAGGCTTGGGGTCAAATCTTACCTCTGTTGTTGTCCACATGACTTGCAAACAGTCGTACAGCCAGTGTATATCAGTGGTAAAACTCGAACACAAGTCTTCCTTACCCCCCCATTCCAGTTCTCTATCTACTACATTATATCAATTCTCACTCTGAAGAATGTGTTTAGTGTATGTGTATACATGTATGTTTATATATAATACACACATGCTGCATACGTGTATTTGTATATGTGTGTAGGTCTCCATACACACACTGTTATACATAGGCGCCTACTTATGCAGGGTGGTCCAAAAGTCTTAGTGCAGTTTTAAGCTTTAATAGCTTTTAATACTATAACCACATATGTATCTATCATGTTACATATATACATATACGACTCTCTTTATGTCTCTCCCTCACTCATGAACCTACAGACACTGACACATGTATATAGGCACATAAAAACACAGAGGATAACAGGAAATACTACTTAGAAATTTTGACCAAATGCAATTTCCAAAAATCAGGTTTTAACAAAAACGATCTTAGTTGATTATATTTTAAATTCCACTTGTTATGCACACAGTAGGTCAATAAATTTTAAGGCAAACAGATGCTCTAATTTTAAAAACCATTAAAGCTCTGTGTGTTATCCACAAGGGGGAGGGGTTGTCTAGGGTGCACATAAGGCACTCCTTGAGAGATGAAACATTTCCTCTTGTGCATCTGGGTCACTCTCTAACATTCCCTCTCATAAAGGATATTTTATGAACCTGATAAATAAGAATTTATATAAATATACATGCCATACACAAACCCACACAATGCAGATGGAGGGAATAAATAATAGGTAACGGGGAATTAAATGCATTGAAGGATTTAGCCAGCCTTATAATAAACCACGAGAGAAAAGCTTGAGTGGTTGCGATGCCACCTGAACAGTGAAATGTATTTACATCCTTTAATAAATGATACTTAAGGTCGGGAGCAGAGAATTGGAAGTTTGTGGGGGATTGAAAACCTACCATCTGGTATAGAGGCCTGGACTCTGAGGCAAATGGTTCTCTGCTTTCTCATTCTCAAAGACCCTGGGCCAGGTCTTTAAGTATAAATTTGAGTGTTTGAAGATGTACTGTGGTAGGTGGTAACTGTGGGAGTTCCAGTCAGGGTGGTCCTGTGACTTCTCTGGATTATGGAAGTCCTTTAAGAAAAGGCCTGATTTAATATTAGCCCCGAGGCTCAAATATTATATAGGAGGATCTGGGACCAACAATAATAACAATACCGTAAGTTTGCATAACATACCAAAAGATGGCAGGGATGGTTTTATTTCAGTCTTTGTATCTTTCCACTCCAAGTAGGCAATTAATAAATATTTGCTGGTTGATGTTAAAAAACATATTTTCACATACTTTACTGCCTTTGAACTTTGTGGCAACCCCATGAAGAAAGCAGAGCATGGATCACATTCTCATTTTACAAATGAGTCAAGGAAGATAGAATCAAGATGGGAGAATATAAGGAAGGATAGACTAATACTCCATCACAACTCCACCAGAAAGATCTAGACAAATCCACCAAATCTTGCTCTGGTCAGGCAGTCAAAGAAAAAAATCACAGTCATTTTTCTTACCGAACTCAACATAGAGAGATAGTCAAAGAAGTCTGTGGACATTGAAATGGGTTTATCCAGGCATGTGCTATGAGGAACATTAGAACACAGAAACCAAAATCAAACCAAGGCTGTGGATCATGGAAAGAAGAGGTTTCCAGGTCCATCCACAGGAGCTGAATCTTGTGCAGGATTAAGGAACAGGTGCCAACTGGCAGTTCTGTCACTCACTACACAGCTCTGGATCACAGACCCAGGACACATCGAAAAGGGACTCAGCCTAGGGGTGACTGTAAAATTAATAAAATGATCTAAACTGAAATTAATGAATATTGACAAAAATACAAAATGCACAGATTAATAGAACAAGAAATAGAGGACTTAACTAACCCAATTGCAGAAAAATAAATTGAACAAGCCATAAATGAACTCCCCTCCCCTCAAAAAATCCTCCAAGACCAGATGGATTTATAGGCAAATTCTATCAAGCATGAAAAGAACAATTAATTCTAATATTACAAACTGAAAAAACAGATAAGAAGAGGTCTTACCAAATTCCTTCTATGATAAAAATATGGTTTTGACACCTAAACCCAGGGAGAGTCAAAACAGAGAAAAAAACTATGTACTAATATCCCTAATAAATATCAATTTAAAATTTTTTAATAAAATTTTAGCAAGCGAACTACAACAATACATCACAAAGAGTATATGCTATGACCATGGAATATTAGGCTGGTTCAATATCAGAAAAATTATAAACATAATTGACCATATTACTATCAAAAGCAAAAGTCACAGTTATGTCTATAAATGCAGGAAAACATTTAATAAGGTACAATACCTATTCTCATTTCAAAAAAAAACCTAGAAATAAGTTGATTTTCTTTAATATTAGAAGTAATAACTATCTATAACCAAGAGTCATCATTATCTGCAATGGTGATAAACTAGAGTTCTTTCCAGTAAAATTAAGGTTTAAAGCAAACATGTCCGTTATTACCATTACTATTTAGTATAGTGCTAAAAATGCTACCTATAGCAATAAGACAAGAAAAAAAAACTGAGGAAATAAGATTTGTCTGAAAAGACAGATGTGGGTACCCCAGGAATTAACCAACCAACTTTGATTTTTAAGAGAAATATACAGAAGATGGAAATAAAGCCAAATAATAGAGGAAACATAAGGTAATGGAATAGGCTTATAAAAATAATGTTGTTGTTCAGTTGGGTCTTACTTTTCATGACCAGGGGCAGCTAGGTGGCACAGTGAGCAGAGCACTGGTCCTGGAGTCAGGAGGACCTGAGTTCAAGTCCAGCCTTAGACACTTGACACATGTGCTAGCTGTGTGACCTTGGGCAAGTCATTTAACCCTAATTGCCCCCCCCAAAAAAACTTACTTTTCATGACCCCATTGGGGTTTTCTTGGCAAAAATACTGGAGTGGTTTGCCATTTCCTTCTCTAGTTCATTTTTATTGATGAGGAACTGAGGCAAACAAGGGCAAGTGCCCAAGGTCACGTAGCTAGTAAGTGTCTGACACTAAATTTGAACTCAGGAAGATGAGTCTTCCTGACTCTAGGTCTGTTGGGGTTCCCTATTACCCCAAATCCCAGGCCTTTGTCCAGCAAAAGCCTGATCTCGTGGGCAATAGACGAAGTGGGAGGCAAAGATAGTAAGCTGCTCCATTTATTCAAGTTAGTGCCCAAACTTTTATAGCTTTGATTATGTAGCAACAGGGCCGCCTTGGTTCCTCCTACTCTCCTCCCCTTTCCTTCCCACGCTCTCCCCATAATTCACCTGTGCACAAGTAAATCTGGAAAAGAACCCGGCACCACGTTGCCAACAAGGGCGAGACCCTTCCTCCTGACTCCATCTTGTCTCACCCTTACCTCAGAACCCTGTCTCGGCAGGCCCTGGGCACGGAAGTCCAGCAAGGGCAGGGGTCGGCTCTAACTCGCCCGTTACGTAGGTGCAGTGCTCTATCCCTTGCATCATCTAAAGCTCAAAATGAACTGAGGTTGATTAGGGATGCTAAGGACAATAAAAGGGAGTGGTTTTGTTAGTTTTGTTTTAGCTATATTGGCAGAAATTGGAGGATTGAAGAAGGGATAGATGTTTGGTTGGGGTGTATGGGACAACGGTAACTGAAAACAGAGAGAAGACAAAGATAGTCATCTATCATTTTGTTTGTTTTCTTTGCAAAGGAGAAAACCTTCTTTGCTAAGAAAATGATAGAAAAAAAGGAAAAAGACTACTACTAAAAAAGGTGATAGCAAAAAAAGCACCAAGCTTCTTGGTATGAATTAAATCACCTAGATCATATGAACTATATCTCAAAGTCCTGAAATAAAGAATTGGCAAGTGTTCTTCACTTGTCACCAGCTTCCCTGCTTGGTTTAAAGGAAACCAAGAAACTCATCATGACCACCCACATTCGAGGAAATCTTGAAGATTGCTTCTTTTTTCCTGGTGTTCCCATGTTTATTGGAAAGAAGGCAAAAATGAATATTAAACAGCTCCTCTTGGTGTTTTGAAGTTCATCCCAACCATGGGCTGGGTAATTTGCAGGTTGGACAAACTGCCAAAGTCTTGGAGTTTTAACATTTCTTAGGTATCAGGGTCCACTTCAATGATTTCCTTATCCAAAGCAGAGACCTCAGGGACATAGTTATCCCTCCTTTCTCTTTCTTCTTCCTGCAGTCTGATGGAGATACCTCTCACAGGGCCTCTCTGGATCCGCTTCATCAAATGAGTAACATATCCCAGATCTTGCTGCGGAACTTCTTGCTGGAGATGATGACGATCTCCTCGCACACAGGCTTGTTGGTGTGGAAGTCATTGTCCAGGCAGGTGGAGTACTTTTCAATGATGACTCACGCTGCCTTCTTCATGGTCTTGGTCTGAACGTGACCCATGTCGGCTCCAAAGAATGAAGATTGCTTCTGCTCTGGTACTCACACCTCATCAGTGCCCTCAGTTGCTTCCACAATTAGATTAGAGGGCTAGAGGGTAGATCAAAAACCTCCCATAAAGTCCCTTTATAGAAGGTTCAATATTCCAGTCATCTCTTCATTTGCCACCAGCTGCTCTGTTTGGTTTCAACTCCACCATCATCATACCTCTGGTGCACCATCTCCCTCCTTTTCCTTTTCAGCTTCTTTTTGTGAATTGTCTTCCCTCATCAGATTGTAAACTCCTTGAGGGAAGGGACTGTTTTCTTTTGTTTTTACACATAGTAGGCACTTAATAAATATTTATCATATCATAGATGTGTTTCCTGAGCCATTCTCCATGATATTTGAAAAATCATGTATGGAACGCAGAAGTACCACTAAATTGGAAAGGGGAAAAAATGTTCTGTTTTTTTGAAAAAGGAAGAGAACTGAATCTTCAGACTCTGATGATCCAATGATAATGGATTGATAACAAATGATAATCCAATCGAGTGGATTCAGTACTGGTTGGACGACCTGACTCAAAGCTACCTACTGATGGTTCAATGTCAGTGTGGCAAGAGGTGTCTGTGGAGTACTCCAGAGATCTATGCTGGTAAACATTTTTACCAATAACTTGGATAAAGATAAAGCTAGTGTATGCATTAACACAGCTGGGGCAACACCTAGCATACTGGATGACAAAGTCAGAATCTAAAACGGTGTTGACAGCTAGTGCACTGGGCTAAATCTAATAATGAAACTCAAAAGGAATAAATGTAAAATGTTCTGTACTTGGGTACAAAAAAAAACCACCTGCACAAGTAAAAGGTTAGGTAGGCAGGGTTAGATAGCACTTGTTCTGGAAGAGATCTGGAAATTTTGTTGGATTACAAGTTGGATATGAGTCAGAAATTTGATGTGGCAGCCACAAAAGCTAATGGAATCTCAGACTACATTAAATAGGGGTCTAGGTTCCAAGAGTAAAGAGAGAATAGGCCTAATGTACTCTGCCCCTCCTCAGACCCCATCTGGAGTATTGTGTTCACATCTGAGCATCATGGTTTAAGAGAGCATTGACAAACTACAGGGTTAGAAAGCGGAAAACTGGAGTGATGAAAGGTTTTGACATATGAGGATTGATTGAAGAACCTGGTCATTTTTAGCTTGGAGAAAAGGAGATTCAGGGGGATATGATGGTTATCTTCAAGTATTTGAAGGAATGTCATGTAAAAGAATGATTATGTTTGTTCTGGTTAGTCCCATTGGGCAGAATCAGGAAAATACAAACGGACAAATTTAGGCTTGATACTGCTACCTAACAATTCGAGCTAGCCAAGAGTAGAATGGTCTGCATTCAGAAGTGGTGGGTTCCCCCTCCTTGGAGGTCTTCAAATAGACATTATATGACCATTTCTCAGATTATAATAGTGAGAATTCCATTCATATATTTGTCTGGATCTGATGGCAACCAAGGCCCTTTCTAACTCTCTTTCTAATACTCTGATTCAGTGATTCCCTGTCCTAGTTGTTCACAATTAGTAGTGAGTTCACCTGCAGTACAAAGGGATACAGGCCAAAAGAAAGGAACGTAGTCCTTGGGAAACCAAACTTAGCTTTTCAGGTGGATTACTCCTGTTGAGAGTATGGCAGACATTGGAGGTGTGATTTAGAATAATAGATCCGAGTAAACACAAGGTATAGGAAATGTTGGTGATACTCAAGGCCTGGTAAACCATGGACATGAAAGCATCCCAAGATGATTCTGGACATATGGGCCAAAAGAAAACTTTGGAGCTAGTGTTAAACAGGATTTGCTTGACTAGACTGGCATTGGATGTATGTATGTATAAGGTGATCAGTGTTAAAAGAAAAGTCCTACTAACTCAAGCTGCTTAGAGAGATAACAGAAGAAGTGAACCTTAAGAGCTTGTGTGCATAGACTTTTTTTCTCTGGAAGGGAGCATGAAGAAGGCAAGCAACAGTCTATTGGTAATAAACCTTTAACTGATATATGTAGGCCTACATAACCAGAGAAAATCAATTACTGAGGTATGTGACTTATCAGTCATCAAAACACCTAGAACAATACCTAGAACCAGAGTATTTTAAATACATGCTGTTGAATATATGGAGTCTGAGCCAAATCAGTGATATCAGTGCATATTTGAGTACATTTGATTTTCATGTCACCATGAATATTTCCAAAGGTTTTACTCCATGCCTCTTAGGGTTGAGATGAGAGCCTTGGATGCTTATTCATTGATTCTTTTGGAGTCCCAAGAGATGGAGAAGATGTGGAAGCTCACTACATACCACTTGAGCTAAGAGATAGACTGGATGACAGCCTATTGCTTAGCTCTGTGCTCAGAGCAAAAGAGCACTGAAAGGAAGAAGCAATAACATGAGGAGGGGATTCACTGAAGTCGGGGGAACTGGGTCCTGCTATGCAATTTCATCATCCAGGTAGAGCACAAGATAGCAGACCAGTAGATACCAAGTAGCTAAAAAAATCTGGTAATCTGCCAGTCTTCAAAACATGTGAGGACAGTAGTCATGACTTTGCAAAAATAACACACCACAAACACATACCCAATGCTTATAAGGGAAAGTTAGGCTCCCTGGTAATCAGGAGAATAAGAGTGATGAAAAGTCCAGGCTGCAGGATCTAGGAAAGTTCTCTCTATCAGCTGCAGATGGGCATTGGGTACCAGATGATAGCGCATTGGGAAGAATCCAATTCAACCTCCAGATGTAGAGGAATTTATATATTCCTGTCCTCCTGGGGCTTAGGAAAGTCTACCAAGAATTCCCAAAGAGGACTTCTTCCCAGAATGAGGGGAGGAGGATTAAATCCAGAGACCTCACTTTTTCTGACATGAATAAGACTAAACAACAGCTTACATTTCTATAGAACTTTAAGGTTTACAAAGTCCTTCTCTCACAACATCCCTGTGGAGTAGCTGGCACAGTATTATTATCACCATTTTGCATCTGTGGAGTAGCTGGCACAGTATTATTGTCACCATTTTGCATCAAAGGCTCAATTATCTCAGGCAAGTGATTTCTCTCTCTCAGGCAAAACAACCAGAGCCTACCTGGGCCTAATATTCTCTCATACCATAGGTAAGCACTTTAAGGTTTGCAAAGCATTTTACTAATATTGTCTCATTTTATCCTCACAATAACCCTGGGAGGTAGGTACCATTATTGTTCCCATGTTACAGTTAAGGAAACTGAGGCAGGCAGCAGTTAAGTAATTTGTCTAGAGACACACAGCTAGTAAATGTCTGAGGCTGAGTTTGAACTCAGATCTTCCTGACTCCAAGTCCAGCTCTCTATCCCCTGTCCCACCTAGCTGCGCACTGAAAAAGTTCTGAAGATTTAAGTAGCACCAAGGCAGTATGCTTTCAAAGACTCAAGGAACAAAGAAAAGTGTTTCTGTATTCCTCTGAGTTTGGCAGCTACAATGAAACTGCCTTGATCATCCCAGTGAAGGACATAATTTTCCTTCCAGAACCCTTTGGTGACAGATGCAGCTCACATTACATCCTTATCCTCACACTCAGTCTAGAGCTAAAGTTTCTAATTTGTATGTTATATATTAGCTTTAATAGAATCTGAGCTGTATAGTAAATTTTGCATAATCAGTGTTTTGTGATACTTCACTCCAGGCACAGAAAGGACACTAAGATCCTGTCTGACCCACACAAACACAAGGTATATGTCGGGCCTTCCACATATTTTCATACAACACCGTCAAGGATGTTAGCCTCGCCTCTCTCAACCTCTCCTCCTCTCTCCTTTTCTTTCTCCCTATCCTTTCCTCCTTCCCTTCTCCTTTTCTCTCTTCTCCTCCCCTCCCCCTCCTCTCTTTTCCTCTCCTCTTTTCTCCTTACCTTCTCCTCCTTTTCTCTCTTCTCGTTCCCTCCCCTCTGTAACAACGCTGCTAGCAGCTGTTGTGGGGGTGAAACACTAAGAACACCAGCACACAGGAGGGCTGCTAGCACAGGTTCTTTGACCTGCTTTTCTAAGGAAAGCAACTTTAAGGGGTTAACAATCTCACTTTAATTAAACATGCATATACCATTCACTTGGTTCAGAAGGAAAAGCCAGCACCCTGAACTTCAGAGAGAATACAAACAGAAATTACATGCATACATTATGTAAACAGAACAAATAAACACAAATCAGCAGACAGGCTTCTAGCTGTCAGTCCAAGCAATATACCAACAGTTACCAGAGAGAAGCACCAACATCTGGATTTTCAAAGCCGGGGGGCTGCTTTAACAGCTTACCCAGAGTCTTGTCACCAACACTCTTTCAATGAGTGTGCCCCACGAAGGCAAAACATTAACCGCTGAGTTTATATACCCTGTTCAGGACCCTGAGGGCTCAGGGCCTAATTATCAAAAAGGTGTGAGACCGGAGGCCTCACATCTAGTTAGTGAAAGGGTGTGGGCCTGCCTCTAATCAGGCCTCCCTTTGTTGGCCCCATCTAAGGCCTGTTCAATGGGTGGGAAAGATCTTTCACTTACAGATTGGCCTTACACCCTTCCCTTCTTTGCCTCTCTTCTTCAGCTATAACTATGGCCATGCTGTTGTCCTTTAAGATTCATGCCTACCTACTTCAAATCTACAAATTAAGACACTCAATTCTAGTTCCTTTGTTGATATTCCTGGATGGATCTGCTATAGATCAGACAACAGACTCCCAGCAAAATCCTCATGTGCAATAATGTACATTTATGTAGTGTTTTACAATTTGTAAAGTGCATTTACATACATTGTCTCATTCAGTCCTCAAAGAAATCCTATGAAGTAGACACTTATAGGAATTATTGTCATCATTTTATGGGTGAGTAAACAGAGGCTCAAAGAGAGTAACTTGAGCAAATCACATAACAAGGAAGTATTAGAGGGAGGGTTTAAACCTCAAATTCTTCTGACTCTAAGTCTACTTCTTTTTCCACCACAGCTCGAGCAACTTTGACATTCATAGCCTTGTTAGTAATCAACTTTCAATGCCACCGTGTTGAAGCAGTTATTTGCTGTGTGTCTCCTTACCCACAATATTTTGATGACAGTACCCACCCCTCTGAGGCTCAATGGAATGAATGCATTTATAAAAATTTTAGAACTAAAAGAAATGATCTTATTGTCATAAGGTATCATTAGTGATAACTTGGTAACAGAACTGTGTTATATTAATAGAATATGTTAATACGGGATGTACGGCATCTTCCAAGAGGACTACCACCTCCACTGTGAGGGCTTTTCAGGGCTTCTCTTCTATCTTTAGTGTCCACATGACTCACCCAACTCTCACCTGTGGCTCCAAGAAACTAGGATATTGAGGGTAACCAACAGGCCTCAAACCCACTGGTGAGTTAGGAGGTGTCTACCCCAAGCATGTGAAGATGTCCCCTTGGCAGAATGGGCACATGACAACAATTTGTCCCAAGGGCCATGAAGGCTGCTGAAACAAGCACCATGGAGCCCTTAGAGCCTGATCGAGGTCATCTACTGCATCCCAGGCCATCACCAGTCATCTTGACTTTGTTCTTGCCACTGTCAGAGTCTCTCTGGAAGAGAGAGCAGGCTGCTGACTTTGTACAATTCCACCTCACTTAAATCCAATTCACTCACAAGTCGAGGCATTACCCCATGATATCATTGTTCCTCTTAGAAAAGGAAGGACAACCCAACATTAGCAGAGAAGATTTCAATTATCCCAAATCATTTGAAACCAATAACTTTCTATGTAAATTGAATGCAATATGTTTAGCCTGCCTTAAAACGATTCTGGGGTAGGAAAAAAACACCAAAACCCAAAACCCACAACTCTCTGAGTTCATATGTTGATACTTTTTAGTGACCTTTTTGCACTGTATCTATGGCAATATGTCTATCTTAAAAGCTAAGACCTCTGTCTTCCTGTAGAGGATGTTCAATATTGATTAACCTCTGATGTTCCCCCTCCATTCTTCTATCATGGTTCTGTACACAGCAATAATATTCACAGATCATTTTCTCCAAAATATTTATATGAAATCAAGGCATTTGAATTTTCCCTAGACTATTCCTAAATCATATTTCCAAACCCACTGCTCTATCTTTGTCATTCAATTTAAGCCAACAAAAAAGCAAGCTATACAATCTGTCTAATGCTTTTGAAACTTTGAAGGTTTTGGCAGGGGTTAAAATCATTAAGTCAAGGGCAATCTACAAGGACTATAGTTCATTCATAATTACCAGGTAGATGTGTTTTACTTCATTCTTGGTCTTTTACTACAAAGAGAAAGAATAGTGTTTAGCAAGCAACTGGATACAATCTCCAAAGGACTGGTTTTTGGTAAGGAGACCCCATGAACAATAGGATACTACCCATTCCTGTAAAGGAAAACCATGAATGAATTCATTGACTGGCAAGTCAATATTACTGATAATCTTCAATCCTCAATTTCACAATGATCTCTGTGAAAAACAGACTTTTATATAACAAAGGGTACCAACAGCTCGATGCTTAAGTTGTCCTTTCCCCTTTGTTTACCTCCTAGTTTTTCTTTTTTAAAAGATGGCCTCCATTGATCATATGCCAGAAATTCAAGCTTTAAATCCCCAATAGGGGGCTCTAGAGATACAGAATAAAAGGGATGATATAGTTTGGACTGAGAATTTTTAGGAAGAAACTGGGCCGACGAGTACATTTGATCCCAGAACTCTTTTCTTCCCCCTTCCCTTTTTCATCAATAGTCTAACCTCAAAAAACTGGAGCTTAGACTTCTAAGCTCCAGTCTTGCATGCAGCTGATAGTGCCGCACGCTGACTGTCTTAAGGAATTAATCCTACTTAAAAATTACAAATGCAATAATTATAAGGTTGGCAAATCAACTAATCAGGCATGTGAAACAGTCCATATCTCGGCAAAAGAAGGAGTATTCATATGGATGGTTAAAAAGCTCAGAGACAACTAATTCTCAGCTGAAGCTCTCTGTGTCACAAGTGTATCAGCCATTGATGCACTGTGAGACAAGGCCCAGGAGTTCTAAAAGAAAGCAGAAAAACACACAGTGATGATGCTCAGCCATGACGGCCAGGGAAAGATGTTCATAACCAGGCAATTAGATCAGATTAGACATAACAGGGCAAGGAAAAGCAAAATAGACTCATCTGTGTTCAAATGCCCTGGCTTCATTATTCAGAGGCAGTTTTGAATATTTATCACCATTCCTGTAAACAGAGTAAGCCTGCTAATGATGGTGCAAGTCCACAATCACTACTCCAAGTAAATAAATTAGAAATGTCATTACTATAATCAGATTAACTACTGTCCTCCCACTTCATATTGTGCCTCAGATAATTATTAAGGCTCTTCTTCCTAACCTTGCCTAATTCATTGTCTGAAAATGCACAGGGAGCTAGGTGGTGTTGACTTGTTTTTTAAATAGCAAACTCTAGTGTTAAGGGAGAGATGGCTGGGTGTAATGGACAGAATGCTGGACTTGGGAGACATGAATACCTGGGTTCAGATTCTGCCTTTAATACTTTCTGGCTCTGTGACCAAATCACTTAACCTCTACAATGCTCTAGCTATTAAATTATAAACAGTTTGAACTGAGCTGTTTTAAAGTCTCAGATCCTTGATTTACCAACACATGGTAGTGGGAGGACAGAAGGGATTTACAAACATAACTGGTATGATAAGATCAACTGCATTCAAGTTTTGTGATTTATATCAGAAGGATAGTCTTCTTTATACCCTGGATTTTTTGTTCAATTCAAGGACTCATACCATTTATAAGATCAATTGCAACAGCAGGTTAAATGCCATTAGTGCAAAACTACAAACACAGATTAGCCATTATATGGTCCTTTCAACACTTTCACTTGAATATCTGAAGTACAGTCCATAATTGTATTATTCACTAAGCTGATTCTTTTGCTATAATGCCTACAAATGCTCTTCTAATAGCCAACTATCCTCTCTGGTGAAACAAATATTCACTGCCCATTTTGACAAGACAGCAGGCATCTTTTGTGGACCTAGTACTGAATTTATTTCCTATTATGGTAATATTCATGATTGAATACCATTAATGTAGGCTTGTCCTGGTTCTTAACATTCCACTCTTTAAGACTCATGGGACATAGGGTGAATAGGTATTGCAATTATTTATAACATTTTTTAACTTTAAGGAAGTAGTCCTTCATAGACTCCCAGAAATTTAGAACTGGAAGGCTTGGAAGGTCTTCTAATCAAACCCTTTCATTTTGCAGGTGCATTTAAAAAAATGATACAATGGACTTTTTTGCTTTTTTTTATTACTAACTGCTGCCCCATCATCTAACCTTGCCCCAATTTAAAATAACAATAAAAACATCTTTGAAACAAATAATCATAGAGAGTAAAATAAATCCACACAGTATATATTTCCAAAAATGTATGTTTCTTTCTTCACCTTGAGTCTATCACCTTTCTGTCAGGAAATGGGTAGCATGTTTCATCATAGGTACTCTGGAGTCATAGTTGGCCCTTGAATTAAGGGTAATTCTTTAGTCTTTCAAATGCACAAAAGAGAAAAGAAGGAATGGCAGGTGCCCAAAGTAGTCAGAAAGATGAGGGTTCTTGGAGTAGTAAATAATGCAGGCTGTCATGTGCACAGGACCCTTTAAGACCACTTGTTAGGGGTGCTCTAAGAAGGGAGTACTATTCAAGTAAGGGTTGGAGTAAGTAACCTCTGAGGTCTCTTCTAACGCTAAGATTCTGTAAATTATCTACTTGTGTTTGCATCAACCTTCCTTTCTCCCCAATGCTCCTCTTCTCCACCTTAACCACAGCATTTCTTTGCAACTGCTTTAGATTTCTGGTTTCCTCATGTACATTCTACTCTTTTACTTTGATTGAGGAAGATGTGGTAATAAGTACAAGGTAGAGTGAACCAAGCTTATTTTTTACAGGTTGGAATTTTAGTTCTTTTCATCAAAGGATGCTTTGAGATGGCCAGTACAGCAATTAGCGTCCTTTCAAATTTTTCAACCAGATCTCTAGTGTAAGATTCAGAGCATTGAGATATATAACATTGCATAAGTAATTTGATGGATAGAATCATCGAGCCAATTCATCACCCATAATTTAACTATAATGTTTAAAATAATTTGAACTCTGATTTTTAAGCAATGAAGATAATTTTATTTTTCTCAATAGTTTATATTCAGTAAAACAGTGAGATTTTAGAGCTAGGAGATAAATTAAAAATCATTTAACCCAACCTATCTCATTTTTGTTGGATGGTTGCAAGACTCTGAAGAATTGAAAACTAATATCAGACAGAAGGCAAGGGAGAGAAACATAGTGGGCACAAGCAGTCTGAAATACGTAACAAATGACGAATCTCAAAGTAAAAGAAGTGATTGGGGGAATGAGTACTAGAAATAGAGGTTTAATTGGTCATGTGACAAGGACAAGAGATGACTGATATGTGGATACCCTGAATGCTTCACGTGTAATGTCAGGAGAAATGAAGAAAGGCCTCCAGCCCATTGAGTGGACCCTCTGTTGCAAACTTATAGAAGGCAATGGTCAGGAGTCACACCAAATGAACAGGCATTTAAAGGTTGCAATCTGTATTATTGTAGAGGACATACAAGTTGATAAGGTTAGATCTATGTAAGTCTATTACACTTACTTAACTCTGGGTAAATCATTCAAACTCTCAGAGATTCAGTTTCTTCATCTTCTTTATGAGGTCATAATATCCTCTGCTTTACAGGATTGTTATAAAGCTCAAATGAGACAATGTATATAAGGTATTTTGCAAATCTCACAGCACTTTATGAATTTGAATTATTATTTTCCCTATAAGAAAACTAAGGCTGAGAAAGGTTAACTCCCCAAGGCTCCACAATTAATTTAAGGAAGATTACAACCTATTTTCCATTAATGGGAAGTACAGTGCTTTTTGGGATATATAACAAAGTTTATAATATACTATCTTTACTGTGTCTTTCTTCTTCATAAAGTCTGCCAAATATTTAAGCACTTAGATATAACCAATCAACATAGCCAATCTTACTTAATTTTTTTATTCTGAACTTACCTCCCAAAATAAACATTTCCATGTATAAAATATAACTGGAAGAGATAATTATGTACAAAACAACAAGTCTCTATTACATACAGTTTGTTATTTTTAATATATAGGAAATTCAACCTGTTAAAAGCTATCTGACCTGTATATATGTTTACTTCCCAGGTGCCATCTATTCTCTTCTATACATTTTCATTTAAATGCTTTAGTAATACTCTTTTCCTTCTTTTCTTTTCTTTTTTTCTTGGGGGGGGGCAACTCTATCACTAACCTTCCTTTACTCCCCAAATCTTACACACACACACACACACACACACACACACACACAGAGAAAGAGAGAGAGAGAGAGAGAGAGAGAGAGAGAGAGAGAGAGAGAAATTCTTCTAAATAATAATCCTATTCAAGTACATTGTACTTTTGGTGGGCCTGTGTATGGTACAATTTGGAATTATGCATAAAAGTTACTAAACAGAGTGTATTCTCTTTGACTCAGCTATACCACTGGTAGCCCAATACCCAAAACAGATCAAGGAAAGCAGAAAAAATCCTTTATATACAAAAACATTTGCAGCAGCTCTTTTTTGGTGGCCAAAATAAAGCAAAAAGGAAATTAAAAGTATGTCCAACAATGGCTGTATGAGTCAAGGTATACAAATGTGGTGGAATATTGTTGTGCTGTCAGAAATGAGATTGATGATTTTAAAAAGAACTGAAAAGACATATGTGAATTTATGCAAAGTGAGGTAAGCAGGACCAGAACAATTTAATACTATAACATCAATATTATAAAATTGAACAATTTGAAGACTTTTATAAACTGACCAAGAATGCATCAGGAGAATAATTTGTGCAATAACAATAATATAAAACAAGTAACTTTGAAAGCTGTGTGAACGATGATCAAGACAATGATCATGATTCCAGAGGACCAAGGATGAAATATGCTCTCCTTGACAGAGAAACAATGGATTTAGGGTCTAGAATGAAATACGTGTACATGCACACACATACATATATGTGTGTGTGCAGCTATTGAATAAATTTGTTTAACTACACATTTTAGGATTTTTTCTTTTTCTTTTTTCAAAAAAGGAAGCAAGAAGGAAAGAAAATGGATTTCCATTGATTAAAAAAATAGCGGTATTGGGAGAGTACTACTTCAAGTGACGTGTTGCATACACTCTCAGATAAGATCACAGTATTATAAGTTTTATTTACCTGTTTTACTTTCTTACAAGAGACCTGTCACAGAGTTGGGATAATCTGTAAATGTCTGTAATGTAAAAACAAAACAAACCAATGAAACCGAAACAATAAAATAAAACAAATTTACACATGCCCATGTCAAAAAAAAGTATGCCTCATTCTGCTCATTATGCCTCAATTCAATCACTTCTCTCCATCAGGGGATAAGTAGCAGCAGCATCAGTCGTCTGGAGTTATGAATGTCATTTGTATCCACAGCACCTAGGACAGCATAGAAAGTACCTAACGAATACTGTTGACTGATTTGATTGCATTGATCAGAGATACTAAGTCTCTCAAGACTGCTTTTCTTTACAATACTAGTGTTAAATAATTTCTTTCCTGTTCTGCTCACTTCATTGTGCAACAATTCATACAAATCTTTTCAGGTTTCTCTGAAACTGTCCCATTCAACATTGTTTGTAGGACAATAGTATTATATTGGATATCCTTCATTTGTTCAATCATTACCTAAATAATAGATACTTCCTTAGTGGTCAGTTCTTTGCCCCCAAAAAAGAGCTGCTACAAATATTTTCAGAATTATGGGTCCTTTTCCTCCTTCTTTGATTTCTTTGTGGTAGAGGCCTAATAATGGTATTGGAAGGTCACATTTTAGTGAAACTGCTTCCCAGAAGGGAAGAACCAATGCACTGCTCGACCAACAGTGCATTAGTGCATATCTTCCTGCAGCCCTTCCAACAACTGTCATTTTTCTTTCTGTAATCTTTGCCAATCTGTGAGGTAAAATCACAGAGTTGATTTAATTTGAATTGTCCAGTTATTGATGATTTGGAACATCAATATTCATTCGAGATATTGGTCTATAATTTTCCTTCTCTGTTTTGTCTCTCCCTGGTTTAAGTATCAAGACTGTGTCATAGAAGAAATTTGGTATGATCCCTGCCTTACCCACTTTTGTAAGCAGCTTATATAATGTTGGAATAGTTTTTTGAATGTTCGATAGAATTTAAATGTAAATCTGCCTGCTCCTGAATTTTTTTTTCCTTTTGGGAGTTCATTTAGGGCTTGTTCAATTTCTTTTTCTGAGAGTAGGCTATTTAAACTCTCTATTTCCTGTTCTGTTAATCCGAGTATTTTATATTTTTGTAAATATTCCATATATTACTTTTATAATGGGACAAACAACACATAGTGGACAATGTTTTGAGAGTCAATGCCAAAAATCTAAAAGAAAATCTACTCTGAGGAATTCTTGTGTTTCTCAAAGAGAAGCCAGTTCCCTTCTCTTTTTTTTACAGCCAAGTCAATCAACTTTTCTGATTCTTTTCTTTTAGAAGGGGGAAGCACCAGTGTTGGACATATTCTTGATACAACAGAACACAAATGGATTTCTTTCTTTCCTTTCACATATCCTAACAAGATCCTCTAGTCAAGTGGATTCTTGTCACTGCCAGCAGAAGCTTTCAGAAAAATCTGTCCACTGGCAAGATATTCTAATGTTCCAATGATTTACAATAAATAGCCTTTTCTTATCCTAAGCAGAAGACTCACACATGCCTGGAAGCTTCAAGTCTCCCATCTTCCCTTGGGTGACTTGTCAACATCTAGTAGACTAAAAAGCCAGGTCCTGTCAATCATACTCACTGACCTTGGTAATCAAAGTCAATCATTTAACCTGAACCAGAGTTCTAACAAATCAATATGACTAATGCTCTGCTTTGAGACTGAATTGTTATTCTAGCTGATTAAAATAATGTCAAAACCATACATAGACAGTGTGTTTGAACATGGACTAAATAAACTAATAATAATTTAATAATTCACATTTAATAATAATTCACATCCTAGACAGAGCACCCGGAATGCAATCAGGAAGACTTGAGTTCCGATCCACCCTTAGACGCTTCCTAGCTGCGTGACTCTGAACAAGTCACTTAACCTCTCTTTGCCTCAGCTTGTTCATCTGTAAAATGGGGACAATAATAGCACTTGCCTCCCGGGATTATCGTGAGGATGAAATGAGATGATAATTGTAAAGCACTTATTATAACGCCTGGCGTATAGTGAGCATTCTACGTGTTAGTTATTGTTGTTGCTTATGTAGTGCTTTCAGGTTTGCAAAGAGCTTCCCTTGCAGCAGCATCTTAAGGTGTATAGTAAATACAACATCATTCCCATTTTACAGATGAGGCAAATGAAGTTCTGGGTTGTTAAATAATTTGACCATGGACACATACAATTCAATCCAACAAGGAATCATTTAATGCCTACAATGAGCCCTATGCTAGACACATTTGCTATCATTAGCTATACTAAAATATTCATTCATATCAGTACTTTAGTGGTAGGAAAGAACTGGAAACAAATTGGTTGCCTGTTGATTGGGGAATGGCTAAACCCACTGTGGTATGAAATTGAATATTATAGCATCATAAGTATAAAGAACACTGGCACTGGAGTCAAGGGGCTTGGGTTCAAATCTTAGGCCTGATACTTGATACATGTGTGACCCAGTGGTGGGACTCAGCCGGTTTGTGCTGGTTCGGCAGAATTAGCACCTAATTTTAAGTTGAGTTCCCCGAAGCGGTTGTTAGCGGAGATGGGGCCTGTGCCCCCCACGTCAGTGGTGGTGGTGGTGCCTCAGCTTGGTTTGGTGGAGAACCGGTTGTTAATTTATTTGAATCCCACCACTGGTGTGACCTTGGGCTAAATCTCTTAACTTTGCTAGGCCTCAGTTCTTCATCTGTACAATGAGGGGTTGTACTAATTGACCTCCAAGGCCTCACCTTGCTCTAAATCTATGATATTGTTGCCCTATGCTGGACAAAAAAAGTTGAGAGAAAGTGAGAAGACATATGAAGTGATTAAGAATGAAGTAAGACGGACCAGAAAAACAATATACATGACTATAATGATGTTTTTGTTGTTGCCTCGGTCGGGGTCTGTGGAGAGAAATGCTTGCTAGCTGTCAGGTTACTCCTCACCCCCACCTATTCTTGGAACTAAACAATTCCTCCAAGACCACACTTTACCTTGCCCAACTGGAGCCAGCTTGGAAGCAGGGCTTTTTCCACCTCTACTCTTCCTTGCCCCTTCCTTCATTTAGGTAGAGACTGGCCAGACCAGCTTCTCTAGTTCCACAGTAACCCAGCTGACTAGAGATCACCAAAAAAGCTAACTTTTTGCCAGATGTAATGTTCCAGATCAACTGAAATCCCTTCCTCTCTTGATTGAAGGAGCTTAAAACTACAGGTTCTCAATACTGGTTATTAATCAAATTATCAAGCTTGAGCCCCTGGGTCAGAGAAGTTTCTTCTAACCACTGGCCAGAGATGAAAATCTCTGCTATATATTAGGAAGGAATCTCCCTAGACAATGGCATTCTGTGGAGCCAGGCACCATAAAACTACCCTATTGCTACTCTCTGCCCAGGGCCAAATACACACACACACACACACACACACACACACACACTTCATGTGTCTGAATGACAACAAATGTCTTATGTGAAGGGAAACAAAATCAAAATAACCAAAATAATAGAACACAAGAAATACATTGGTAGAAGGAGATTTAGAGGGACAGAAACCTTGTTGATTTTTCTCAGTTTCTCAGAGACATTTCAGTGCATTCATTTTCCCCACAGAGGTATTTCTTCATAATTATAAGCTCAAACCACACAAGAGGACAGTCTCTATCTTTCTGATTACCTCTGCTATCTTTCCTTTTGTTCCTCAGTTATAGGTGGAGAAAAGAAACCATTTTCTTCTACTACCACCTCCAAGGCTGTTTTTCTCCTTCAAGCCTCTAGCCACGTTATATAATCTTGTTCTGCTCTTTTAAACCATTCAGCAGTTCCATGGAGACACTGACCTACCTTCCCCAGGGTCTATGTAGTTAGTCTTTATTGACTTGTTCTACCTGCAGAGGTCTGTCTCCGAAGAGTACTACAAATGTAAATAGAAAGAATGATTTTTTTAAACTGAATACGTAATTAAAATGATGAAGCTTGGACTAGAGAAGAGATAAAAAATGCACCTCCCTCCTTTCATTGCAGAGGTGAGGAGCTACAGGTATGGGGTGTTACACATGCTCTCAGATGTGATCTACAGGAGAGGCTTTTCCAAACTTTTTTCTTTTCATACATATTCCAAGAGAAAATTTGCTAGGAATAGGAAAGATAAAAACATATTTGGAAATAAATGTGATGTAAAAACAAAATAAATCAAAAAGAGTTTTAAGAAAACTAGCCAGAAATAAATAAAAAGTGACAGGTAGTAGATGAATAGTAGTTGTGTTCCACTGGTCCCCATATACTGTTAAAACATTTAGAGGAATGCCCTTGACATTTTGGGTGGTCCACTCCTCAGGAGACAGTTTATAGGACCTCATAAATAAGAGTCATTTAGTGTGTAAAGGCGTGGACTGCTTTCAATCTGCAACATTGGAAGGAGTACTGGTATTGATTAGATCACAGATCTGCAGAAATATTGAAGTCAGATCACACGCAGTTTTCATTTTACCTGAGTTCCATGATTACATCATAGACTGTCACTGGGAGAATAGTAGCGTTTGAAATATAGCATCTCAGCAGAAAAGTGGAGTATGTATTCTGCAGGCATTTATTAGGATGTCTCAGGCTGTGACTTCACAGTACAGAGCAAAGTATGACTCAAATTATGCTCAAGTTGGAGGCAACCTGCTTAGGAACCCTATGTTGAACAAATTACCAGTTTCATTGCCCAGTTTCCAATCTCTTCAGTGAAGTATGACCCAAATAAAATCTACAACCACACACACACACATCAGCTACAATTTGTTGCTACTAAAACTGTTTTTAAAACATTGAGTTTGTTTACTAAAGAACTTGACCACAGTTAAAAATTTATATTAGAAACTGGTCCACTGAAAAATCTAATCGGTTGTCTTTAAGCAAGGTCAAGAAGGCTCTCAAAGCAGCCAGTCCTAAGAAAAATCATCTCTAGAGAGAGAGGAGGCTTTTTCAATTAGGCACCCACAAGTTGGACACTAAAGAAGCTGCTGAAGTGTCAGTGAATGATACTCAGAGTGGGCATGTTCCACCTTGGTGAATCCCTCATATCTTGCTAAGAGATATAGGTTCTGAAAGTAACAGAACTCTGCCATAATTGCTGACAGTAAGTGCTCAAGTTCAGAGCATAGAATCATAGGAATTAGAGGTGGAAGGGATTTTTTTGTTGACTTATTTTATTTGTTTTTAGTTTTCAACATTCACTTCTGTAAGGTTTTGAGTTCTAAATTTTCTCCCCTCCCCCTATCTGCTCCCTCTTCCTCAAGACAATGTATAATCTGATATAGGCTATACATGTATAATCATATTAAACATATTTCTACATTTGTCATGTTGTAAAGAAGAATTAGAACCAAAGGGGAAAACCACAAGAAAGAAGAAACAAAAAAGAAGAGAGAAATTAGTATGCTTCAATCCACATTCAAACTCCACTGGATTTGGATAGCATTTGGTGGAAGGGATTTTAGAGACCATCCTATGTAACCACTTCACTTTACAGACAATACAGCTAAGGCCCAGAGGATTTAATGATTTTCCTAAGGTCACAGAGATGACAGAAGGCAAGCCAAGAGCCCCTAATTCCAAATCCAAAGTTTGTTCTACTCTGTGCAGGTAATAAAGAACCCTTTCAGAACTCTTACTGATCTTAAGTTTTGATGCAAAATATGTTTAAAACTCAGGATGTACTCAATTCAAAAAACATTTATTGTCTATTAGACAATAAATAGACAATGTGCTTGGTGCTAGACATACAGAGATAAAAAAACAAACAATGAGGGAATTGTTCTTCCTCTCAAGGTGCTAACAATCTACTTGGAGTAAAACATCTAAATAGATGAGTAAATGTAAAATAATTTGAGGGAGAAACACTAACAAGTAACACATATGCATATAGACATTAATATAATTATACACATATATAATCAATAGATTCAGAAAATGTTTATTATTTTAAACATATGCATATAAACATGTATAAATAGGTACCTATTATGTACAAAATCCAGTGTTATAAAGTCAAAAATGAAATAATCCCTATGCGCAAGAATTTACGTTGTCCCAGTAAACACATAAACAAATAATTGTATGACAACTCTTTATGTTTCAACAAGAAGTCGGTTGCGGGCTCTAATTCTGCCATTTACCTTTAGGTAAGACTTTCAACCTATTTTGTAGCCTCAGATTTCTAATTCGTACAATAATTTGTATTGGACCAAATGATGTCTGAAATCCCCTCCAGCTCTAAATTCCATGACCTATACCACCAAAAGTCAGCAAATAAATACACATTGACTGGATGAATCTTTTAATACTTTATCATCATAATCTAAGGTAATATTAAGTAATATTAATTATTAATATTAATTTCATTTATAAAGGGAGAGGAATAAGAAGTACTTTTCCTTCTCACCTAAAATTACATCCAACTCTGCCGTAATCAGCAATATATCCAATAATATTTTGCTCAATTTTTCTTTTTTGACTTTTAAGTAAGCTATCCCAAAGCTAAAATAAAAAGGTACCTCATTTTTTGTAGGTTAATCCTAGTCTTCTGTGATTTTTTAAAAGTCCTTATAAAATGGTAATGTAGACTTTTCCTTATTTTGCAAATCTGATTACTAAGTACAGGAGGTTTTAATATAGTTGAAATACAGCATCATCGACTCAAACCAAGCACATCTATGAAATACCTTCAGCTAGATAGAATTTTAACTCTACTTTCTGAGAGGGTAGGTTTTTTTGCTAGTACATAAATACAAATGTTTGATAAAGCACTTGGATTTGACCTTGCAAAAAATTAATGCAAGCTTGTGATGTGACCACCAAAAATGAACCCAAGAATATTCAGCTTAGAAAAATGCTTTTTAAAAATGTCAATATTTCAACTAAATACTTCAAAATATACTTTAGGAAGCCTTGAAGTAAAACTATACCAGTTACAATTTTGCCTGATGTCATGTCTGCCAGGGACAAGTTTTCATGAAAAAAGTATGACAATTTGAAATCAAAATTCAAGAACAAAATAACTTAAAAGTTATTTTTAAGTTGTCTTAAAAGACAACTTTTTAAAAATGAAGTTGAATTGTTCCCTACCCACCCATTTAAAAAATAATGCTCATTTTGCTTAGACTTGGCAGAATGAATCGTGTGTTCGCTTCAAACTTTTGCCAAAAAAAAAAATTAATTTGGGAAGGAACTTGCATTGCACCCTTCCATGCACTTTCCTTTAGTTTATTGAGCTCATAGTGAATGGCTGATAATAACGATCAAATCTAGATGGAGCCTGGGTCTAAGGAGAGCATCTTGAAGCTAGGGAGGAGCCACCAGGACTGGAGAGGCAGAAGACAATGAACTGGATGATTCTGAAGAAGCAGTACTATTTGGGCTGCTTTGCTGCAAAAGACAATGTCGTCTACACTCCCAGTGTTAGATGGGGGAGGAGCTAGGAAAGGGGGGAGGTGAAACCCCTGAGGTTCTTTTCTCAGAGGCCTGCCATTCTCTGAAAGGGACACTTTAAGGATAGCTGTCAAGAAAAATCCTAAGAAGCTAGTAAATCACAAAATAAAGCTGTCATTCATCCTGACCAGATAAAATGTGGGGCCGAAAGAGTACAACATCAATGAACTGTCATTGTGTATCAGCCTGATAACATAACTCGAGCTTCCTTCCCCACCACAACCAGCTCTGTTACTCTAAATGTTGCTCTCTCTGCCCTCCTCCTAAAGAAATCTCACCTCATGTCCTTGACCACAAGCTGGCACTGAAGGTGAAGAGCAATCTTCTGGTTCTTCACTGATTAGCAAAAATGGCAAGCACTCCTTCTTCAATAAGAGCTTTTAGGGAGCTTTTGGAAATTTTTTTTCTAAGACCATTTCCCTCCCCACCCACCCCAATCTTTTCCTTTTTCAGCTTTTCCCTTGTAATTGCCGAAAGAAGCCATGCATGCTTTTTATAATTACCTGAGGAAATAAAGCTTTCTCTTCAACTTGGACTTGGAATTTCTTATTACTCCAGCAGTCATTCAATTACTTGTTTGTAATAAGTTTGACAAGAAGAACTGGGGAAAATTAGAGGGGCAAAAGAGGAAAAAATTTTATTCCGATTAGTGTATGGAAGCAAATCAGTGGTGTCAGAACAGGGCACCAGAGACCAACATTCCTACATCAGAAACCAGGCTTTCTGCAGGGCTGAAAATAAATTTGGCCTATACAATGATTATTTTGTTTCCTTCTTTAGGCCGTAATAAAGTCATCAGCTTTCTTCCAAATCAAACGATAAAACCAACTTCCTATTGCTTAGAATTGAATGCATTGGCCTGAGCACATAAGATGTTGAACGGACTCGGATCAATATCTGGTTTTCTTCATGCAATGGATATTGGGAAAATCAAACTTTTATTTTTTTAATGTTAAGTAGGATCTCTAGAGTCAAGGTGATCTCCCCACTTGTAACATAGGCAGAATTTTTAAAAGGGGAAAATTGCATGGAATCTCCTATTTTTAATCATTTGCTGGTTCATCTTTCAACAGAGGAAATATTTTACTATTATTACTATTTCTATTCTTGCTATTGTTTTACTACATGCACTACCCATCAGTGGAGAGTTTCCTGGAATGCTCCTGGAAGACCCATTCTTCCAGGGACCCCTCCAGCCTACTTCCATCGTGCATTTAGTGAGTTTCACTTAAATGACACAAACAGAAAGTCAGTTACTCTTGAACAGAAAGTTCATCAGAATTTAAGAACAAAAAGCTTTCATATTTGTGCTTTCACATCATGGATTACTACTATTGAAAGTGTTTTCTATTATCAGGTTGTCACTTTCACTGCTGCTTAATCTCTCCCTTTCTGCTGCTCAATGGCTTCCTCTTACTTTCTTTCCCACTGCAAAAGTAGGCCTTCCCCCTTCCTCCCTTCCTCCCTCCCTCCCTCTCTCTCTCTCTTTCTCTTTCAAAAAAAAAAAAAAACTTACAAAGTTAAAAGGGCCAGCTCAATCTGACCACCTGGACATCCCAATGGTGCTTTCTCTCCCAGGGCAGGCCTGGCTCCCTGCCAGTGGCCAGCTGTGACATTGTATGCATCCATCTTAGTTAATTCCATGCACTTGGGATTGTCCTGGTTCTGTTTACAACCACCTCCTGCCCCTCCTGTGTCCAATTCCAGTTGTCCTCAACTTTCCTTGTTTAATACTGTTTTGCAAATTATTAAGCACTGGAAGTCCATTAATCACAGTTCATGTCCCGTGTAAGCCCACACAAGGAAGGCAAAGAAGGGTGAAGGGAAGGCACGCTCATATCCCTGAATGGGCTTGGACGGTGGTCCATTCAGATCCCTAACGAGATCATTACTGCTAACTAAATACAAACCTGACCTCGTGACCCTCTGGGAAATTATGTGGGCCCAGTGCAAGACATTAATATGTATCCCAACCCCCCACTCCCTTGATAGGCAGAAAACTAAACCTGCGATCAAAAGGCCTCTAATCACGTCTCTGATTGCAGCAAACGAAGCCTGACATGGAGTTCTCTGGGGCCTCAACGGCTCCATCGGTGCCACCTCCCATGGGCTGCACCCTTTGCCCAGGCTCCCCTACAGCCAGGGAATTGCAAAGCCCCCCTCTTTTCAGCTTACTTGACACACTGTGTCTACTTTCTGGGACCACCTGGTAGGCTAATTTTAACATGACACCAGTTCAGCACTCCCACTTAGTCCTTAATTCTCCCACACAGTCTACAGACAAACTGGAATTCCTCTTAATCCACCAAGCCCTCTGAAACATTGGCCCGAGCCTAAAGGTCGGGGCTCGTTTTTGATTCATAAGCTTGTGACACCTGTGAATGGCTGCCTCGGCCCCCTCAAAGAATTGCCTTTTGGACACAAGTTGAGTGAGGGCCTTTTCATGTTTTACTGCCGGCTCACAGGAATCATGGGAACTGTATCTCAACCCAAAATAGTAGATATCCCTTTCCAAAAAAGCAGCAATGACTACTTGGACTCGACTCACTCACCCACTTAGGCTTGGATAAAGTATGTGTGCATGAATGTGCAACGTGCCAGCACTAGGTAGAGAAAATGAGACTGGTTGTCAAGTCATATGTTTTTTTTTTCCCTTCTCTCTTTTTTTTCCTTTCCAAAGTGGACAGGAAAAAGAAAAAAAAACAATGCAAAAGCAAAATAAAAGCTAAACTCATTCATTTTCTCATTTCCATAACTGTCTCCAATCTAAAAAACTACTTTAATGTCTGCAACTATTAAATCAATTCCTTTTCTTTCGTGTGTATGTGTGTGTCTGTCTGTCTGTGTGTGTGCGTGTGTGTAAGAAAAATCATACCACACCTATTAAGATTACTGCCACTTACCAGCTGCTACAGGAACTTAGATTTTCAGAAAAAAAAAAGCTTAATTCTTCAGGTATCATGTATTTGAATCACATCGCCGCTATCAATCAAGAAGGCAGAACTTTTAATGCTGCATTTAAACCCTTGTCAAGTTTTAACAGTAGCAACCCCAGGAAACCCGACGAGGTATAAAAAGTGGAAGTGAGAAATAGAAAGAAAAACATAAAAATGCAGGTTCTGCAGAGGTTTGATCCTATATTAGGCTATCCATACATACCATTTTCAATCTCTGTCCATTTACCAAAATCTTTTCTCCCACTGGAAACAATGCAAACATCCTAGATCAGGTTCTACTTATGGACAGATGTATTATAAAAATGTCTTTCAATATGTGCGTGACTGTGTAGATTGGCTGGCTTCCATTTACTGCCCCCACCTCTATTAGCACCACCACCATCGTTGCAAAGGAGGCCAACCCAGGTTTACAAGTCCTATGAGCGCTGCTTGAATTAATGCTGGTCACTTCACTAAGCAGGGCAAAGAAATCATCACATTCAGTCTGTTCATCTCAAATAAAAAACAATCCTGAGAGTAAGGAAGGGACAGAAAATAGTAAAATGAGAATCTAGGAAGTCAGAAAGCACACACCCCCCCCGCCCCGCCCCAGCCTCCTCCCCTTATCAGCACCTTCCACTTGAAAAAAAATTGTTTGGAGTCTTCTTTTAATCCCTTTTTACTTCACCATTCTCCACTTTATTGGCCTCGATTGCCTCCAAAACACACCAAAACCTAAATCTAACTTCTTTTCAGATGATGACTTGGCTTTGACAATTGCCAAATTAACAGTATTTAGCCTTAGTCTCCTTGGTAACAGATCCAACTAGCCTGCCATTCCCTGGTTACTGGAAGGCAATCTCTTGAGTATTCCACATGGTACTTATCTATCTGTTTGGCCTCACCTCACTCTCACCTTTACTTTAAGCACAGAATGCAGCACCATCCACTACAACTAAGGATGAGGCTGAGAGTCTGATTAAAATTATCCCTGTTTGCACTGACCTCTTTTCTCTGCAGGTGAGAGTGTCCCCATTCACAAGCTAAATGAAGCAAAAATGATGGAGTGTTTGTTTTCCCTGACTTTTCCTCAGCCTGCCAGTAAATTTACAGGCGCGAATATGAAGTGTTAATTTAATGTTCCCTCTGAGCATCTCATTGTCAACAAAGGCTTCAAACTAGAAGAGAGGAAAAGGTTAGCTCATGCAGAAAATGACCCTTATGGTTTGATTGTCTTCTGGACCAGACTAGCACCCAGCAAAAAGAGCTGAGGGCTTTGACTTCCTGCTTAATGCATTTGGTGGCAGTTAATGGAACCTCTCTACCTTATCGCAAAGAAAGAGTCACCTATAATGCTCACTTAGTTATCTTCACAGCAATCTACACAAACCCCAAAGAGAAATGGGCCTCTGTTTTCACTCTGATGACTAATTTGACAGAACGAAAACTTAAACCCTTCATTATCCCAAACTTAAACAAAAGGGTCTCGCTCTCCATTGAGCATTCACGACGGCATGAACCATGAAATTACTTTCTTCACCTGGTACTATACAACTTCCAAGGTCTTCATTGTCAAGATACACAGGAAAACTCTCTTAGCTAATTGAAGTCATATCGATGAGAAAGAAAAAGAAGTGAAAGAATTAAGGTTTTCATAAACAAAAGAGTGTTTGTGTGGGGATGGGGGTGGGAAACGGGGGAGGGGGATGCTAGGACAGCATCAAACCTTTCTGCAAAGATGGCATTTTAAAAAACTCATCTACTTTCCCTAGCCTCATGATTTCAAAGAAAATAGCTGGCTTAGGGCAGAGAGGGGAAAAGGTTAAAAAAAAGTTTTACACTGAACCCTTTCCAAGGTTGTGGGGTTTTATTTTGGGGTTTTGTTGTTGTTTTCTCTCCTGTCAGAATTTTCATAAAGTAGAAATACAATGTCATTTTGCTGTTATATGTGTGTGTTTTAATGAAACCATTCAGGTGGTTTCTCTATGCTGTCAGTTCTATTTGGAAGATAAAAAAGGTGAAAATCAGTCAACAAATATTCATTAAGCAAATACCAGGTGGTAGGACCTGAGAATAAAAACCAAAAATAAACAAAAATCAGCTTAATATTATGACTTCTAGCTTTTTTGGATCTGCTCTGCTTGTCTTTCGAAAATAATTTTATAGGTTTTTTAACACAAACTGACAAACTAGCCTTTTAGAAGTATTTTTTAAATAATAATAACTGGGTGGGGGGATGGTTCAAGGAGGGAAAGGGAATAAACATTTATGAAACACCTGCTTTGTGCCAAGCACTGTGCTAAGTGTTTTACAATGATCTCATTTGATCCTCACAAGAATCCTGTAATATAGGTGTTATTGTTATCCCCATTTTACAGGTGAGGAAATTAAAGCAGCCAGAGGTTAAGTGGCTTGTCCATCCAGGGTCTTACAGCTAGTGTCTAAGAGATAAACTGAGATCTTCCTGACTCTAAGCCCTGAGCCACCTAGCTGATACTTCTATAGCACTTTACATGTATTAACTCATTTGAACATCACAACAACCTTGGAAGGTAAATACTCCAGGTATTCTTATCACCATTACATAGATTGCAGAAATCAAAGTTCAGCTATTTGCTCATCACCACAGTTATTAAGTATATAAAGTGGAATTTGAACCCAGGTCCTCTTATTATTCTATCCCTTTTGCTGTACTATCCCAAAGACAAAAGAATAAAATCTAAGCAACTAAAATTCTGCTTGTGGCCTTTAACTCTTTATTTATTATCCTTACAACTGAGTTCACTTGAGACAGCTCCAACACCAAACATCCACGAACAACACAGTCTTCAAGAGCTCTGGAGGAGGCTTTCAAAAATTCACTCTACCAAATTTTGTCCTCTAAGCTACAGTGCTCTTTTCACACAAAAGTACCTATCACCCAGGCTAAAGTGGTCTTGTAGGGAAATAAACCACTATTAGCAATAATAGGTTTGAAAGAACAGGAAGAATGTGAAGAGATGAGCACAATAAGAACTCCAGACATCTGCATAGGGTTTTCAAGTTTGCAAAGATTTTCAGAAGCATCATCTCATTTGAACTTTGTGGCAACCCTGTGAGGTAGGTATTAAAGATGTTATTATCTTCATTTTCCAGATAAGGAATTTGGAGTGTAAAGAAGTCACTTGCCCAGGGTCACAACACAGTCAGTTAAGTGTAGGAGGCAATATTTGAAGCCAGATCTTCCAGTCCCCTTCATATTAGAAATGAAGAAATTAAGTGTAAGAGATTATCTTTTTGGCAGGCTAGAATAATGTTATTTATTCATTTTCAGTCATGTCTGACTCTTTGTGATGTCTTCTGAGGTTTTCTTGGCAAAGATACTAGAGTGGTTTGCCATTTTCTTCTTCTCCAGCTCATTTTACAGATGAAGAGACTGAGGCAAACAGGGTTAAGTTACTTACTTGCTCAGGGTAGCACAGCTAGTAAGTGTCTGAGGCCAGATCTGAACTCTGTTCTTTCTGGCTCCACTGCTCCACCTAGCTATCCATGATAGAAAAATAGGTAATATGTAATAAAAAACCCAGGAAATAAGGATGGAATTCAATGGGGGAAGCTATTATTAAACCTTAAGCTTGGGTCTAAAAGCACCTGTTTCACAAGTACAAATCAGGGAGGTGTGATCAAACAATAGCTCCTATGAAAAAGATTTGATTATTTTAGTAGGCTAAGAAGTGATGATAGTCCCATGTATTCTGCATTGGTCAGAACTCATCTGGAGCATTGTAGTCTGTCCTTGACATCATGATTTAGGAGATACAGTGACAAGCGGAGAGTATCCAGCTGATAACCAAGACAGTGAGAAGACTGTAGTGTGTGACCTGTAAGGATCGATAGAAGGAACTGGGGGTGTTTAGTCTAGAGAAAAGAAGAGTTGGATCAAGGAAGGTGGAAAGAAGGAGACATGATAGTTGAAAAATTGGAAGGGGAAGGCAGC
>CM053625.1:223837144-223884603 GCA_028646595.1 Phalanger gymnotis | reverse complement strand
GAGAGAGAGAGAGAGAGAGAGAGAGAGAGAGAGAGAGAGAGAGAGAGAGAGAGAGAAGGAAAGGAAGGAAGGAAGGAAGGAAGGAAGGAAGGAAGGAAGGAAGGAAGGAAGGAAGGAAGGAAGGAAGGAAGGAAGGAAGGAAGGAAGAAGCCAAAGGACCATTATGTAGAAGAAAATCACCCTTGTTCTGCTTGGCCACAGAGGTCAGCAAAGTACAGAGAAACAAAGATTAACATAATGTAAAGAAAAAGGTCCCTAACAATTAGGTTTATGGATAGAGCACTGGGCTTGGAATCAGGAAGACTCATGTTCACTAGCTCAAATCTAGCCTCACACACTTACTAGCTGTGTGACCCTGGGTAAGTCACTTAACCCTGTTTGCCTCAGTTTCCTCATCTATAAAATGAGCTGGGGAAGCAAATGGCAAATCACTCCAGTACCTTTGCCAAGAAAACCCTAAATGGGATCATGAAGAGTCAGACACGACAGAATAACAGCAGTAAGTATAAATGGCTTGCCTTGGGAGACAACAAATTTTCCCTCACTGGATATCTTCAAGTGGAATCTATGGGATCATCTCTCACAAATATTGTGGAAGGGCTCAGGTAATAGCATAACCACATGGCCTCTGGGATTTCTTCCTACTCTTATATTCTGTGAAGTATCTTACCCAAGATCACATAGCTAGTTAAGTGGCAAAGGCTGAATGGGAACTAAGGTTTCCTGATTCCTTATCCAAGTCTTTCCCTTCTCTCCCCTTCCCCTATACCATAAGGGGCAGGGGAAGGAGAAAAACTCCATTTACTACTCTACTTTTCTAGGTTCTTACCAATTCAAAGCTAAAAATAAAGAATGTCTCACTGTTTTTAAATCACTCAATGTACACAAATCCTCAAATACTTAGCTCCCAGAAAAAAAAGAGCATTTGGATCCTGAAAACTGTGCTTGGACCTTTGATCATAACATCTACAGCTTATAAAGACCTTATAAAATGAGTCTGTCCCCCTGAGTTTATAGATGAGGATCAGAAGATCTGAGAATTGAAGTGACTGGTTTTTGTTTTTTAGTGGTTTGTTTTGTTTTTTGTAACCCTAGTGCTTAATAACCACTGTATAAATGCCTGTTGATGGACTGATTTCAGCAGCACTTTATAATTTATAAAGTCCTTTGTATAGATTCTCATTTGTACAAGGTATTAAGATGAGGAAAGAGACACGAGTGCTTGGGCTCAAGGCTAGAAAGAACCTGGACTGAATCCAAAAGAAGGTAGGGTATGGATGATTAAGAATTTTCATTAAAAAGCACTTAAAGTATAAATCCTGCATTTTTCCCATCCACTGAAACTTCTCACCATTAGATCAATTATTTATGGATACTAGAGCCCTATAAAACCTTGGAGATCTTCTCACTTAAGTCCTCCATGTTACAGATAAGGAAACTGAGGCTTGGAGAGGTTGTGACTTGGCCAAGATGATGCGTCTCCTAAGTGACAGAGCAGAACTCGAATCTCAGTCTCACATTAATTGCTCTGTCCTCCAAATTCATGTGCCCTTATCACCTGAGTGATCACATATCACTTTTGCTCAGAGAGTTCCCAATGCCCTAAGTCTCTCCCTCATTCTTTTTTCCTGCTGAATCACCACCTATCCTAACCCAACTGTCGTGTCTGCCAGGAAAGTATCTCTGATTTCCCCTTTGTTCTCACTGCAGGCTCAAGACAACTGCCTTTCCTCTCAGATCTGAATATATTTTATTTTGTAGCTCTCTCCTTCATGTCTTGGGCAGCTTAGTGGCAGAGTGGATAGAGCGCTAGGCCTGGAGTCAGGAAGACTTCTTCCTGAGTTCAAATCTGGTCTCAGACACTGACTACCCTGTGTGGCCCTGGGTAAATCATGTAACCCTGTTTGCTTTAGTTTTTTTTCATCTGTAAAAGGAGCTGGAGATGGAAATGGAAGTATCTTTGTCAAGAAAACCCTAAATGGGGTCACAAAGAGTCAGATATGACTGAACAACAACAAAATGAATATATTATATAATATTATTAGTGTCGTATCCATTAGACACAGTAACCATTTAGTATTTATTGTATTATTTCCTGACTCCAAGTGTAAAATTCCTTTTACTTTGCCCTTTTCACACTTTAAATTATTAGAAAAGTTAATCAAATTTTAGGGTTGGAGATTAGGTTCTTTTGTTGTGTTTTAGGAGGGTAAAAGCTATAGGGTTTTTTTGGGTATCTATCTTTTAATTTTAAAAAGCATTTGGTTGGGGCAGCTAGGTGATGCAGTGAGTAAAGCACCGGCTCTGGAGTCAGGAAGATCTGAGTTCAAATCCAGCCTGTGTGACCTTGAGCAAGTCACTTAACCCTAATTGCCTTGCCTTCCCCCCTCAAAAAATTTTTTTAATTGGTTGTTGTCCTTCCTTCTTGAAGAGGATCAAAATGACATCACTATGTTGGGATCAAGATACAGTGTGTCCAACTGTGGCTGGTCAGACCCATAAACACTTAATAAATGCTAGGAAGCCTTCTCTAAGGTCCCTATCCCAACTGAACTGCAGATGATGCTAGTTTCCAAAAACCATCTTATTTAATAAGTATGAAGATTAGAAAGATTTGCTTATTCTTCTAGCTATAGGAGAGTAGCTGGCTCTTTATTTTCTCCTACTATCCACACAATTCTGAATCATGCCAGTCAGGATCAAGATCTTCTAAGTCAGAGTACTTGAAAAAAGTAATCAGGGTAGAGTAATGACGGTGATGATGATGATAATTAGCATTTTATAGTACCTACTATGTGTGAGGCACTATCATAAGCTATTTATAAATATTCTATTATTTGATCTTCATGACAAAAGTGGAAGCTAGGTGCTATTATTATCTCGATTTTACAATTGAGGAAACTGAGGCAAACAGCGATTAAGTGGCTTGCCCAGAGTCACACAGCTAGTAATTGTCTGAGGCCAGATTTGACCTCAGGTCTTCCTGACTCTAGGCCCAAAATTCTATCCCCTGCACCACCTAGCTGTTTCAGTACATGCAAAGTACTGAGAATATGTAACTTCTTAGACTTTTAAAACTGATTTCACGAGTCAATGGCAAGGAAGCCATGGTTAGACTACTTAGTCTGAAAAAGTTTTAAGGAACTTAGCAAGCTCAACCTGAGTCAACAATATGATGATATGGCAGCCAAGAAAGATCTAACACAATCCTGAACTGC
Organism: Phalanger gymnotis; assembly: GCA_028646595.1. NCBI lineage: Eukaryota > Metazoa > Chordata > Mammalia > Diprotodontia > Phalangeridae > Phalanger > Phalanger gymnotis. Next base: position 223,881,385 of record CM053625.1, on the reverse strand, counting down.
ATTAAGAGAAGCATGACTCCAAGGAATCAAGAGGTGATATTCCCATTATCTTCTGCCCTGATCAGATCACATTTGGCTCATTTTGTTCAGTTCTGAGCATGAAATTTTGTTATTGTCGTTGTTCGGTTGTTCAATTGTGTCCGACTCTTTATGACTCCATGGACCATAGCACACCAGATCCTTCTGTCCTCTACCATCTCCCAAAGTCTGTCCAACCTCAGGTCCATTGCTTCCTTTCTATTCATCTGATCCTCTGCCACTCCCTTCTCCTTTTGCCTTCAATCTTTCTCAATGTCAGGGGCTTTTCCAACAAATCCTGTCTTCTTGTGTGGTCAAAGTATTTAAGCTTCAGCTTCAGTATTTAGCCTTCCAATGAGTGATCTGAATTAATTTCTTAAATATCGACTGATTTGATCTCCTAGCTGTCCAAGGGACTCTAAAATCTTCTCCAGCACTACAATTCAAAAGCATTGATTCTGTGGTGCTCAGCTTTCTTTATAATCCAACTCTCACAGCCATACATTGCTACTGGAAAAACGATAGTTTTCACTACATGGACCTTTATTGGCAAGGTAATATCTCTGCTTTGTAGTGTGCTGTCCAGATTTGCCATAGCTTTCCTTCCAAGAAGCAAACATCCTTTAATTTCATGGTTGCAGTGGCCAACCGTAGTCATCTTTGAGCCCAAGAATATAAAATTTGACACTGCTACCATTTCTTCTCCCTCTACTTGCCAGGAAGTGATGGGACCAGTTGCCAAGATCTTAGTTTTTTATGTTAAGCCTCAAGCCAGCTTTTACACTCTCCTCTCTTACCCTCATCAAGAGGTTTCTTAATTCTTCTTCACCTTCCACCATCAGATCAATATTGTCCGCATATCTGAGATTGTTGATATTTCTCTTGGCAACCTTAATTCCAGCTTTTGATTCATCCAGTCTGGCATTTCCCACGATGTACTCTGCGTACAAGTTAAATAAATAAGGTGACAATTGTCATATTCCTTTTCCAATCTAAAGGAATCAGTTGTTTAACGTTCAGTTCTAACTGTTGCTTCTTGACCTACATACAGGTTCTTCAGGAGACAAGTAAGATGACGTGGTATTCCCATCTTTTTGAGGACTTGCCACAGTTTGTTGTCACAGTCAATTTTAGTGTAGTAGCGGAAATAGATGTTTTTCTGGAACTCTTGTTTTCTCCATAATCCCGCAAATGTTAGATCCTCTGCCTCTTCAAGACCATACTTCTCTCCTGGTAATTCTCAGTTCATATATTGCTGAAGCCTAGCTTGCAGAATCTTAAGGATAACCTTGCTGGCGTGTGAAATGAGCATAGTTGTTCAGTAATCTGAACATTCTTTGGCATTGCACTTCTTTAGAATTGGGACATAAACTAATCTTTTCCAATCCGTTGGCCACTGTTGAGTTCTCCAAATTTGCTGGCACATTGAACGAAATACTTTAACAACATAATCTTTTAAATAACTCAGCTGGAATTCTGTCACCTCCACTAGCCTTATTGTTAGCAATGCTTCCTAAGGTCCACTTGAGTTCATTCTCCAGGATGTCTGGCTCTAGATAAGTAACCTCACCAACATGGTTATCAGTTATGTTAAGATCTTTCTTGTCTAGTTCTTCTGTATATTCTTGCCAGCTCTTCTTAATCTCTTCTACTTCTGTTAAGTCTCTACCATTTTTTGCCTTTCGTCATGAGCATTTTTGTATAAAACATTCTCGATATCTCTAGTTTTCTTGAAGAGATCTCTCTCTTTCCCATTGTATTGTTTTCTTCAATTTCTTTGCTTTGCTCATTTAAGAAAACCTTATCTCTCCTTGCTATTCTATGGAATTCTGCATTGGGTATATCTTTCCCTTTCTCCTTTGCCTTTCACCTTCCTTCTTTCCTTAGCTATTTGTAAAGTCTCATCAGACAGCCATTTTGCTTTCTTGCTCTTCTTTTTCTTTGGGGTGTTTTCTTGTTGTTACTGCTGCCTCCTGTACAATATTGTGAACCTTTGTCCATAGTTCTGCAGGCATTCTGTCTACCAGATTTAATCCCTTAAATCTATTCATCACCTCCATTTCATATTTATAAGGAATGTTATTTAGGTCATACTTATACAGTCTGATGGTTTCCTTCCTTTCTTCAATTTAAGTTTGAAATTTGAAATAAGAAGCTCATGATCTGAGCCATAGTCAGCTCCAGGTCTTGTTTTAACTGATTATACAGAGCTTCTCCATCTTTGGATGCAAATATAAAATCAATCTATATTGACCATCTGGTGATGTCCATGTGTACAGGAACCTTTTGGGTTGTTGAAGAAAGTTTTTGCTATGATCAGCAAGTTGTCTTGACAAAACTCTATTAGTCTCTACCCCTGCTTCATTTTATACTCCAAGGCCAAACTTGCCTGTTATTCCAATTATCTTTTGATTTTCTACTTTAACATTCCAATCCCTTATGAAAAATGTGATATCTTTTTGTGTTATTTCTAGAAGATGTTGTAGGTCTTCATAGAACTGATCAACTTTGGCCTCTTCACTGGTTGGAGCATAGTCTTGTATTACCATGATATTGAATGGCTTGCCTTGGATTTGAACAAATATCATTCTGTCATTTTGGGGATTATACCCTAGCACGGCTTTTCTCATCCTTTTATCAACTATAAGGACTATTCCTTTTCTTCTAAGGGATTCTTGCCCACAGTAGTATATGTAGTCATCATCTGAATTAAATCCACTTAGGAAGGACAATAATAAGCTTAAGTACCAAAAAAGGGCAACCAGATTGATGAAGGGCCTTGAGTTCATGCCATACACAAATGTGTTGAAAGAACCGAGGATGTTGAGCCTAAAGAAGAAAAGGTTTGAGGAGGAGGGAACATGATAGTTGTCTTCAAATATTTGTCATATAGAAGAGGGATCGGGCTCGTTATGCCTGATCCCAGAGAGCAGAAATAGTGATGGGTAGAAGTTGTGAAGGGGAAAATTTATATTTGATATAAAGGAAAATTTCCTAAACAGAGCCATTCAAAAGTGGAATGGCCAACCTCAACATGACCACATGTTGAGTACAGTATGGTGCATTATATGGCCTTTGAGGAATCTTCCAGTCATATTCTCAAAGAACTTCTATGTTTTTCCAAAGACAACATACTATTGAGTGGAAGAACTTTGTTTTTCAGATAGAATCACTCATTAGAAATTTAACATCCAAACAGTGTAAGCTAAGCCACATTTAAAAAATACTATGCCACAGACAACTAACATTAAACACAAAAACACTATTCCATCTTTGACATTCATTTGCCAGTCACATTGTCAGTTAAAAGTAGTCATTTTGAAAGCAGTAATTCGTTCTCTCTGCTCCTTCCTTAACACAATTTTCAGCCTGCAATTTAGATGATAGGAAAATTACCACCTCGGTGCACTATATTATGTGATATAAATGTTATTGCAATTAAGCCTGCTAGGAAATACACACCCACACATAGAAAAGCCCAAATAGTCCATGTTTCCTTCTTAGTCAACATCCTCTAAAAGACCAGGGATGTTAGTAGTATAGTAAAGTTACAAACAAAAACTAAAAACTACTGCAACTTGAAGTTTGCGGTTTTCTGTCAGCTATGGATGACGATTGTAGTCTTATTCAATATGGGATAAAAACAAGATGAATGGGGAGCTTCTTCTCCTGTTGTCCATGATCTCCCAGGAAATGATCACATAGAGGCCAAAGGGTCATCCAATTCCAAGAAGAAAAAAGCAAGGTTAGCTTATTTATGTTGTTTCTCACACCTCTTCTTTATTAATAAATGGTTCGATATACATGAGCAAGAGTTTTACTTTGCTTGGCCCATTAGAATAAAAGTTTCTTGAAGGTGGAAAGTATGCCATTTTTAATTTTCTCTTCATAGCCCTAGCTCAGTTCCTTAGGATATAATTACAAAACGAAGCAATTCCTCTCCTAGAGTTTATGTTTTACCAGGAGATACACACATACATAAATATACATACACATACGTGTATGTAAATGTATGTGTGTACCCTTAGAGAAGGACTGAGGAGGAGAAACAAGATTAGACATATCTATTCAGGACTCCCTGCCAGCCACACACACACATGTGACACATATACCCCATGCTACAAACACATGTACATATATATATACACACATACATGTATGTACATACACATGATGCACACCCATGCTATACACACATGTATGTATTTATATATGTTTATATGCCTGCACAACATACTGTGTGCTGCACAGTGTATGTATTTATATGTACATATGTATACGTGTATATGCATATTACGTGGGGAGAGAGAGAGAAAAAGAAAGAGAGAGAGGTGAGTGAACAGGAGGCAGCTAGGTGGCACAGTGGATAGAGTGCTGAGTCTAGGATCTGGAAAACCTGAGTTCAAATCCTGCCTCAGACACTTACTAGTGTGTGACCCAGGCCAACTCACTTAACCTTGTTTACCTCAATTTCCTCAACTGTAAAATGGGCTGGAGAAGGAAATGGCAAACCATTCCAGTATATTTGCCAAGAAAACCCCAATAAGTGAATTGAGCACCAACCCTGGAGTCAGGAGGACCTGAGTTCAAATCAATCAATAAACATTAATTATTCATATACTTTGCACTGTGCTAAGCAGTGGGGATATGAAAAGAGGCAAAAGACAGTCCCTACCCTCAAAGAGCTTACAATCTAATGGAAGATACAACATGCAGACAAACATATGCAAAGGAATCCATATATAGGATAAATAGGAGATAATTAAGAGAGGAAGGCACTGGAATTCAGAGAGGTTGGGGAAGGCTTCCTGTAGAAGGCTGGATTTTAGTTGAGGCTAAAAAGAAGCCACAAAGATCAGTGATCAAAGCAGAGGAGGGAAAGTGTTCCAGGCATAGGGTACAACCAGAAAAAATGCCAGGAGTGAGATATGGAGTCTTTCGTTCATGGAACAGCATGAAGGCCAGTGTCACTATGTCAAAGAGTATATGTTAGGGAGGAAGGTGTAAGAAGACTGGAAAGATAGGAGGGGGCTAGATTATGAATAGCTTTAAATGACAAATAGAGCTTTTTGTATTTGATTCCAGAGGCAATAAGAAGCCGCTGGAGTTTGTTGAGTTGGGGGAGGGCTTGACATAACCAGACCTGTTTTTTAGGAAAGTCACTTTAGTGGCTGAATGGAGAATGGATTAGAGTGAGGAAAGACTTGAGGCAGGCAGGCCCACCAGCAAGCTATTGCAGTAATCAAGGCATCTTATACCAGAGTGGTGGCAGTGTCAGATGAGATAAAGGGGCATATTAGAGAGATGTGGCAAAAGTGAGATCGACAGGGCTTGGCATCAGCTTGGATGGGGGGGAGGGGGCGGGTGAGAGACAGTGAGGAATCCAGAGTGACTCCTGGGTTGTGAGCCTGGGGAACTGGGAAGCTGGTGTTGCCCTCAACAGTAATAGAGAAGGTAGTAGTGGGAAGGTTTAGAAAGAAAGATAATGAGTTCCATTTTGGATATATTGAAATTAAGATGTCTACTGGACATCCAGTTCGAGATATCTGAAAGGCAGTTGAAGATGTGAGACTGGAGGTCAGAGAGATTAGAGTGTTATGGATTATTATTTATCATTTATTAATATTGTTTGAACCTAACTTTATGTGCTTAGAGACTGCTTGTACCCAGAATGTTGTCCTGACCTCAGTAACTCTAGGAATGCTGGAGACGGCTACAAGGAATTTTGAGTGCCACCAGGTCCTGGAGCATTCTTGGTTTTGGGTCTCCACACTCAGGACTTGTTTTGGGTCCACCTTTGTGTTTTGGGTTCCCTTCATGTGATTCATGTGTGACTCATAGCAGTCAAAATCATCCTCAAAATCCTATGTAATATAAACTTCTAGAACCTAAAGAAGGTTTCCTTTCTTTCTGTCCCTTTCCTCTACCAAATGACCTAATAAATTTCTTTGAAAAACTATTTCAGATTCTGAGATTTGTTGTCACAAAAGGATAAGTAGGTTTGAGAATCATCAGCATAGAGATGGGAATTAGAAACATGGGAGCTAATGAGCTCACCAACTGAAGTAATATAGATGGAGAAAAGGGCCCAGGACAGAAACTCAGGGAAACCTATAGTTTGAAGGTGATCTGGAGGAGGATTGTGCAAAGGAGACAGAGGACTGCTCAGATAGGAGAGAGTGATCAACAGTTTCAAAAGCTGCAGAAAGGTCAAGGAGAATGAGAATTGAGAAAATGGCATTAGATTTGCCAACTAAGCATTAATAACTTTGGAGAGAGAAATGTTGAATTGGGAGTGAAGGGGGCAAAAATTCACAAAGACTATTGAAAAGCTACAATATTTCTTAGTGGAGAGAATACCCACAGCAATAAATCATGGATCTTTTAAAGTATTGAAAGAAAATCATATTGTAATAAATATTGAAAATTGTTCCCATCTGCTTATAGATATGTATTAGCATATTTAATGTATTTGCAGAGACATGTTTAATTCAGTTAACTATTCATCACAGTAGCACATAGATACTTCAGAATATGTCATATATTGGGCCTGTGAGGCTCCCCCATCACAATTTTTAAAATTATGAGTCCTTATTATGGTCAACTCACTGACCAAGTTTAGAAGTTTAAAGTACTACCCTGCATTATAAATATAAATATAGTGTATGCAAATGAATGTGGTACTTCAATCAACTTGTGATCATATTCCTCCTTTTGATTTAAATCCCAAGCCACCTTACACTCCATAGAAGGGCTACCCAGCATTCTGAAAGCTTTCCCCAAAGTCTGGTTATATTTTGTGGATACCAAATAAGCATTCAACCTGTCTATCTATTATCCTTTTCTCTTGCTATGAGATTGACCCACCTCCTTTTCCAATCATAGATTTTTTTTCCTTTTTTCCTTACAACATATTTTAGTCCTGGGTCATCCTTGCGAGTGTTCTGAAGCCTACTTGTGCCCACCATGTATGTTTCCATTGACCTTTGGATCACCCATAACTTTAGGGATTCTAATTTTCCAAGATTTGCAAGAATTCAGTATCACCTGAACATTTGCGTTTGCAAAATAGAAAAAGAACATACCAAAAAAGAAACAAACAAACCCAATCCTTAAAATTATGGTTATAGTGTATTTTTCAGTGTCAAAAAAGTTTGGAAATGTCTTTTCTGGACCAAGTGCGTTACACATATTCAAGAGCATAAAATTGAAATGAGGAATTTCTGATATTAGGTCATAGATCAAACTGTCACATAATTTGGCTAACATACGTGAGCAAATATAATTGAAATTGGAACCAAAAGGAATGGGTTTAGGTCCCAGTCTCTGCTACCTGATAGTTGTGTGACCTTAGGCAAATCACTTAATCTTTCAACAACTCAGTTCCTGCATCTGTAAAATGAAGGGGCTGGAGTAGATATTCTCTAGAGTCTCTTCTAGAGCTATTATCCTGTTGTTCTTTTGACTAGTCATGCTTTTGGGTTTAACTGACAAATCAGAGAACTCTAGATAAAAAGTGAATGCAGCCTTTTCCCCCATCTCCTTCCCTTCTACTCTCCCTCACTCCCTTAGAGAAAGGTTTCAGACTCGACACAAACTACTCAAAAGCTTCCCTCCAAAAGGACTCATTTAGGACCATCCTACCTAAATCCAAAGTTTTTTTCTGAAAGTTATAAAAAATTAAGAGAGGTAGCAGGATGAAGTGAGTAATAGTCCATGCTTGGCATCAGGAAGGCTTGGCCATCAAGTCTAGCCTCTAAGTATATGGAGCTGTATGACCATGTGCAAGTCACTTAGCTTTTCAGTGCCCCAAGTAACTCAGAGAATTTCTAACCAGCCAGTGAAGTTACAGGTCTAGACCAAAACTGAAAGACTTTTTTTTCTCGAGAGCTGCATAATGATCATTTGAATAAAATAATTGTTCATTAAAAAGACTCTTTTATGGAATTCAAAAACTAGTGAAACCTGGGTAAAACAACTTGTTCCTAATGGTTTTTTGCTTTACTTCCCTTTTCAAAATGCCCAGAGATTACGCTTTCAAAACCCACTCTAATAAACACTTGCAAATCCAGTATATTTGCTAAGAGACCTGATGAGAGATATCCTACACACCAATTTTTTTTTCAGGTGCTTTAAGCAATTTGGAATTGTTCAGGATTTATGTAGACAAAGTGAGTTCCCTGTCTTTTTCTCATCTGGCTGGACTTGAGTGTTTTTGAAATTCCAACCCACTCATCTGGGGCCTTAGGCTCTGACTTTTCAAGAAACCCACACTACAGCTTTGGGACTGCTCAGCTCCAAACACCCATTTTATTTTGTTTCATTTTCTTCTTTCCCCTCCAACTTACAACATAAGCAGCAATTACCCACAGCCCTTAATGTCCTTCAGGGACTGCAGCTGTTTAGAAGAAAAGCATACCTAAATACCTTTGAGAGAGAGGACTGAGTGTTTTTATCATTAGTGGTATCAACCCTTTTATTTTTATTTTTATAAATATGTGGCATTCAACAGCACAATCTACTTTCCTGGTTATATGCTTGCATCCTTCAAAAGGCACTTTCCCTCCAAACATGTGACCATTCAGCAGTGAAAAATCATCCAGTTTACATAACAGATGTTAGTGCTGGCTTTGACATATTACTCCAGAGCCATATGTCTATAATGGCTTTTTCAAATGTGTTGCCATGTTCTGTTGATTAGTTGTGGGTGATCTGAAATGTCAAACTATTAGCCCTTGCCAACCCCTGCCAAGGTTACTATCTTCTGAAAAATCTTTTTAATAATATAACTGTTTGTAAGTGGAAGGGGGGATGCTCAAAATACAAAGCAACAATAATTACGGATTACTGGACCACCAGTGGTGGTTCTGTTTTATCACTCTCCTTTGTAATGCATGGCCCTGGTTACTCCTTTTTAATGAGCAAGATCAGCAAAGCCCTGCCTTGCTTTTAGGAGCTAAACAAATAAAGATCTCGGGAATGGAAATGGAAGCCAGAGAGGTGAGGTGAGGCCAAGGAAAGGAATTTTTTAAACCATCCTGATATGAAATTCTCTGGTCACCTCTAAAAACATATGATATCACTTATACAAAATTCAGGGAAGCACTTGTAGATTTTTTGGATGAAAGATCAAATTTGAAAGCAGTTAAAGTTGAGAAGCTTCATTAAAACCTTTCCATCTCTCCTTTAAAAACTTCTACCTCTATATAATCCTACATATCCTCTGGTTAACCATGAGAACATGGCATAGTGAGCATCTATAAAATATTGATAATACCCATAGTACCTACCTTACGTGGTTGTCCTTGGACCCAAGTGAGATCATATATGCTAAGTACCTTCTTCTAGATACCCTCTCTTCTCTGTATTCTCTTCTTTTTGCTCTCTTACCTATCCAACCATTCTTGTTCAACCTCCTTTATGGGTTCATTATCCATATTATACCTACTAAATGTATAACAGGCTCTATCCTGGGCCTTCTATTTTTTCTTTATATTCTCTCACTTGGTCACCTCAACAGTTCCCTTGAATGTAATTATCACCTCTGTGCAAATAACATATGTGTGTTTACACACACACACATCCAGCCCTAGCCTCTCTCCAGAGCTCCAGTCCCACATTACCAGCTGCCTATTGGACATTTCAAACTGGTTTCCCACAGGCATCTCAAACTCATCATGTTCAAAAGAGAACTCATTGTTTTCCCACCAAACCCATACTTCCGCTGAACCTCTGCTCTATGGCCATCAAAGTCCCTGTCGTCCTCCTAGTCATGCAGGTTTGTGTCCTCAGCATCATTCCCAACTTTTCACTCTCACTCTTTCCACAATCCAACCAGGTGCCAAATCCCATCATTTCTACTGCTCCATTTCTTACACACATCCCATTATTTCCCAACTGGCACAGGTACCACCCTAGTTCAGTCTCTCATCCACCTTCACCAAGACTACTATAATCATCTCACAACTGATCTTCGGGCTTTAAGTTTCTCTTTATGCCGATTTATCCTTCAGATAACCAACAAAGTGATTTTCCTCAAGTATGAGTCTGACCATGACACATTCTTACTCAGTAAACTCCAATGGTTCCCAATTACTTCTTGTTGTTGTTTAGTTGTTTCAGTCATGGCTGACTCTTTGTGACCCCCATGGGGTTTTCTTGGCAAACCTGGATGGTTTGCCATTTCCTTTCCCAACTCATTTTACAGATGAGGAAACTGAGGCAAATAGGGTTAAGTGACTTGCCCAGGGTCACACAGCTAGTAAGTGTCTGAAGCTGGATCTGAACTCAGATCTCCCTGACTCCAGGCCTGGCACTCTATCTACTGTACCACCTCCTAGATGCCCAATTACCTCTAGGATCAAATGTAAACTTTATTTGGGATTAGAATCTCTTCACACCTTGATTCCTCACTTCTTCAACCTTCTTACACATTACTTGCTGGCCATTACACATGACATTGTATCTTATTTCTCCAGCCCTACGCACTAGCCATCCCCCATTCCTGGATTTCACTCCCTCCTCACTTCTACTTGGAATTTCCTTACTTAGAATTTCCTATTTTCCTTTAAAATTCAGCTAAAGCACCACTTTCCACATAAAGCTATTACTATAGCTTTTTTTAACAGTTGCAATCAATTTATTAAAAGAGATGATTGGTTAGGCATCTGCAATGGTGACTTCAACTTCTACACCTTGTTCAATGCTGACAGAAGTGATCTGTTTAACAATTTCAGAAGGACTGTGCAAATCAATAAGGCATTTGTGGATTCTCATCTGGAATCAATCCCAAGTCTTTGAACCTTCACCACAAGGAGTTTTTCTAGTTGTGATCCAAAGTGTCTTAGTGGGCATTCCAACAGGTCCCTTCACTTTCAAGTTCTTTTCTTTGGCTCCTCTAATTAGGTCAGCACACACTTTCTTGAGTGATTTCACATTGTGGCTGGTGAGGGTGATGCGAAGCCAGTGAATGGCCACTTTGGGCTCCACAAGGGTCTTGCCGGTGTCTTTGAATGCCATGACAGTGGAGCAGCTTCCTGACCGACTTATTCCTCGGTGAGAGCGAACAGCGGTGAGTCAGGAGGAGGAGAGGCAGGGGCTGCCGACTCCAAGCTATTACTATAGCTTTAAAAACCAAATGAAATTGCAAAACTAATATAGTTTTCACTTTCAGTTTGGAGAGACTTTTCATACAGATGGCTTGGAGATGCTGAAAGGACTGTTGACTGTCATGGCAGGAGAGAAGTGAAAGAAGATAAAGGGAGAAGAGAGAGAGACCTTTGTCAATGGACTGTCTTCTTGCAAAGAAGATTAAAGGAAGGATTGTGCCCTCAAAAGTGAATTCATCTGCCATTATAGTTAGGCTTTGAGGTGACTCATCACTCAGTCAACAAGCATTTATTAAGCATGTCCATGGGCCAAGCATGATGCCAAGCACTGAAGATACAAGTACAAGCAAAATGAACACAGTACCTGCCCTCGAGCGGTTTACATTTTGATAGGGGAAAATAACGCATAAAAAGGGACTGGGGACAAGGGAGAGGAGGCACCCACATGGCCTGGTAGTGAGGTCTGGACCATCAGAAGCAAAGTCAAGAGAGCAATGAAGGATGGCTGACCTGGCCTCCTCCCCCAAATGGAAGTTGTCATTCTCACAGCTAAAATATTCTAAAGAACTTTCTATATTTTTTGTTTTGTTATTGATTTCCTCATTAACACATTTTATGTTCAGTAACTGTGATATTTATTAATCTTAGGATATTGAGGGATTTAATATAGAGAGATACAAGTAATAGTTGTTAAAAGGTGTTTCCTGAGCTGGGTTGATTAATTAAGAGATGGATGCTGAAATTTTATTAATAATGAAACATACCAGCATATCCTGAATTACCTTAAGGTTAAATAATAAAATTAACAAATTTAAGTATCAATCTGAGAGGTAAACAAGTGAATCTGGTTGATCTCACGTTTCACAAGGTGTATGTCCTCCACAGCCATTACACATAAAGGTTTGCCCTTCTACCTTGTTATACGTGTTTTCATTTTCTATACATTATGTATATACGTACTTATATATGTACATTTTTATCTCTCCCATGAGAATGGCAGCTCCTTAACAGGCAGGGACTGTTTTGTCTTTGTATCTCCTACACAATGCATTCCATGTAATATTGGATTGATCAAAGTGTGTTTTTCCAGCACTCATGGAATCACATCTCAACCAAGATATCTGTTCATGTAAAACCAGTTCTGTAAAGAAGACCAAAAGTCACCTTTCTTTGGAGTTTGTGGATTTTTTTTCACCATGACAACACTTGAAACAGATTGAATTATTATGGTGGTATTTTGTGCAAGATAGATATTCGGTTCAATTCAAACTTGGTTTTATCATCTTGAAACCAAATAGTTCCATTTGACATGTTTAGCAATGACTTGAATAAAGACATAGATGGCATACTTATCAGAATTTTAGGTGACAGAAAGAGGATAGCTAAAACACTTGATGACAACGTTAAGATCCAAAAAGTTCTTGATAGGATATAAATTGGATTGAATCTAATGAGATAAAATGTAATAGGATTAAATGTGAATTCTTATACTTCAGTTTAAGACCTCACTCTCAAAGTGTAGGTTGGGGGAGACATGTTAAGGCAGAAGTTCATCTGAAAGAATCTCGGGATTTTAGGGGACGGCAAGTTCAACATGAGCCAGTAGTGAGTAGTGACAGCCAAAAGACTGAATGTGATTTTATGTGTGACTTGATGTCTTAAAAGAGGCAGAGCTTCCACGATAAGGAAGTGATAAAGTATTATGTTAATTTCTGAGTATCACAGTTTAAGAAGGACACTAATAAGCTAAAGAACATCCAGAGGACAGCAATCAAGAAGTTGAAGGGCCTTGACTCTATGACATATTAGAATGTATTGTAGAAAAGGTAATGTTTAGCCGGTAGAAGAGAAAATTGGCGGGAGTGAAGAGTGGAGGGACAGGCTATGTGAGAGCAGGTGTGCTGGAGCCAGCTTGAACCAGCTTGCAAGAGCCAAATATTAAGTTTTCAGTATGAGCATTTATTCCTTGGAAATCAGAAAATGCTTCAAATCAGGGTTTGTTTTATAGTTTCATTGATTGTCTAGACTTAAGAGAGTGATGGAGAAAATGTCAGTAATGCAGACTAAACTTAAAAGTGTGTTGTGCATGCTTTTTGGCGTGTTTTTTTTCAGAGAGTGGTTGTTAAACATTTTTCAGCTCATCACAGTTGGAAAAGCTGCCAAGTTTGGTCACACGCGGCGGCAGTAGGAATAAAGAAAGGGTAGAAGTTGTAAAGAAATGAGTTTAGAGCTGATGGAATGAAAAACTTCCCAACCAGAAAATTAAGAAAGTGAAATGGACCACCTTAGTGATAGATAAAGTTTTCCTCATTAGAGGTTTTCAAGCAAAGGCTAGAGGGCTATTTGATGCATGTGTTACTGGGATTCATTCAGAAATGGTTAGAACAAGATGGCCTCTGATTCTTTTTCGTACCTGAAATTCTGTGCTTCTGATAATTTTTTTTCAAATGGGCACTTCTTTGATAATCCATAATAGATATCTTTGAAGGGTAGTACACGCAGGGAAGCTAGAGCAATATATGATTATACTCAGTGAGGTCCATAGTCAACAAAACCACAAGTCTTAAAAGGTTCATGAGCTTAGGAATAGAATTTGATTTTGATCAGGCATGGTATTTAATTATTGGAAGGCCATGGGGAACCTTCCCTGACTCTCCAAAGCAGTCTCTTCCCTTTTGAGCTCTTGTTGACCTTTGTTTGTACTTTTCTTAGGCAGTCATCACCTTCTTCTTTGCATTAAAGTTATCTGTACCCCTATACTATCTTCCTTACTCAAGTGTGAGCTCTTCAAGGGGAGGGACCTTGTCCTAATCATTTTTCTATCTCTTCGGCATCTAGGTACATTTCTATGAACCTTTCACATAGAAAGACAGTAAAAGTTTGTTATTGAAAACATATCATCGACAGATCAAACATTTATCAAATGGTTAAAAAGCTCAGCTGAGGAAATTACTCCAACAGATATAGCATCTGCAGATACAAAATAATAATTAATAATAATGATAGCTAGTAATTTACAACACTTTACAAATATCTCATTTTATACTCATACCAACAACCTTGTGAAGTAAGTGCTATTATTATCCTTATTTTACAGATGAGGAAACTGAGGCAGACAGCGATCAAGTGACCATGGTCACACAGCTAGTAAGTAGCTGAAGCCAATTTTGAACTCAGATCCACCGGACTTCAAGTCCAGCACCCTATCAACAATACCACCTAGATACAAATAAACTATAAGCTCCCTGAGGACAGGGTCCAAGTCTGATAAATTTTGTATCTCTTCCAGCATCTAGAATGAATAGTGTGCTATACACAGCAGGTGCTTAATAATTTTTTAAAATATAATTGAACATGTACAAACTAGGATAAAATTTAGGTTAAACATATGGACCTTTGTTTCAAGTAGAAGTGTATGTTCATCAAGAGCGCTATCCAATTTCCCAAGTGTAATCCAGCCTAGCCTCGTGGGCCCAGTTCATTATCTATCTGTAGTATCTACCCAAGATAGGTAGATAGATGGATGGATGGATAGATAGGTAGATAGATGGATGGATAGATAGGTAGATGAATGGATGGATAGATTAGATAGATAGATAGATAGATAGATAGATAGATAGATAGATAGATAGATAGATAGATAGATAGATAGATAGATAGATGGATGGATGGATGGATGGATGGATGGATGGATGGATGGATGGATGGATGGATGGATAGATAGATAGATAGATAGATAGATAGATAGATAGATAGATAGATAGATAGATAGATAGATAGATAGATGATAGGCATGCATACATAGGGAGGGAGACAGACAGACAGAGATTCTAGTTCTACAGGCTGTCCATTCAACTTGTATATCATAGTCTAAACAAATAGATGAATAAACATTCTTTATCCATCTGATTTTTTCCTGGTAGTTAATTGAGCCAAACTCTTTCAAATGATTATAGTTCTGCAATGTTCTGGGGCTTGATGAAATCATCGCAATATTATCCAGGATTATTACAAGGACTTCATCTATAGGAAAACTCTTTTTCACTTGAAAACTGTTGTACATCTTCTATTACAGTGGTAAACACTGTTACCAAGCATACATCTCCATATTTTATGCCTCACTTGGTATTAGCAATTGAAGGGTCATTGAATAAAATTACTTCTGTTATATTTTTCAAGCAATGATATATGATTTTATTATTTGAATGGGAGACGTCCTGAGAAGTAATGTGGCATGAGAAAATATCCCAGCATCCAAAGAATTGAAGTTGTGAGTCACCCAAAAGGCAGTGAAGAGGGACGTGTTAGGCACAAGTGGGCCGCAAGGAGTGTATATGATATAATTAGAAACATAGATAGATGGATGACTGGAAAAGGAGGTGGATCAGTCACACAGGGAGACTGAGAGATAAACAATGGGCAGCTCCCATACTCCACTCTATTCACACAATGTTATCTGAAAGAAGTTGAAAAAGGTGTACATTGTGTTAAGTGGAGAATTTACAGGACATTTGTAAGTGTAGCAAGTGTAGCAAGGAGCAGTATTTCCTGGTGCTCTGGTACATAGGCTGCGATGGCTTTTCCTAGGGACCCACCCCTAAGAAATTTGGGCTAGTTCTTTTCTGTCGGAGGTATTAAAACTCTCTGTGAGACTTGTTTGGCTAAAGGGACTGCATCAAGTTGTTGGTGTGGTTCTGGATCATCTGAGAACAAAAAGCCTCAAGGAGCTCCAAATACTCTCTCTCTCTCTGAGGATTCTGATTGTGAACTGACAGCATCCCCAACACTGGGATGCTAAACTAAGCTAAATCAATGTGGTATCCTCACTTAATATCTTTGTTAAATGACTTTTAGCATTTGACATCTCTTTTGGCTAAGGAAACCTCCTTGTGAAAATTTTTGAATGATTTACAAGCATCTCATTTCATTCCAGTGTCAGTCCTAAACTATGAGGGTACTATCTTAAGTCAGGGCTAGTTCACAACAAGAGTCCCACAGAATTAGAAAGCATGGTTAGGTTGGGATCTTCACTATTGAAGAGAGAACCCACATCTATGAGATTCCAGGTTAATTGAAGTATCAAAGTATACACAAACCACATGTATTGTTGATTGAAACAATGAACATGAAAACTTTTAAATTCAACAATTGTCAAATTCCTCAAGAGACGTTAGCCAGTTAACAAGTATTTTTCACATATAGTGCATGTTCTGGGGCAACTATTCTAACTCTCACTCTCACTGATGAATTGGGTCCCTAGAGTGTAACTCCTATATCCCCTGAGAGTCTAGGGCTAACCTTGGGAGAAGAGGGGTTTGTCTGGAATGCTATGTAGCTCACAAGCACCCACCAGTTTGCTTCCTATAATGATCATGGGTAGATTGTCAATTAAATAACCAGACAAGTAGCTTTTAGAAAAGAGTATTTATAAAGTGGTAGAGTAAGACCAGTTAGTATAACAAATCCCCCACAAAAGTCTGACGCTTTTCCACAAGTGCATATGGAGTCTAGAGGAAAGTGGGTTCTAGCTTAGAGAGTACATGCAGAAAAGTATGTAACCCACAGATCCCAGAAATCCCTTTACGAGAATTCTTGAGATGTTCTCCTTGGTTATGGTGTCATTTTCTACTGGGAGAGCTATGAATTTGCATGCAGTCTATACTTAGCTCCCAATGTAAACGCTGCCACTAGAGATTCTTCTAGGGCTCCAATGGGAAAAAGTCCTCCAAGATCTCTGAAGTTCACAAGATTCTCCTCTGGTTCTCCTCACCCTACTCCCAAACAATCCTTCTCGAAGACGGCTGTCTCCTCTCCACCTCTCTCTACCACTGCCTACTTGACTCCAAATCTCTCTCTGCCTCAAATTGGCTTGACATTTTATAGTTGACCCCTAGGGCATGGCCAAATTTTCTCATTCATTCTGAATACTCTTCTATGCAACATCACTTCCAGGTCATCCAGTGGCTCATTAGAGACATCTAAATTGATCAAGGCATCTTCTCATTTAGTTGGCATGCCTTTGATTGATTTATTCAGTTGACTCTCTACCCTTACACTTCAATATTTCATTGCTTCAAGGAGCTATATAATTTCATCAATTTGCTCTCTCCAGAAATGCAGTTCACAACCCCTTCTATTACAATTTGAGGTTTTAATAGACCACAAACTCACTGTGAGACAACAGGTTATCATGTGGCAAGCAAAAAACCTAATGCTTCTTTAGACTTCTCTAAAGGAGATATATTGTCTAAGACTAGGGAAGTAATAGTTCCATATTCCTTCTGATCAGTCCACATTGAGAATCAGATAAAGACCTCAAATCATGTCAAATAAGGATTGACTAAAGGAACTTGGGATGATTAGCCTGGAAAAGAGAATCAGAGAGGGCAGGATAATTGTCTTTAAGTATTTGAAGAGGAGTCACATGAAAGAGGGATCTGACTTGGCCTACTTGGCCATATAGGGCAGAATGAAGAGCAACATAATAAAAGTGGCAGAGGCAACTTTAGGCTCAATATAAGGAAACATTTTCTAGGTTTCCTATTATTTGAAGTCTTAAAGCCAAAAACTATCAACCACTTATTAGGTATTTTGTAGGAAAGTTTCTTATTCTGGTAGCGTTGTACTAGCTGTCTTCTGAGGTCCTCTCCAACTCTTGGGTTCTATGATTATTTATTTTATGGTCTTCAGGGTTTCTGTAGCCAAAACATGGGTCATCCTGAAGTCAACCTAAGGAATGGTCTCTCCAAACTTAGCTAAGCTCGTTCTTGGCAAACAGACATAAAGGAGTCATATGCCCTGCCCCTATGGTTTTATGGGACCTGTAAAAACTTGTCTTTGAGTTCTGTTGGTTGAGCCTTCAAGAACCCAAGATCATCTCCAGACTGTGCTAAGGCACTGTGTAGGAGTTTAATGGACTATACAGTAATAGGTCATTTTTTTCCTTAGAAAAGTATCTCAATTTTCACAGACCTATCTGGGTTTTGGTGCTTTACTACAATGTCGGGAACAGACAATTAAATAGTTGGAAACTCTTTTAGAAATGTTGTCTTCTCTATTTCATCAGTGTGGCCAATCTGAAAATTGGGTAAAAATTTCCATTCCTATTGATGAAACTGATAATTTGTGTAATACTGGGAAGCCATTAACCTAAGACTTAGTTCCCTCATCTGTAAAATGGGCATAACTGTATCTACCTCAGAGGATTCTTGTGAGGATTATACAAGATAGACTATTATAAAGTACTTGGAAGACCTTAAAGTGCAATATGTGAATGCCAGTTCATTTGGAAGCTAGGTGGTACAGTGGATAGAGCACTAGGCCAGAATTAGAAAGACCCAAGTTCAAATCTGGCCTCAGACACTAAGTGTCTTAAGTATCTTAAGTGACCTTGGGCAAATCACTTAAACTCTGTCTGCCTCAGTTTTGTCAGCTGTAAAATGAGGATAATAGCACTTATCTCCCAGAGTTGTTGTAAAGATCAAAAAAGATAAGATTTGTCAAAGCTGCTTGTTACACTGCCTGGCACATAATAATCACTATATAAAAATGAGTTGTTATTATTGTCATTATTACCTGACTGACATATAAACATTTAAATCATTCTTTTCTTTTTATGTTATTTTTATTTTTTCTCAATTATACACAAATAAAAAATTTTAATATTCTTTTTTCAAGAGTTTGAGTTCCAAATTCTCTCCATCCCTCCCCTCTCCTTGAGAAGACAAAGAATTTGATATAAATTATATATTATTGCAGTCATGCAAAACATTTCTACTTAGCCATGTTGCAAAAGAAAACACAGATTAAACAAAAACACAAGAATAATAGTTTTAAAAGTGTAAAGCATTCTTTTCTAAGATGAGGTGGAAGAAATGGGACAGTTTTCAATTAGATGAGTTTCTCAGAAATACCCAGGAAGTCAGTGTCAGATGTCAAACTGACTTCACAGAAATTCTCTACTGGAAAATCCACCAGCTAAATGTCCAGGATAGACGTGTCAAGGCATGGACTACAGCTCTTGAACTTTTGGCAACTTCCTCTCCTGACCTTTCAATGGGCAGGTGGGTGACACAGTAGGTAGAATGCCAGGCCTGGAGTCAGGAAGACTCACCTTCCTGAGTTCAAATCTAGCCTCAAACCTAAGCTAGCCATGAGATCCTGGGCAAGTCACTTAACCCTATTTACCTCAGTATCCTCATCCATAAAATGAACTGGAGAAGAAATGGCAAACCACTCCAGCATCTTTGCCAAGAAAACCCCAAATGGGGTCATGGAGAGTTGGACATGACTGAAAACAACTGAACAACAACAAACGTCCAGGAAAGGAAAAAAACTGTATATTTTTGTCAAACATATTTTTATTCAACACTTTTATTTTTATAATAATCAATTATTTTGTTTATATTAAATATTTTGATAATAGTAACAAGAATAGCTTACTACTTTATAATGTAAGTACTGCTTTTTTTTTACATGCATGTGTCAGTAAGCAAAATGGGCTCCTTAGCACTTAGTTCAACAAGTGCCCTTGAAGAGTTTGGCTTTTGTTTGCTTTGAGTAATTCAGCTATTTCATTGAATCTTACTAAGTGCTAAGCCCCAGGCCCAAACCCCTATTAGGTGTAAAACCTCTGTGGATGTGGATTGGCAACTAAGGTGGGGCCCAAGGTGGGGCTAACTCCAGGAAGGGCGTAGTTTACATGTCTGGGACAGCAGAGGCTTTTAGACCAAGTAGATTTAAGTCTGCTCTTTGTGGTGATTCTGGGTCACATGGGTGAGTCACATGTGTGACTCACCCCTGACCCTGAAAAAGACATAAAACCAGAGGTTGGCCTTCTCCTCTCTGGAGCTCTTTGCCAAAGCAGTGGTGGTGAGTGACTGGGGGCCAGCCCTTGTTCTCAGCTCCCGGGCTGAACCTAGATGTTGGTAGCTATGAATCGTATTGGGTCTGTCTGGTTGTAATTTGTTTAAGGGCTCTCGAGATGGTGTTGATGATGAGACTCCGGGCAGCTGTAGCTAAGGAGCCCTCCAGCTTGTAAACCCGGATGCTGAGACTTGGTTGAACTCTGGTAACTATGTATTGGTATTTGAATCAGACAAGGTCTGTCTGTTGATGTTTGTAATTTGCTTGTATTTTGCTCTGAAGTTCAGGGTGCTGGCTTTTTCCCCTGAACTAAGTGAATGATATTTGTGTGCTGAATTAAAGTAAGTTTGCCAACCCCTTCACCTTGCTCTCCTTATTAAGGCAGATCAAAAGAACCTGTGTTTTGGGGGCATGCTGGCAGCTTTCTGGGTGCTGGCTGTGGGTGGATCTTTCCCCACCACGGAAACTGCTAGCCAGATTGTGGAAACAATGCATTATTTAGAATCACGGGATTTGGAACTAGAGGGAGCCTCAAAGGTCATGTATTCTGAACCCCTCATTTAGGGAAAATGAAGTACAGATTGGGGTTATGATTTGCCCAAGGTCATGTGAGTATTAAAAATAGCTAACATTTGAAAATCACTTTAGATGCATTATTTTATTTGGACCTCATGACGAACGTGTAAGATAGGTATTAGAGGCAGCGAGGTGGTGCAGTGGAAGGAGCTGTGGGCTTAGAGTAAAATCTGAGTTCAAATCCAGCCTCAGACACTTACTAGCTTTGTGACCCTGGGCAAATCGTTTGACCTCTGTTTCTCTCAATTTCCTCATCTGTAAAACTGGGATGATAATAATAGCACCTACCTCTCAGAGTTGTTGTAAGGCCCAAATGAGATAATAATTGTAAAGTACTCTGGACAGCATCCAGCACATAGTAAGTGCTACATAAACGCCAACTATTGTTACTGTCCTAGCTTTACAGATGAGATAGCTAAGGGCTCAGAGATGTTGTCATCTGGCCTCAGAAACCAGATATGAATCCACGTTTCCTGACTCCAAGCCCAGTGGGCTGTCCACTACACTATACTACCATGGGAATTTGAAACTAAGTCCTCCAATACCAGACTCCATACTCTTTCCATGACATGCTGGTGCCCATCTGTACCCCTGAACAGCAGCACTACAGGGATAAGCAGTGCAAGTTTTGTTACTCTCATTGAACAGGTAAGAAAACAGGATATCAAAAGGCCCAGTTACCAATAATACAATTGAGGGCTGTCCAACCTTAGGTTTTTATTGAAAGAACAGACAATATATTTTGATTTGCCATTTTACTAGAGCTCTGCAGTAGCTCAGCTTCCTTTACTAAAGCATTTATGTAAATTTCTATGCTTGTAGATGGGCTGCATAAATCGCACTGCAGACTGCATGCAGCCCATGGGCTGCATTTTAGACAGCCCTGATATAAACAAAATGGAACATGTTGTTGTCATTGAGTGGTTTCTGTCGTATCCAACTCTCCATGACCCCATTTGGGGTTTTCTTGGGAAAGATACTAGAGTATTTTGCCATTTCCTTCTCCAGTTCATTTTACAGATGAGGAAACTGAGGCAAACAGGATAAGTGACTCATCTAGGATCACACAGCTACTAAGTGTCTGAGGCCAGATTTGAACTCACAAAGATGAGTCATCCTGACTCCAGACCCAGCACTCTATCCACTGTGCCACCTAGCTGCCCTAAAATGGAACACAAAATTATCTAATGATGAACACAGGAATTGAGCA
Source organism: Phalanger gymnotis (assembly GCA_028646595.1). Classification (NCBI taxonomy): domain Eukaryota; kingdom Metazoa; phylum Chordata; class Mammalia; order Diprotodontia; family Phalangeridae; genus Phalanger; species Phalanger gymnotis. The sequence continues at coordinate 223,859,608 of CM053625.1, read as the reverse complement.
CAGAAATCAACCCTTATTCCTTGTAACATCTTCAAATAAAGGTAATCTCTTCTTTCTTTCTTCTTTCTTCTTTTTTTCTTCTTTTGCTGCCCTATACATTTTATCTTTTGATTCTCATTTGGACCCTTTGATCTATGCAGGCTATGAGTGTTATCATCCCCATTTTACTTAAAGTAAGGTTTTGGTTCTCTCTCCCCACCCTACCCCCACAGTAGCAGATCAGGTTCCCACAACTAGGCTCAATAAATTTCATTTGAGTTTAAGGTACCCAAGGGGGGAAAGCAGGGCAATTGGGATTAAGTGACTTGCCCAAGGTCACACAGCTAGTAAGTGTGTCAAGTGTCTGAGGTCGGATTTGAACTCAGGTCCTCCTGACTCCAGGACCGGTGCTCTACTCACTGTGCCACCTAGCTGCCCCAGGTGCTTCTTTTTAATGCCATCATCCAGAGCCCCCATTCCAGTGTATTTCCCTCACTGTTAACTGCTGGTGATTACTGCCTCAGTTCCATTTAACCAATTAACATCAACCCCACAGGTAGGTGGTAAACTGGATAGTGCTCTGGGCATAGAGTCAGAAAGACCTGAGTTCAAATCTGGTCTCAGACACTAGCTATGTGACCCTGGGCAAGTTGTTTAACCTACATTTGCTTTAGTTTTTTCAACTATAATAATAGCACCTACATCTCAGGGTTGTTCTAAGGATCAAATGAGGTTAAAAAAAAAGCTCCTAGTACTAACCTGGGACATGGTAGGCACTATGTCAGCATTGGCTATTATTACCATTAAGGCCATTTGCTGCAAAGACATAGATAGCAAGAATACAAGTTCAGGCATTTTCCCCAATGTCTGAGGGTGTACTCTTTCCTATCCTTCCTTGGTCCCTGATGAGTGGGCTCAGACTTAAGTTTTCCCATACAGTTGGTCCCACCAAGTTCATTTCTAAATGTAGCATAGCTGACACATGAATGAATCTACATCTCTGTTCCTGCTGACCTGGGTCAAACAGCTCATTCAGGATTTTGCCTCTTGACATTAAGCTTCCAGAAAATCATGACATGGACTCCAGCTCCTGAACTTCTGGTGACTCCCTCTCTTGACCTTTCAAAGCTCACAAGGTCATAGCTATCTCCAATATTCCTTCCCTTTAAAGAAGGAAAAAATTAATACAAAAAAGATAGATACTCTTGACTTCATGTTGGCTCTGGGTGAGAGTAGACCTGAGACCCTTCTCCCATCCAGAAGCCCGTAGCTATTCAACCTCCTAGGCCAGTTTCTTCCCATTCCTCCTTACAGTCAGATGAGTAAACTGAGGTACAGAGAGATTAAGTTATTTAATCAAAATCACAAGGTTAATTAGTTAAAGAGCCAGCTCTGGAACCCAGGCCTGATTACCTGATTACTAGGCCTCTGTGCTTTCCATCATTCTGTGTTATCTACTCATACGTAAAAGGCAAATATGATCATATATATTTTGTTTGTTATATGGAGAATTTTAGGCACCAAGTAGATGCCAATTTCCTCAACAGGAAAAAAAAGTTATGCTTACTCTTGAGATTTCTTGTGAAAAATGTTAAAGTAAAAAACCTATTTTTTATTGCCCATGCCAACTCCCCAGCAGGGAATAATCACTTTCCGGCACAGAGGAAGACTTGCGGATGGTGAAAAAGAAATAATAAGGATAAGAATAGGAAACTGTTAATGATCAAAAGTAACCTACCACAGGTTCAACGACTAAGTCGGGAAGAGATAAGTCTGCACAGATACCAAACACTACACAAAAAAGTGATTATTCAGCTATTCATGGGAACAGAGCTATTGATTCAAATAACAAAGACCACTATATAAATTGCTGTGTTTTTCTCTGGGTTTTTTTAGTCTGGGAAAATTGATTTTCTTAAACTCTCCCTTGAAACTCAAGTAGCATTTGACTTGAACCTAATGCCACATTTTAAAAAGTTCCTCTAAATTAAAAATCAATGTTTTCTGTGATTTTTAGCATCTTGTGATTGATATATAAGTACAGAGGACTTATGTTGTTAATCATCGTGAGTACATTTTTATTACTGTTCCTAACATGTCAGTCTCTACCTTTAAAATCTAGAAAATTAGACTCAGACATAAATTTAAATGAAGAAAAATAATCCATAACTTACACAATGGAACATGTTGTAAATTTTTACAAAACATCATCTTCTTTTTTCATTCTTCTCTCCTTTAGAATAGAAAATTTTGAGTAACTAACATGGAACATACCACAGATGACAAAATAAATGCTTTGTTTCACACAAGGAGCATAAACCATTTAAAAATTTTGATCTACCTACTCATGATCATTATCATCATGATCTTCTTTATCAATTAGCATTTAATAAGTAGCCACACTCCACAACTTGTAAGAACATTGACTATGTGCCCAGGACTGTTCTATGCACTGGAGTGAGGGAAATAGAAAAAATACATACATGCATACATATATGTGAGAGAGTTTACTTACCATATTGTAAACTACTAATGACAAAGATTATATGTTATAATATTTGTATCCCTTTCCATAGCATCTAGACTCATAGCATTCAACAACAAATATTTATTAGGCACCCTCTATGTACCAGGCACAATACTAGGTGCTAGGAATACACATACAGCAATGAAACAATCCTTACTCACAAGGAATTTACATTCTAATGGGGGACATAACAAGGACATACATAATTAGATATAGCACTAAACTAAAGAGAAGAAAGGCAAAGAAATATAAAGTAATTAAATCCAAGGTAATAGAATGTTTAGAGCTGGAAAGCATCATCCAGAACAATCCTTTCCTTGTAAAAATGAGGAAACTGAGGCTGAGAGATGTGATATAGTCATATAATAAATCATTATCAACATGGGGACTAGAATCTGAATTTCCAGGTGCCCATTTCAAGGTTCCTCCTATTACAGAGTTGTCATTCAATAAATGGTAAATGAATGACTTGGTCTCAGGCTTCAAAAAGCTAATGTAGTTGTGGAAATAAGACTTATGTACACGAAATAATTAAAAGGAAAAACAACCAAAGCAACCATCATATCAAAACGTTTTGAAGGAAGACTGACAATAATACACTGACAAATTACTCTTGACTCAAACAAAGATTAACGAACAAACCTTTACCCATTAAGAAGTGAGTTTCTCTGATGTCAGCTCATCAAGTTTAAGAGAAAACTTGACACTGGTATTCGAATGTTCCTACAGCCTCTGTACAGATTTCCCCACGTGGGCTTTAATAGATATACATGGAGAACTTCACTATTTAGGGCTCCCCCTTTTACAAACAGGCATGAATTCTGAAGATTAACCCTCTCCACAGCTTGGCAAGGAGATGACATTATTACCAATTTTATATGGTTAAAAAATTGAGACACAGAAACACTAATAAAGTCGTCAAAAGTTTAACAGCAATTTAAGTAAGATTATGGATGTGAAAGAGTTTTGAATGGGATAAAAGTTCATTATTATTGTGATGACATACTCACAGCGACTTTTACTGAGAACTAAGGACTCCTAGCTGTCAGTGCAGTTCACTAACAATAGGGGCCGGACGACAGCTGGGAAAATGGGAAGAAATCAGAGACTACAGCCTAGAAGGGAGAAGTCAATACTAGGCTTTAGAGGTGAAAATAGTGGAATCTTAAGCACAGATTGAAGATTAATAAGCACTAATTATGCTTTCCATATAGGATATTCTCAGTAAATAGTTGTTGGTTGATTGGACATGAGGTAAAAATGTGTGAAAGAAAAGTATTCAGTAAAAAATAAAAGATTAATATCATTTATTTGCCAAAGGAATCATCTTTGGCCAAGAGTCTTGCTTGACTCTTGGTTTTCTAAAACCATTTTTCTGTGTGACAGTATGTATGAATGTGATAGTTTCCCATTTTAATTCTTGCCAAATAATTCACATTACAGCTCTCTTGCCTCTCAAGACAATCCCTATGGGGTCACTTTGCAATTCAATTTTTCCTTTCTAAAATTTGAACAAGACAAAAATAGGCAATGTGAAGGACTGTTTGACTGTCCAGCCAACTGTGCTAAGTATGAGCATATGAAATCTCTCTTTTCATTATACTTGAGGTTAGAGTAGTACTCTTTTCAGAAGGCCTTTCCTATTCACAAGCTGTATAGCTCCATCCAAGTTCCAACATCACCACCTTCAGGAAATAATGGAAAACTCACTGAATTAACAGACCTTTCTTTGATTCAAGCTCACTTGGCCTTCCCTGGGGGCAGTTTCTATTTTCTTTTGCCCTGGCTTCCCACCCCCTCTATAGAACACTCTTATTCTTTCGGGTGATCTCCAAGCATATACTTTGCCCCACTTATCAGAAGATGACAGTAAAAAAGTTAATATTTGTAGAACGGTCATCCTCCGAGGGCCAATGTGGTACATGCCCATTGCGCCAGCTCAAATGCTAATCTAATGGTGAAAGTAATATTTTTAAATACAAAACAATACAGTGATCCCACTGCTATCAGAGGATACTGGCTAGAGAGACAAGGAGTTAAAAAGTTGAAGAGTCCAGGAAATGAACTTGGGTTTAGCATTTGAGGCAGGCAGTCTGTCATAATATATAAGGTGGTGGACTATGTAATCCTCTCTCTGATGCTTAATAGCTTTATGACCATAGGCAGATCACTTAACCTCTCTGAGACTTGGGCAATGTCTAAAATTAAATTTTAAATGAGTTGTGACTCACTCAAACTATCTCAAAATAGTTGCAACTTGGTATTCTTGTGCTTGCTAGTCTTTTGTCATCACACTTCTCTTCATCCCGTATATAGGCTTTATTGAGCTATACTTGGACCTTCATCCAGTGAGATCTCAATCTTAACATAATATTCAAAGGAATTATTAATAAATGCTTAGATGCCCTATGAATATGATTGTTATTAACCAGACAACACTGGCCTTTGCTCCATGACATCCTTTTATAGCAAAGGTTCTTTACCTGGAGTCCATGAATTTGTTTTTTTTAATATTCTGATAACTATATTTCAATATAATTGGTTTTATTTGTGATCCTACATATTTTATTTTATGCATTTAAGAACATCATTCTTGGGAGGAGGGGTCTGTAGACATCTATAAGTCTTTAGACAGACTAACTGCCAAAAGAAGTCTATGACACAAAAGGATTAAAAATCCCTGCTTTAAGGAATATGTCAAGATATAACAGATATTAACATAGCATATTACATGTATTATCTCCTTTGATCCTCAAAACAACCATATGAGATAATTTCTACAGTTATTTTAAGCCTCATTTTCTAGACCAAAAAAACTAAGGATGAAGAAATTAAGTGACATGATCATATAGTTAAATATCAGAAGTGGGCATTTAAACTGAGGTCTCTCCTGTCTCCAGGTCCATTTATACCATGATGCTTCTCTGTATATATGTTAGGCAGAAGAAGATGAATAAAGAAATATTGTCACCTGCTTTTACGATGGGGGTCTTTTTTCCATACATAAGTCCAAGGGCATGCTGGAACCAGCTTACACCGGCTTCAGAGAGCTGGTCGTTAAATTTTCGATTTGAGCATTTATGCCTCAGAAATCAGTAAATATTACAAATTAAGGCTTAATCTATTGTTTTGCTGATTATCTAAACTTAAGAAAGTAATGGAGAAAATGTTAATGATGCATATGAAACTTTTTTCAGAGAGCCAGTTCTTAAACATGTAATAGCGTACCTCTGCAAAGATCAGAAAGCCTGTTAAAAAAAAATGTTGTAATAATCTAAGTAGGTGGTAACAAGGATTTATACTAGACAGAGGAATGTCAGTGGGGTTAGAAAGTCAGGAATGGATGCAAGAGATATAAGGGAAATAAAATTGATAGGACATGATTGATTGAATATGAGATAATACCAAGGTTTTAAACACAGATGATTAGATGAATAGTGCTGTCACTGACAGAAGGAGTGAAGTCACATGAAGGAACGGAACTAGGGAAAAAAATAAATTCAGTTTTGAACAAGTTGAGGTTAAGGTGTTGGTGGGATACATGGAGTTAGTTGTTCTATAGGCAGCCAGAAACATGGATTTGGAGCTTGGAAGAGAAAGCAAGATCAAGGTCATCTATCTAAATAATATTATGATATTGAATATTATTTCACACAGTAGGAGAGTACAGGGAAGACTTTTATTTCTTAGGATTTGGGAGACTTAAGTTTGTTACTAGGCAAATGATAAAGGGACAAAAGGCATTCTCCAATGTTTATGTGCTCAAAGGGTACAAACAAATAATTCTCAAAAGAATTGTAAACTATTAAGTAACATATGAAAGAATGCTTTAAAGCACTAATAATGAGAGAAATGAAAATCAAACCAACTTTGAGGTATTGCCTCATATGAAGGAAATTGGCAAACATGAAAAAAATATGAATAATCATTTTTGGAGGGGATATGGAAAGAGACACAGTAATACATAAGTGAAGCTATTAATTCGTTCAACCATTATGGAAAGCATAATTTGAAATTACACTAAAATAAATTTCTAAAATGGCTAACTTTTTGACCTAGAGGTCTCACTGTTAGATATGTAATTTAAGATAGAAAGGTCTCATGTATACCAAAATATTTAGTATAGCACCTTTTGTTGTAGCAAAGGAAAAAAAGAAGGGATTCCATTAAATAGAGAATAACTAAGCAAACTGTGATACATAAATTTAATGGAATATTATTTTATCATAAAAGATGAATATGAAGACTATAGAGAAGTATGAGAAGTCATAACATCTGATGTAAAGTGAAGAAAGCAGAACCAGGCAAACAATATACGCCCATGACTGCAGCAATGTAAATAGAAAGAAGAAAAAATTGAACCAGAACCCAGGTGATGCTTTGATTAGTTTTGTAAAACAGCTTTTCCCTCCTCTTCTCTTTTTAATTCTTTGTTAAAAGGGATGGCTTTTTGGGTAAGGAATATAGGAGAGATATGTTTAGAGGTCATTCTGTAAAAATGAGCTGGAGAAGGAAATAGCAAACCATTTCAGTAACTTTGCCAAGAAAACCCCAAATGAGGTGACAAAGAGTCAGACACATCTGAAATGACTGAACAAAAATATTAAGATGCTGGATGAGGTAGAAAGGAATTGGATCAAGAGTACAGACAGAGAGATTAGCCTTAACATCGAGTAAGGTTAGCATTAACATGAAGTAAGGATACTTTTTCCTCTGTAATCCAAAGAAAAGAAGCAATAGATAATGCTGCTGAAGAATCCTGAAGGGTGGTGGAAAGAAATTTTAAAAGTGTACATCAGACGGTCTCAATCTTTTCAGGGGGCTACCTCATCTATATAAGGGTTGAGTTTATAGGTGTTGTTGGAGTTTTAGGAGGTGAGGCACTTTTGGAACACTGGCTATGGAACGAGGACTAGGGAACTGACAAGAATAAAGCAGAAGGCTCCTGGAGTGGCACTAAAGTTCCGAGTCGTAAATTCGCAATGGTCCGTGACACATTTCCTTTACAGCCCAAACTCTACAGGTGAGTTAGAGCCCTAATGCCAGTCCAACCTACTTAACCTTTCAGGGATGCGTAAGCATGAACATGTATCAATTGATCAATCAACAAGCAGTCATTTGGCACCTACTATAGGCTAAGTACCAGGTTAGTTTCTGGGGATATAAATACAATAAATGAAAAAATCTCTACTCAGAAGGAGTTTAAGTTCTAGAGGGATGAAAATGCTTTGAACTTTCATGTAAACAACCTTGTATTAAAAGAAGTTCATTTGAAGGTATAATCCCAATACTTGAAAGATTAATACATAGCTACATGAAGGCATTGCATAGGGAACCCCTAGTGTGGAAACTTATTCTGCCTGTGAAGAAATACTACCTGTCTATGACTTAGTAGCTGAATGCTATGCCTGAGGCATAGAGAAGTTTAGATGGCTTTCCCAGGGCCATACAGCTAGCAAGTGTCAGAGATGGAAACTGAACCTAGGTCTTCCTGACTCTAAATTGAGAACTCATCCAGACTGCCTCTGGAAAGATTAGTGCCATGTCTTAAACCCATCACCAATTGTTAGCACTCCAGAAATAGCTGGAGACCATAATTCACCCTCCCTTTCCTAGGATCACATACCTAGAGTTGGAAGGGATTGTAGAAGTCATCTGGTACAATCCTCTCATTTTACAGATGAGGAAACTGTGGCTTCAAGAGGTTGAAGGATCTGCCAAAGATCAAACAGATAGCAAATGGCAGAGGCAGGATTTTAATCCACTGTTCCTTTTAATCTTCTGCTTCCAAATCCTTGTCTCTTTCCACTATACTACACTGTCTCCACACTTTTTCTCCCTCTCTTTTTCTACTTCTCTCCAGGTCAGTGTCAAGGGACAAAGCAATAAGGGAAAAACAGTTGTTATACAGACCTTCCTACTTCCTTTATTTTCCCCACTCAAAGAACTGTCTCTAGGTGGTAGAGAATCTCATTTTCCAGACCTGTCTCTTGTATATCTTTCATAAGGAGAAAATTCAAGCCCCGTCCCTCCAAAAAATAAATAAAATAGAAATTCTAATTTAAGAGAAGCAATGATGCCAGCTGCATCTGTGCTTAATTCACTCTCAAGGTGTTTCCTTCACAGATGAGCATCACAGAACAGCAGAACATTTAGTGGCATTTGGAGGCTGAGTAGTTTTCACCAAAGACTTTCTCTTTGTTCCTCTGGTAGAGTTTTCTTCTTGGGTTTTGGGGCAAGGAGATGGAAGCCAGGCAGGCTTCCCCTTCACATGATGTGACCTTTGCCCCTTCTAAAGAAGTTAGCACACCAGAGGAAGAAATATGAACAGACACTAGTCCAGCACACGAGTTGTTTACAGAGTGATTGAAAACTAACACGTTCATAGGGATTCAGGGTGCTTTTATTTTCAGCATCTAAATGTTTCCATCCTTGCCATATTATGCTTATGCTCTGGTTATTAGGAGCGTCTGCTCAGACAAGCCTGCTATCATTTATCTCACTTACAGTAGCATTGAGCAAGCTATTAGCACTGTTAGAATCACCCTGACTCAATGAAGATAGTTTAATAGTTTTAAAGGAAATCCACCCAAATTATAGTGTGGAGGAAGAGTGCCCACCAAATTATAAATGGAAAAACTAAGTATGGAGCTGCATTCCCCCTTTATTCATTTTTTATGGGGCAGGTTCAATCTTTTGCATCCATATCTATGCCAAAATACCAATAGAAATTAAATGTTGGTGAGAAAGGGGACACTAATATGTTTATTCTAATCATTTCAATCCTGCTGAAGTGTTTTTCTTTCTTGCTCCCTTCAGTAACCTTTCAGGGTTTAGAACACATTGTTAAATGGGAGATTCTAACAGCAACAAAGTGAAACATGTGATTTTCTTTTATTTTATTATTTCTTTAAATTATATGCCAGCTTACCTTGGTGTGAGCTGACACAAGTATTTACTGTAATTGCCTGATAAAGTTCATTTTGGGGTGGGAAAACAGCTCTGGAAGACTTCATTGACTTTTGATTTTTATTTTTCATCAAAAAGTACTATGCTACTAAAACTGAATATAGCTATAAAGAAAGCTCTTACTCACTGGGGGCTGGTTGTGGGCTTGGGGGTGGGGTACAATATACAGAATGTGTTCAATTCATGTACACATGAATATCACAGCCTCTGCCAGTACTTTTATGTTGTCCTGGCAAGAGGAAGGATTTTTTCTAAGAGGCCCATTTGACTTCTATCATTTGTTGTTCACCAGGGACTGTTCAGCATTCTTCTTCTCCCCCTGCTGGCTTTTCAGCAGTATTTTATGGCAAAAGCCATTGAGAATTAAATTCAACAAATATTTATCCAACACCTACTATGGAAAGGGCATAGTCCTAGGTGATGGGGTTACAAAGATTTTTTTTAGTGGCACCATCTGTGTCTTCAAGGATCTTACATTCTAAGTTCATATCTAAGAGGAAACACAACTCTATTTCTAACAGTAAGTAGTGAAAAAGAAATAGCCATTTAAGCTGTGCCTTTGGGAATTCCATTCATTCCCTCGGGACAGCATGTCAATACTTTAACACTTCTATGAATCTCTTATCTCGTCAAACTTGATACTCTCCCTAATGGTGCAGATTGCCGTCTAGCCATGCCTTCTTATCCTACGGGACTCTGGTCTACGACTTTCCATAAAATCTCCAATAGGCAGAGGGCCTTCTCCTAGTTCTCTTGACATTGATTGGATACTAGTGGTGCACATGAGCTATTTATCCATTATGCCTGTGGATAACAAGAGTTCATCAGATTAGTTTCATAATAACAGAGTTCATTAAATTACGGTTTCAGTATATTGAGTTGCACCCTAGAGCCTTGAAAGCAGCTTCCAAAGGAGATGAGCTTACAGCCAAGAAGTAGCTTAAACACATGGAATTTCTGGCTCAGTATCTTCCAGATGAAAAAAATGAACATACTTTCAGAGAGTTGAGCAAAGTCTTCTTCTGTGCTGCTAACTGGATGATCCAACAACTGAAAACAAGTTAGCAATGTCATACTATTAGAGCTGTGATCCTCAGTAGCTCAATTCTTTCTTCATGATATGCCATGGTCTTCATTTTCTGACACACATATCATGATCAAAATAGCCCATATTCCCAATTACAGTAGTTGTTACTGAAATGCCTGCCGATAGAGATACTCATACCCATAGAAGAGGTTACTTCTATAAGGAGTTCTGTAGTGTGCCTGGCTTTCTAATCTGCATTCCAATCCATTGGGGGCAAATTAGTTAGTAAAACTTAAGAGAAAGAATTTCCCATTTCAAAATTGCATGTTTTACTAACAGTAAGAATTCTGAATAAGCATAGCACAAATTCTCAGAAACAAAGAATCTGTTATTTCTTCTACTCAATTAAGAACACGAACACTTGAGCTAGTGGTTATTTTGTCATTCTCTTTCCTTGGAATTTTATGTAACCCCAAAGCATAGACTTTAAACAAAACACAGTCTAGGGGATGTCTGAGTATTTTTCATTGCCATTTTCTTTTGATAGATCCATCATCCTACCAGAGGTACCTCAAAACCTTAAAGTCATCTTTAACTTCCCTCTTCCTCACCTCATTCATTATTCAATCACTCCCCAGGTCCTATTGATTCTACATCCACTTCACTTCTCACATAAATTTCTTTCTCTCCATGCACACACCCACCACCCAGCCCAGACCCTGGCCACTACTCACCTATCCAATACAACTTTCACATAGCTGTCAAAACAATCTTTCTGAATCACGAATTTTTAATTTTTCCTGTTCAAAAACCTTCAATGTCTCTCTAATGACTAGGTCAGGAGTCATTAGTGTTTTGTGTAATGGACTCCTTTGACTGGTGAAACCTATGGACCCCTTCTAAGAATATCATTTTTAAATAATTGAAGGAAATACTAAATTTCAGTTAGAAGTTAGGGAAAGTGAAGGTATAAATTTTTCCCATCCAAATTCATGGATCCCTAAAATTTATATATAGACCCCAAGGATAAGGACCCCTGGAATAGAGAATAAAAGACAAACAACTCAACCTGGTATGCAGGCCTTGACTAGTCTGGATCCCTTTTATCTTTCCAGCCTTTATTTCATGTTACTTTCTTTTATCACTTCACATATACTTTATGGTATATTCCAACTAAAGCAGAGGGATAGCTGTTTCATCTTGAACCTTTGTCCATTTTCTTTGGCCTGGAATTTATTCTCTCCCCACCTCTACCTTTCAGAATCCTTCTCTTCCTTCTAGACCCAGCTCAGTTTCCACCTCCTCCATGAAGCCTTCCTTCTTTCCCCTAGCTGAAAGTGTTCTTTCCTTACCCACATAGTCTTTGAATGGTTTGTCAAGACTTACTCCTTTTCCCTTGTCACACTCTGCTTTGAATTAGATTTATACTGAATTCATGTTCAAGTCATCCCCAGTAAAATGTGAATTTCTTGAAGGTAGCAATTATATTGGGTTTTTATCTCTGTGTATGCCTAGAATGGCCCTTTGCATATTGTATGAATTTGAATTGAATTTAACACAGAAGTAAAAAATGGACACACTTCAGAATAATAAGACACAGACAGTGAAAACCTTAGGTCATAAATGACTATGTTAACGGACACAAAAGTATCTTACTAGAAAATAAAATGGTATGCTACTGAGGCGTTTAGCAAGAGTTTCCCTTTTTTATTTTGATTTTTGCCCAAGATTCTGGGAGAAAACTAACAAAGGCCAAGTACAAGGTTCAAGTAGTTTTCCAACCATAAGGAGGAAAAACTGGCAGCCTGCCATCACCCAGAAGCATTTCCAAAAACAAGCAGTCACAGAAATCTTACCCATTGGCCCTTGTGCTGTTGATGGGGTGGATGAGAATAGCAGCACTCTCAATTAAAGAGGTTGAGCAGGAGGGAACCAAGTGGTAATTTCCTGTACTCCAAGACAGGCAGCTTTGGTGATTTGAGAAAAGTAGATAAATAGAAAGTTCTATATGAAAAACATCAGTGAGGTCTGAATAAGTATCTCTCTCACTCCTACCTTAAAAGCAAATTCCCATGCTTTCTTATATAGAGCAAACTTTTAGGTGGTTGTTAAAAGTCTGCAATTCTTTTGAAAATGCTTGTGTTCTTTAACTACTTATCTATCACGGAATCACTTTTGGTCGTAAGTATTTGTGTTTTTTCCATGTTTTGGGGATAGCAGACCCTTTCAAGAAATAGATAGTAGAAAAGTCTTTTTTCCTACTTGACAGCTTCCCTCCTTATCTCAGTTGCATTGATTTTGTTCATGCAAAGTTTTTTCATCAGTTCATGTTTTTGTGCTTCCAATTTTTTCCTTCAAAATAGGTACCATGAATATACCCTGGATTTATTGCAAATACTTGGCTTTCAGGATTCATTGTCATAAAGGTCTTGTAAGAAAATGAAACAGATAAATCTAGGTAGAAGATGCCCCTGTAATAGAAGCCTTTATTTCATGAAATATAAAATACACAATTCAGCATGTCACAACTTGATCATCAAGGTCTATTTATACAGTGAACAGCATTGCCTTTTACTGGAGTTCCTATTTCTACTCCTTCCAATAATAATCCCAAAGACCAGCTGTCATTTCCTATAATAGGTGAGCATTTGGCAGAATTTAACAGGACGATTCTTTAAAATAAGGTGTCTGAATTCCCAAGTATTTTCTCACCATAAAGGCTACTATTGTACAATAATATTACATACTTTTCTAGTAATACCTCTAATAAGGGATCTCACTGTCCCTGAGATGCTGAGGATTCAGAGGGTGGGAAGAGAGAGGAGAGGGGAGGGAGACAGGTAGTGAGAGGAGGAAAGGGGGGAAGAGTAAGGAGGGGGAAAGGCAGAAAAACTTTCAGATATCCCTATCTTCTATAACAGTGAAGGCTTAATGCTCCAAGCAAGTGAAAAACCTAAAAGATCCTCTGACATCCAACCAGTTTAAGGACTAAGAGATCTTGGCCATAATTTAATCCATCACCTTATGTCCAAAAAGGTTATCCCTGCTCACTTCTTATAATTCCTCACTTCCTTCATAGTCCAGTTGAGTCTCTACCATCTGCCCAAGGCCTTTCCAGATTAGCCCTATCATTAGTAGTCTCCCTTTCAGTTATGTTATATATTTAACATGCACTTGTTATTTATTCATCTGAGCACCTCTTATGTCCACTCAACAGAAGGTAAGCTCCTTGAAGGCAACAGGGACTATTTCATTATTAACTTTGTATCCTATGATATACCTAGCACCTGGAAGGCATTCAATAAATACCTATTTAATCAAATTGGTCAAACAATGAGATCTTTTAGCTGGCCTACACCAACCTCAGAAAGAATACAAGTAGCATAAACAAATAGCTTATAAATGATTTCTAACATAGCAGTGGCCAGGTGGCTAGTTAGTTAATGTAGACCAGCTTTGAATGTTGGGTGGTGATGCTCAATTTGACACAAGATTCTATAAGACTGTTGAAGTAAAAAATATACTTCGATTGATGAGGAAGGCGATCTGGAGACTTTGTCTCACCCATATTCCATTACTTCACAGATGTTTGAGGAAGGAATAGGGAAGTGGGGAAAGGGGAATGTGCTATTATTCACAGATAGCCAGTTGTCTCTCCCCCAAACCCACTTCACACAGAGATTTCACAGTTTACCCGCTGGCATGACCTAGACACCATTTTGCTTCTGTGTAGGGAAATATAAAATGTATTCTCCCTTTAAGCTATTTACTATGACCAACATGATACTCAACCCTCCAGATGTTTGTATAACAAAGAGCTAAAGAGTACAAAACAAAAGGAGAATAGTTCTGCATTGGAGACACTAAGAGCTCTATTCATTAGAAAAGATCCGCTGACTTCCACATCCAGCCCAACTATTCATTCTAAAATCACCCGGACTGTCGGAGACTGTTTTTTTCCCCTGGTGGATAGGCCCAGGCAGTAGAGAACTGAACAGAATAGGAGTGAATGTATTCATTACCCTCTGCTGGCATCAACCCTTGCATGGCCACAGAAAGGAAAAAGAAGGGTTTAAAATTGCTACATGTTCTGAACTGCACTCGAACACCAGGCCTTTTGACTGCCTTGAGTTACTCTGCCGACCTCCAAGCTACACCCGAGCTACACTAACCATATAATTGGTGTGGCAGGTTTTAGAGAGAACAGACCCATACGTAGCACAAAGGAAGTGGTCACTGCTCTCTTCAACTGCTACTGGCTCATTTCCTTATTAATTCTCATTCTGGGTTCCAAGGCATAATTGGGATTAATAGCATAGCATAGAAGAAAGCTAGAGGCAGCACAGAAAATTAGGTATCCCTAGAGTCAGAAAGACCTGGATTCAAGTTCTGGCCCTGGCACATTCTAGCTATGTGGCCATGAGCAAGTCACTAAACTTCCCAATGATTCAGGTAAACTATTTAAGATGCAGTGTGTACAGTGGGAAGACCACTGGTTCTAGAGTCAAAGGACTTGAAGTGATTAAATCCCACCTCTGATATTTACCATTTGTGTTACTTAACCTCCGTATTCCTCTGTTTTCTCATCCATAAAATGAATAATATAAATTAATAAACTAGAGAGCCTCTCAAGTTCCTTCTAGACCTATTATCCTATGACTATATGTTACATATTAATTATAGATCTGTGTCACTGGGGGAAAGTTTCTGTATAATATGATATAATATGATATGATATATGATATGAGATATAGGATAAAACACAATAGGATTTATAATAATATAAGAGGATAGGATAGGAATAATATGATATGATATAATATAACAATAATGTAATGTAGTATAAAATAACATATTATATGATGCAATGCAATTAATATGACATAACTAATATAATGTAATCATGTATTATAATTAATGTGCCCCCAGATCACTCTTGAAAACCATAAATTACTTATGACTTGTTGACCTTCATCAGAGGGCATTTCCATATAAGGAACTCTCTATGCTAATGAAATTATAGATCCATAACGACAACAACAAAATAGTAGAAACAGAAACAAGAGCACTGGATTTGGATTCAGAGGACCAGGGATTGGATCCTGGCTCTACTTCTTATTGAGAGAAGTCCCATCACTGCTCTGAGCATGAGTTACTTTATGTGTGAAGTGAGGGGGTTGGACCAGTTGTGTTCTAAGGTCCTTTCCAGCTCCAAGTCCTCTGACCCTGCACTTTCAGGAGGCTGGGAAATCCTACTCTTAACATGCCTAAACTCAGGTAGGAAGTTACAATAGGACAAGAGCAAATAAAAATCTTCTTCTGATTTTCCACTCCTCTTCACTAAAGCTCTCCATATATGGTATAGAAACTTATTTTGTTGAAGCACACCTATCAGCCTGCCCATCTCTGACAGCTATCTAGGTGGAAATTAAACACCGTCGGGCATCTTCTAAGAAGATGAAAGTGTGACTCCAATTCCATCTCCTGATAAAAACAAAGCCTGATGTCCAAAGTTGTGAGCACTGTTATTGAGTGTATAATAGTGACACCTCATTCATTTCATCATAAAAAAAGGCTTTGAAATATCTTGAACCCGAGAGACATTATTTCAAATCTAATACTGTTGGGAGACCACCAATACATGCAGGGCAAGTACCTGGATAAATAGCATGCAGAGTTACCTTTAGTTAAACAAGAAGAAGAACTCACATTCGTGGGGAGCTTTAAAGTTTATAAGGACCTTTTCTCATAAGAATTACATCAGTTTTATTCTATAAACAAACCAACTACCTGCTTCTGCCTCCAGAAGTCAAATACAATTCAATTCAATTTGAATCAAATTAATTCATTCATCAACTGCTCACTATATGTAGAGCATTGGGAATACAAAAACAAACACAAGATAGTACCTCTCCTCATGGAGTCTGTATTCCATATATTGTAGGCTCAAAGTGCAATCGAGGTAAAATGAGGAATATGTATTTTAATCATAAAAGTAGTGATCAGGTGTTCTTAGAGTACCTCTCAGAGAATATTCTCCAGAAGAATATATTTCAAAAGTATTGGGGAAAAAAGACCTTGCTAGAGTGTTTAAACCTAGGTTTTAGTCCTATCTTTTCCACATACTTGCTGTGTGGCCTCAGTCAAACAATTTCACTTCTCTAAGCTTCCATTTCTTCATCTGTAAAATTCAGGAGAAGGCTTGTATTACTTATAGCTACAAAGCCCGGGAGTAGTTTTCCATGAGTACACATTACCAAAGGGGTAATGTGTACAAAACAATAATGTTATCATATATGTGTATATATATATATATATATATATATATATATATATATATATATATCTCAAGGGGCAGCTAGATGGCACAGTGGATAGAGAGCTGGGTTTGAAATCAGGAAAACATCCTCCTGAGTTCAAATCTGACCTCAGACATTAGCTATGTGATCCTGGGTTTTCCTCAGTTTCCTCCTCTGTAAAATGAGCTGGAGAAGGAAATGACAAACCAGTATCTCTATCAAGAAAGCCCCAAATGGGGTCATGAAGAATTGGACATGATGGAAAAAACTGAAAAACAACAATATATAATGAGCCATCGCCAATATAAATGCTGCCACTACTGCAGGAAAAGCAGTCCTTCTAGATATCCCCTGCTGACTGGAACTCCTTAAACTACTGAGAAGAAAAAGATCAGGCAATCACTGAGGAACTAGTTTAGAGAGAATCCATATAATACAGTAGAGTAGAACAACAGCTTTGAAGTCTTAATGTTTGGGTTGAAATCATGCCTTTGTCACTTATTACCTATGTGACCTTAGGTAAGTCAACTTTAACACTTTGGACCTCAGTTTCCGCATCAAAAATGAAGGAATTGAACTAGAGACCCACCAATGTCCTTTCCAGCACCAGATCTCAGATGCATGTTTGAATCCCAGCTCCCTCATTTACTCCATATGACATTAAACAGAGTACTTAATCTCTTTAGTCCTCAGCTTGTTCACCTTTAAAATGGGGGCAGAGAAGACTAGACGACCCTTCTGGTCCCTTCCAGTCCTAAATTTCTGATCTGATCATCCCTCCTGACTTCCTCTTTTACTATGACTGACTGTCAATAATGAGGCACAGGTTTACAAATATATCTGACTGCAAAAAGGAGAAGGTAGCCTTCATTGTACATTAGGACTGGCTTAAACAAAAAAAATAATAATATGGTAGAAAAATTGTGACTTTCTATACAGAAGTTACTATCCAGATCCTATATATACAACTACCTAACTTTGACAGGGTCTCTGATGATAGAGGAGGAAGACTGTCAGCTCTTCCATGACCACAAAGTCACGTTCCTTTCTCCTTTCTTAGATTTCTCTTAGAGCAACAGGGGCAGCTAGGTGGTGCAGTGGATAGAGAGTTGACCTGGAATCAGGGAGTCCTGACTTCAAATCTGGCCTTAGACACTTATTTACTAATTGTGTTACCCTGGGCAAGTCACTGAATTTGCCTCAGTGTCCTCATCTATAAAATGAGCTGAAGGAGGAAACGGCAAACCACCCCAGTATCTTGGCCAAGAAATTTCCAAATGGAGTCACGAAGAATCAGACATGACTGAAAAAAAACAACAGAAAGAACATGACTAATTTTTGTTATTGTTCTTTTTTCTCTTTTTTAAAACTAATCCTCTCTTTTTTAAAAAAAATAATTCGTTCTCTTTTTATTAAAATAATTCAGTTGGGGTTGCACATCCATGGGGTTGGGCAAATGCCCCTTCTATCACTCAGAGGAATTTCTCAGGAAAAATGAATCTGTTCTGGACTCCTATCCTCCATTTCCTCTACCACCACTCTAAGTAAGACCCACCCTGAAAATGCTTAGTTGCTGGGAGGGCAGATATTTAGCTGAACCCTTAATCTGAAATTATGGGCCTTTGAGATGATCCTTTAACACATGAACGAAGCCGCTTTTCGTTCCCTACAACTCACAAGTTCAGATCTGTAGCAACTTCCGGCAACATTTAGAAAAAGTTAGCTCTTAGAATCTCACCTATAATTACCTAGCAAGTGAACGAGGATCAGTTGGAAATGTTCTTTGACTTGGAGGTTAAAGCATTCTGAAATGATGACCCCTGGTGGATATAATAAGGATACACTCTGAGCTAAGGAGGATGGTAATGTTGGATTGAATTGATAGGAAAATGATGATCAAGCGTCAACACTAGGGCTAATAGAGGGGATTGTAAGGGAGGCAAAGAAACAGGACTTGATCGGGAGCAGAACTGTATAAAGTGTGAATATTTCACTGTTAGTGGTCCCCATCCCATGTTCTTTTTCTGGGAACATAAAGCAGCATCTCTCTAATTGCCTACCAACTTCTACATTACACCTCATTTCCCAGATGAGACTAGGCTCGTAACCAAGTTACACACAAGTAAATGTACTTATTTTTATGGCCATTTGTGTCATTTTCAAGAGGGGACCCTCTGGACCACTCTGGAGCCATATACATATATAGAGATGCATGCAAAAATAACAGAACCTCCCGCTTGAAAGAGATACAGCAGAGGCCATATGGCCCAACCCAAACCGTGAACAAGGATCCCTTCTACCACCTAACTAGTGGGCACCCATTCTCTACTTGGAGACCTCAAGTAAAGGAGAACCTACCATCTCCCAAGACAGCTCATTCCATTTGGAAGCTCTGATCATTAGGAATGTTTTCCTGAGACGAAGTCTAAATTTGCCCTTTCGTAATTTCTGAGCATTGCTCCTAATTCAACCCCCTGGGGCCAAGCAGAAGAAGCCTAATCCCTCTTTCATATAACAACTCTTCAAATATTTGAGGACAGCTATCCTGTCCTCCCTGAAATTGTCATTGCTCCAGAATCAATGAACCAGCATTTATGAAGGACCTACAATGGGCTAGATGCTAGAAACATCTCTTTTGTTGCGGCTGTTGTTATTGTCTCTAGGTGTTTTGGTAGGTTAATTAAATTTGATGTTTACTGTGCATGTTATTGGACGTTTGGGCCTACTATTCACTATCAAGTCATTAGCTCTCCCTTCAAATCATATACCCCACCTTCCAAATGGTCCTGGGCTTATTTCACCTATTATCTTAATAATAGGTAAACTTTATACAGCTGGTGTTAAGGATAAAGAGAATTTGGTGATTTATGTTACTCTAGTCTGTGAGAGATCCCCAAGTTACTTTTTTTGGACTGAGAGTCTAAAAGTATCCTTAAACAGAGCCTCCTATGCCATGAACTAAAGGCCCTCTACTATCCTGGTTACTGGACACCCTCCATTTTATCAACGTCCCTGAATTCAAGAGGGTACTCCAGAATAGGTCTGACCAGAGTAGAGTTACAGGATCATCAACCCCCTACTCGAGTACACTAGGGGCCACATTTCATCTTTAGACTCTCTGATGAGACTGGGCCCACAATCAAGTTACCCATAAGTAAACATACTTATTTTCATAGCAATTTATGTCACTTTCAAGAGGGGGGTACCCTCTGCTACTCTGGAATTATATGCATATATGCATACAAGGAGTTATGCAGACAAGGAAGGATTTAGACTGAGCAGTATTCTCCTATGGGAGGTACTACCTTGTAGTGAGGGGTATGGGACTTGGGAGATCTCCATGCCTTCTGTAATACGGTACATCTGTTTTTCTTACCCAAACTTCCCCAGCTCGTCTTGTACAAGTCACCAGACATGACAAAAACGAGAAAAATTTGCATTTTGTTGCAATTCCAGCAATGCCCCCCAAAAAAGGCAGGGGGAACCCTTGCTTGCTGTAGTGGTCACCGTAACTGAGGCAAACACTTGCTGAAATTCAGGTTGCCCCTAGAAAGTAGCCAGCTCCCTTGAAAATATTAATGATAAGACAAGGAAAGAAAGGGATATTGATTAATCGGAGTACAATTGAGAGGCATAGAAAGGCAAGCAGCCATGGATTTAATGGTCAGTGTGAGTTCCTGTCCTAGAGTGCCCCCTGCTGACCATCCCAGTAGAGTCATGTGAATTAAAGAAAAGGAAATTATCAGCAAAATAGACTTGTTGAATGTTTAAATTTAAAGGGCTGAAATATCTTATTAAAAATTTACATATATAATCTTATATGTTACATATGATTATATGTTATATTTCAAAATTTCAGAACTATCATGGCATCAATCTATGGTAATGAGTAAGGATATACAGGGATGCTGCTACATTCAAACATTTTCAAACATGATGCTCAAACCCATTCTGTAGTAAGACTTTTTTGGTAGGTTTAAAAAGTGAAAATTATTTGGCTTTAGGTCAATAGATCCTTTCAGAAATTATTTCATCTTAAAGGGAAAAACTAAATATGAAATTTGAAATTATTAATGATGGAGCAGGCTGCCCTTGGAAATATTTGGTTGTCCTTGTTTATACACAACACAAAGTATGTGGACTTCCTTTGCTTTGGTGGTACACCTTAACTGGGGTTTTTATAAATCTATACATGCAGCCTCAGACTTTCTCCTGAGCTATAGTCATACTTCACCAAACTGCTTCTTGGGTGCCTCTGATTGGATATCCTATAGGCATTTCAAACATCCAAAAGAGCTCATTCTGTCCATTCTCCCCTCTTCCAAACATGCCTATTACTGCTGAAGGTGCCAGCCTCCCAACCACCCAGGCTCCTAACTCAGTGTCATCCTTGTCTCTTCACTCACACTCATCCTATGTATCCAAATTTTGTTATTTTGACCTTCACATCTCTCATATTCATCCCCTTCTCTTCACTCATGTAACCACAAATCTAGTTCAGGTCCTCATCATCTCTCTCCTCTGGGCTGTTACAATGGCCTTCTTACTGGTCTCCCTGTCTTAAGCCTCTTCCCACACCAATCTACCCTCCACTGGGCCAAGGTGATGTTTGTTAAATGTAGGGGTGATCGCATCACTTCCTTGCTCAGTGAGCTCCAACTTCTCTCTCATCTCTAAGATCAAATATAAATTCCTAACTTTGAAATTTAAACCTCTTCATAGTCTGGGTCCATTCCCTACGTTTCCAGTCTTTTTATACCTTACTTCCCTCTACATACTCTATCACCTAGCTACAGAGCTTGGTCTTCACATATGTCTTATTTATGTTCTGTCTCTGTACCTCTGCAGTAACTGTGTCCCAGAATGTTCTGCTCCCTTAGTATCCTTAGTTTGCAAAAGATTCGTCTCAAATCTTGCCTTCTAAAGAAGGCCTTTCCCAATCTCTCAATTGTCTTCCCCTCTCTTCCATCTGCTATGATTTTATCTTACATGTACCTAGTTAGTAATATGTTGTCTCCTGCATTTAAATGTGAGCTCTCAAGTTGGAGATCATTTTTATCTTTTTGGGGGGGAGGTGTTAGCACAGTGTCTATCACACAGTAAGAACTTAACAAATTCTTATTATCTGACTATCTGATTGACTATAACACTGCTGTCAAACTCAAGGAGAAAAGGGAGTCACTAATCTGTACAAAAGAATCTCTATGGGTCGCATACTGACTTAATTTTAAAATATATTATCTATGTTTTATTATGTTTTTATTTATTTTGTTAGATATTTCCCAACTACATTTTAATCTAGTTTGGCCACATTTGGAAGACAGTGGCAGGTTAGGTGTTTAATACCCTTGGACTTATATTATATGCATCTTCACTCTGCAGCAGGGACTCAGTTATATTCCATCTGCTTTTAAACTTATTTTTCTATGAGGATTTCCAGCACTCTAGGACACGATCACTTCCTTAAAACTGACTTTGTGAAATTTACTCTTTAGTTTGCTTCAATAACAGAGACTAGGCCTAAATGTATATTTGGATAAAAAATAAATACTCGATTTAATCAACATAGCTAAAGGCACTAAAGAGAAAATCAAAAATGGAAGGAGAAGGAGGAAGAAGAGAAAGAGGAGAAGAAGAGGAGGAGGAAGAGGAAGAGAAGAAGA
>CM053625.1:223799497-223837044 GCA_028646595.1 Phalanger gymnotis | reverse complement strand
AGGAAGGAAGGAAGGAAGGAAGGAAGGAAGGAAGGAAGGAAGGAAGGAAGGAAGGAAGGAAGGAAGGAAGGAAGGAAGGAAGGAAGGAAGGAAGGAAGGAAGGAAGGGGTTTATTTGTCTCCATTAAAAAATGAAGCAGATCATTTTTACCTAAAACAAGTTGTAATATCCAGTCCCAGATTCCTCATACCTCATCCTTGAAGCCTCCCCCGATTGTTTCAGCTCCCATTGGACTGGGGATGGATGAATTATGCCTGGATGTTGCCCTAACTTTATTTTACAGTGATCTCTTATTAGGGCTATGACTAGGGAAAAGATACTAGCTTATTAAGGGCAAGGAATTAACACATTAGTGTGTCACATTTGCATATAAATGCAATTATGCTAATTTGAGTTTAGATATATCTATTAGCTCAGACTGATCTAAGCAGCCGTGGTACCATACAGCGGAAAGAGCATTGGATTTGTAATCAGAAGATATGGGTTCAAATGCTACCCTTGATACTACTTAAGTGACCCCGAACTAGACATTTAACTTTTCTGGGCCTCTGTTTCCTCATCTGTAAAATGAGAGTTTGGAGCTAAATTTCTTCTTAGGTCTCTTCCCTCTCCCCCTCTAGATCTATGATACTATGAATGACCAGAATTGAAGGCCTGGGAATCCTTAAGGTTAAAATAAAACTCCTTAGCAAGGAATCAAAAAGGAGGTACCCCACAAAAGGGATTTGACAATCTATAACATTTCCCCTAGTCCACTCTATAAGCAGTGCTATGCTATTTCCTCACTTAAAAGTCAGAGCCCTAATACGGAATCCACTATTGTTTTGTCATCCCATTAACCACCTGCCATCCCATTTGGCATCACCAAAGGACTACCTCATTACCTGGAGAGTTGCCTGCAGGAGAAATGGCCCAGCATGAAGTTAGAACTCCATCAGTTGGATCGTGGAATTCATATGTTACCCATAGCCCAGAGTCTCCTAAAGACTTTGAGTTTGCATAGGCCTATGTCCTGTCCCAGGGCCTGACCCCTAAAGGGATCATTCATCATCTTTTTTGGCTCTTTACTTGTACCCTTGAAATTACATTCAGGAAAAATCTCCTGGAATTAAAAAGAAAAAGCTTTCATATGGCTCATGTTTCCCCAAAAAGGTTTCCCCAAAAGTGGGTAATGGGATCCCCAACTCCCACACAGGGAATCAATTTATAACATGAGCATTGAATATAGGGCCACCTTTATTTCACCCATCACAGAAAATTCATAAAACATAAAGGACTCACCAGAGGCCATGAATATAGCACCATGAAACTCCCAAATAGCCCATTGATTCCTGAGCCTTCCCCTTCAAAGTAAAAACATTTTTAAAGTTACTGCACAAATACATCCCCATTTACCTTCCACCTGTATTGTCAAAACAACTAACAGCAATATCATGAATAACTGAAAAAGTCCATAATTCCTGGCCTCTATGACATGGCTTTAGTCTTTTAGTCTTCTTCCTTTTCCAAACTGCATACTGTTGAGGAAATTTTCTCCCTCCAGAAAGTCAGTGCCCAACTCTCAAAACTCAGGAACTTTTTGTCTTTTGGGAACCTTTAGATTTTTCATGGAAAGTTAATTCTTGGGAATCTTAATTTCTGATCTGTGCTTAGAACAAAAGAAAATAGGAAGGCAAGCAGTGGGAGATTGAGGTGCTGTGAACTTGCTTCTCAGGTTTGCCTGTATAAACATTGGCAACTTGCCATGTGCTTTTCCTACAAGTTGCCATATGTATTTTTCTTGTTAGTAAGGTGTGGACAGAGAAATCCATCCCACCCCTCAAATTTAGAAATTCAAGGGGAAAAAAAGCTGTTTTACAATTTACTTTTATTGATCACAACTTTTATTGATGGCTCATCCAACGATCCTCAATCATCAGGAGGCAGACCCAATGTTTAAAGCCCAATCAGTAAAGTATTAATGAGCAAGTCCACCTCCATAGGAGGTGCCTTTCATATGCCTGCACCAAGATCCATACCTTATGGATCATAGATTTAGAGCTATAAGGTACTTTGGAGGGGCAGGTAAGTAGAGTAGGTAGGGTGGATAGGGTAATGAGCCCAGACTCAGAAAGACCTGTGTTCATATCCTGTCAGGGACACTTTCCAGTTGTGTGACCCTGAGCAAGTCACTTAACTTCTGTTTGCCTCAGTTTCTTCAACTGTAAAAATGTGATAATAGCCCCTACCTCACAGAGTTATTATAAGCATAAGATGAGACAATATTTTTGACCATGCTGTGTTATACTTAGGTCCTATATAAATGCTAGCTATTATCATTATTACTATCTCGTTCAGTGGCATCAGACTCAAACAGAAATGGATCCCTGGTGGATCATATTGACTTAGAAAACTACAAGTTAGCATTATCTATGTTGTACTGTATTTTTATTTATTTTGTTAAACATTTCCTAATTACATTTTAATCTGGTTCCAGTCTCAGGAATTTTGTGGTCCCCTTGGGGTTGGCAGGTTGTAAGTTTGAGACCGCAAATTTAAGCAACTCCCCTCATTTCACAGAGGTCTAAGAGAAGGGAAGTAACATGCCCAAGGTCACATAGGTAGTAAAGGGCAGAGCAAGAATTGGAACCCAAAGTCTTTTGACTCCAAACCAAGCCCCCCTGACCATCCCCATAATCACAAATCCCCCTTATTCAGCCCTTATTATGAAAATTAGTAATAGTTTATAACCTCATGTAGAATAAATATGTTACTGTCTGATGTTTGTATGGAAGTTTTTAACGGCTTTCTGCCTGACCAAGACCTAAAATCAAAAGTACATATCTGGGATCCTAATGTTGTTCTTGTTCAGTCGTGTCCAACTCTTTGTGACCCCATGGACCACAGCATGCTGGGCCCTTCTATCTTCCTCTATCTCTTGAAGTCTATCTGAGTTCATGTTCATTGTTTCCATGACTATCCAATCACCTCGTCTTCTGTCATCCTATTTTCCTTTTGCCTTCAATCTTTCCCATCAGGTTTTTTTTTCCTGTAAGTCCCATCTTCTTATTATGTGTCCAAAATATTTAAGCTTCATCTTCAGTATTTGACATCTCAGTGAACAGCCTGAATTAATTTCCTTAAGTACTGACTGATTTGCTCTCCTTACCATCCAAGGGACTCTCAAAAGCCTTCTCCAGCACCACAAGGTAAAAGCATCCACTCTATGGCTCTCAACTTTCCTGATAGTACAACTTTCACAGTCATACGTTGCTCCTGGGAAAACCATAGCTTAGACTATATATGGACTTCAGCAAAAGTGATGCCTCTTTTCCAAAAAAAAACTCCATAGACAGTAACGTAGATTCATGAAATCTTCAAAAAGGGCAGAAATTAAAGATGAAAACTGCCAACTTGAGGAAGAAAGAGGAAAAAAAACCAGAGGTCTCAAGCTTAGCTGAGTTTAGCCTAGCTGTTAGACTTAAGTTGGAGAATTCTCAGTGTATCACATTAAGCATTTTTTTAAAGAAGGATCAGAGGAAAAGGAGAGAAGGGTATGTACAGAGAATGGTGGGAACAAAGAGGAAGGGGCAGAGCATCTCTCCATTCTAAACTGTAGCTTCATAGCATTTTTCCTGGCGAGGCATTTAACAATTCAGTCTTACATAAACATTTTGTTTGGATTCTTGCATGGATGTGTCTGACTTAGTTCTTCATTTTCTCCCCATTATTGTTTCTTTTCTGCCTTTCTTTATGCTAGAAGTGTTACAAATAGGATCTCTGTGATACTTTTCTCTCAAAAAAGTTAATCATGGTAACTACACATGTATAACCTATATCAAATTGTCTTCACAACGAGGGTGAGTGGGGAGGGAAAAGAGAGAGAATTCGGAACTCAAAATTTTAAAAATGAATGTTAGAAATTGTTTTTACATGCAACTGAGAAATAAGATATACAGGAAATGGGGTATAGAAATCTATCTTACCCTACAAGAAAGTAGGGGGGAAAGGGATGAGGGGGTGATAGAAGGGAGGGCAGACTGGGAGAACCAGTAATCAAAATGCATGCCATCTTGGGGTGGGGGGATCATGATTCATTTACTTGGAAGTAAGTTTAAGCCAAAAACAGAGCATCAAAGTTGATCAGTATTTTCAACGTGATCCCATTTTCATGTAAACATTACTGGAAACCAAGAATGTTGAATGAATTCAAACACACGATACCATAAGTTGTTATTATCATTATTAACAGACATTTTTATAATGATGTAAGGTTTGCAAAACATTTTACATACATCATATCATTCGATCCTCACAATGACCTTGTGAACAAAGCAATATCATCCTCATCTTACAAATGAGGAAACTGAGGCTCAACAAAGTAAAATGAGCTGCCCAGGATCACACAGCCAGTAAGTATCCAGAGTCAGGATTTCAACCCACATCTCTCCTGACTCCAAGTCCAGCACACTTTGACCGTGTGGCATGGTATTGCCATGAAGTCTTAGCCAATCTTTGAACTAACACATAGAGAAAATGGCAAAGAAAGGCAATGTAGAGTCATGAAAAGGACCCTGAATTTAGAATAAGACCTGAGTTTGAATCTAAGCATTTCTATGTCACCTTGGACAAGTCACTTCCTTTATTTGAACCCCAATTCCCTCATCTGTAAAATCTGGAGTACACCTTAGAGGTATACTCTTTAGAGGGCCTTTCCAACTTGAAACACAATTTTCTTAGTTTTCATAAAGGGAATCAGAGAAAAGTATAGATTTTCAAGACAGAAGGAAACTGAGTCAAACTGGCCCTTTTCCCCCAACCCTTTTACAGATAAGGTAAAATTATACCTAGATGATGCTGAAACCTAGTAAGGTCAAGTAATTTGCCCAAGGTCATAATCTAGTAAATGAAGAAAAATCCAAGCTGCCTGACTTCCACTAAACAGGATAGTGAGAAGAGAGAATGTTACTTTTACCCATTATCCCCATCTAGCCCCTTAACCAGAAAACCTTAGGCGTGGTGAAACATTCAAATTCAAAGGTCCTTCACAGTCCTTTAACTTAAGAGAACCTTGTGCAGATGGGACCTACAGACCCTGAATGTTTTTTATTTGCTGGTAAATGCTGCCACCTTATGGCCCCTCCATCATTCATCAGCTAAGCAATGGCCAATTGCATCTTCCTGTGAATCCTTTTAGGGCATTTTATTCTGAGAACCATTCATTGGGAATAGATAAATTTATTTGATGAAGGGAATTGTCAGACTAGGACCAAACAAATTAGTGCATAATTTGCTTGCAGGAAGGGCAGAAGCACAGATATCAAACCACAACTTATCCTGTATTTATTGTTAATGGTCAGAAAAAGAAGTTAAAGATAACTAGCTAAGTATGAACAGCCTACATCTCATTTAGATAATTAGTAGCTACACTCGTCAGCAGTTTGATTGCCTGGTAATTACAGTTTAAGTTAAACAGGTAAATCTGAAGGGTAATTATTTATGTGCAGATGGGGCTAACACAGCCCTGTATGAAGCATCATCATGTCATTCATCTGTGGCTCCATGGTAATTATTGGGCTGTTATGAAGTATTTATATATGCAAATAAATATTTAAAATAAAAATGCCACAAGATGACAGATAAAAGGTGGAGGAGTAGCACTAGATTATGATTAAAATGATAGAGTCTTTTCACAACAACACCAGTTAATATGAGAGTTGGGAAACTGTCAGTATATCATATTGCAGTGGGAAGAGAAGAGCACCTGGAATAAAGGTTGTTCTTATTCAGTCGTTTCAATCATGTCTGACTCTTGGTGACCCCATTTGAGGTTTTCTTGGCAAAGATACCATAATGGTTTGCCATTTCCTTCTCTAGCTCATTTTACAGATGAGGAACTGAGTCGAACAAGATTAAGTGACTCGCCCAGGGTCATACAGCTAGTAAGAGAAATCTTCCTGACTCCAAGCCAGTGCTCTATCCACTTCACCACCTACCTGCCCTTGGCACAAAGGACTTGAGTTTGTACCTTAGGCGAGTTATACAATCTCTTTGGGCCTCAATTTCTTCATCTGCAAAATGACGGGGTTGGACTGCATGGCCTCTAAGGTACCTTTGAGCTCTGCATCTGTATTCTTATGTCTTATAAGATATTTATACTCCAACCCATACCTGAAGAAAAAATCGATATGACATACCCAGAAAAGTAGCCAATAAATCCCTACTTGAAGACCTCCAATGAAGAGGGGAACCACTACCTTCCGAGGTAGCCTACCTCATTTTTGACAGCTCTAATTGTTAGAAATTTTTCCCCCTTCCTTTTATATCAAGCTTAAATTTACCTCTGCAGTTTCTAACCCCCTCATAATCTTCCCCACCCCACCTTTCCACTCTTCTTGTACTTCAGCCACCTAGACACCCCCAACACCAACACATCACACAGGCCTCCTTGCTTCTCATCAATAAAGAAATTTTATCTCCTGACTCTGAGCATTTTGAACAGTTATCACCTATGCCTAAGATTCTCTCCCTCTTTAAACTACCTCTTGATTCCCAGGTAAAATCCCACCATCCATTGGAAGCCTTTCCTGATCTCCCTTAATGCCTTCCCTCTGTTGATTATTTCCAATTTATCCTGTGTATAGCTTGTTTTGTACATTGTTATTTGCATGTTCCCTCCAGCATTAGAGTGTAAGCTCCTTGAGGGCAGGGGCTATCTTTTACCTTTCTTTCCAGTCAGCTTCCTTTCCCCTAGTGCCTAACATAGTACTCGAAAAATAGCAGGCACTTCATAAATATTTATTGACTCACTGACTGCCTGATTGCTCTAGAGTCAAACAGAAAAAAAAATTCATCCCTCTTCAACACACAAGAACCCTTCAAATACTTACAGATAGCTGCCATGCCACCCTTGAGTCTTCTCTTCCCCGAGACAACATCACCAATTCCTTCAACTGCTTCTCATATTATATCATCTCAAAGCCCTCCCTACCTTTGTATCATCTGCAGATCTGATAAGCATGACATCTGACATTTATTTATGTCATTGACGAGCATGTTAAATAGCACAGGACCAACCCCAGATCCCTGTGGCACTCCACTGGAGAACTTCTAAGTAGAACTGCGAGGAGTTATGCCACTTGGAAACTACACATCTAATTCAGTATCTATATGAATATTGAAAGAGCTAAGCCATTGAAAGGCAAATCATTCCTATTCTCTCTTTTTAGCTAAACGTTTCATCTCTCACATGCATACACACACACACAGAGGGGCATAAAAGAAACACAACTAAATTGTTTATACCTGAAATGGACCATCTACCAAAAGCCACTCAATAGCATGCATTATATGTTGAGTATGTTCTCTCAAATTACATATGCTGAGTCAAAAGGAAGTTGGTTACTTAAATGCCCTCAAAGTACTAGTCACTCACCTCTCTTCATTGACTCATCAGAAAAAATAGAAAAAGGGAGGGGGGAGGGAACTCCAGAGACTGGCCAATAACGAGCAACGGCCTTCCCACTTAGCAATAATTCTCATTTTTATAACTCTTTGTGGTTTATAAAATGCTTTCCTGACAATGACCCTTTGGGATACTTGTTATACATACTATTATCAGCCTTCAGAGTTGAGGAAACCGTGTTTCAGAAAAGTGAAGTGACTTACCCTCTGGCCATAAGCTAAGTGTCAAAGCTAGGATTTGAATCCCCATCTCCTGGTACCAAGTCTAGTACAAATCTGCCCAAAACACTTTCTAAAATACTATTAATGAATAAATACAAGAGAATTATGCAAAAGATGGTGATGTTGATTTAAACAGCATGTTTTCCCTTGCATTTTCACAAATAAGGTGGTGGAAATCTCCTTGGCTGGTTAGCCCCTATTTCTTTAAACCAAAGAGAAAATGGTAAAGTCTTCTTCATATCACTAGGCTCATTCATAGGCTTCATAGCTGGAAAGGTCCTCAGAGAACTTCCAATCTAGCCCCCGGGGCAGGTAGTTGGCGCAGTGGCTAGAGTGTCAGGCCTGATCTTTCTGAGTTTATATCCAGCCTCAGACACTTAGTAGCCATGTGACCCTGGGCAAGTCACTTAAACCTGTTTGCCTCAGTTTCCCCATCTGTAAAATGTGCTATAGAAAGACATTGTAAACCACTCCATCATCTTTGCCAAGAAAACCCCAAATGGACTCAGGAAGAATTAGACACAACTGGATAACAACAACAACAACAACCTAGCCCCTTTGTTTTTCAAATGAGGAAAGCAAGTCAAAGACAGGTGAAATGATTTGCCTGAACTTACACAGGTAATAAGTGGCAGAGCCAGAATTCAAACTTGGGTCCCTCTAATTCCAAACACGGTCCTCCTTTTACTGCACCAAAATGATTCAAACCCAGACTTCTGACTCCAAATATGTGTTTCCTTCCACTGCATATGGTCCACTGGGGCATTACAGCATAGTAGAAAGAACAGTGGCTCAGGGGAACTTGTTTTCCAATTAACCATGAGGTTTGGGGCCAGTCATTTAGCACCTTTGAGCCTTAGTTTTCTCATCTGTCAAATGGAGATAATAAAATCATAAGGATCATAATGCCCTCACAAAGACTTTATGAGGGGATTTATACAACCAACTTCCTTTCTTCTCGGGGATATGTGTAAACTTTTGAGAGCGTACGAGAGTATATATTTTTGGCACATAGGGTGGCTTGTGGTTTACAATCCATTTCAAGTGTAAACAATATGGTCTTAAGGGTCATAAAGACCTCACGAAACCTTTGTGAATATTAAACGTGTTGATGAGGAGGAAGAGGAGGATGTAAATGAGGTAAGAGATATAAAAGTGTAATGATGGACTGACTGGTCACTGAGCCCAGTCCTCGTGAGCATGTAAAATACTGCTGATACAATTCCCCACATAGAAGTGTCTGGGCAGCTTGCTTCTGAAAGAGTGATGACGTATTATGAAAGTGGAGAAAGTTGGATCACGTACAGGCATTCTGTAACTGGTTCTGATCTGCTAACCGCATGGTGAATTGCAGCCTTTGTTGAATGGTGGCATTTGCAGAATGGGTACTGGAAGTATATTCAAAAGGCACTGGTTGACCTTATCTTTACTCTTGGTTTGGTCCTTCTTTTCACATGACTCCTTTCTGACAGATGATGTCTGGTGAGAGACAATGTTATAAAGGGCGAGGCCTGAGGCTCTCTCCCTCTGGAGTCTATGACCTTGTGAGTTTTGAAAAGTCAATAGAATGATCCACCACATGTCCAGGAATCAGATACTTGAATACATCTCAGATTTTGAAGCCAATCCAATATAGATGCACTGAGTATGAAGGGTCAGCCTTCAGCATCCAATCCAATAGTGGGTGAGATAGAGAGTCTTCTATCAGTGATGTTGAGATTTAGGTGGGACTTTGATTGAACCAGTACTATGTAGAAACTGCATTAAGTTGGGGTCCACACTCCCCAAAGGCTGAACTAATATTATGGGCGGTGGGGTGTAGTGTTCCCCAAAATATTGAAGAGAAATGTTTGTACTTTGGTTCTTGCTAAATCTTTGAAGCATAATTTGTGAAGCATAACTAATGTTGATTGGTTAAATGGACCTGGGGAGCTAATCACCAGCACCTAACAGTGGGAAAAACACACCTGGAGTGAGAGCTCAAAACTACATAAAGTTGAAGTTCGCTCTGCTGAGAGACCAAAATGATGTAGGGAGGAACAGTGCCCCAAAAGCACTGAAGGGAAATGTTGTAAATATCCCTTTGAAAAAGATAATATTGTTAATTAGTTTTATGGTATTTGGCACTTAATAGTTGGAGGAACACATTCAGAATGGGAGTTTAGGTTTATATTATTAGAGAAGAGACAACCTAATTCTTCAGGGGGCTACTCTAGAACCTCAAGGGGGCAATGTAGCTGGCCTGGCTCTGGAGGAGTACACAGAATCAGTACTTTCTCTGGGCTTATTCTCTAGGAATTGTGTGAGCAGATTCTTGCTAACTACAAGAAAGAACTTCCCAGTCAGCAGCACCATGCATATTCATAACAACCGGAGCCACTGGCCAGTCCTCTTTCACACTAACATAAAGCACTACATAACTCTAGGATGATATTCTCCTCACTAACATCCTCCTCTGATGCCACAATTTGTCAAGGCCTAGAGGTGACTCTGGGTTCTCAGGGGCAATGACAATGGGGCGGAAGCTCTGGCAGATCCTACCAGTGTAGAAAGGGGGGTGGAAAGGGAAAGAACATTTACTAAGTGCCTACTGTGTGCCAGGAACTGTGCTAAGCACTTTTCACAAATATTATCTCATTTGAGCCTCATAACAACCCTGTAGGGTAAATAATATGATTATTCTCATTTTACAGTTGAGGAAATAGAGGCAGCCAGAAATTAAGTGACTGCCCAGGATCACATTGCTAATAAGAGTATGGGGCCAGATTTGAATTGAGGACTTCCTTACTCCAGGACCAGCACTTTATCCTCTCCACCACTAGCTGCCTCTAAAAAAGATTTTGAGTGAAGGACAAGCAACGAACTATTCATCTGTTGTAGTTATATTTTAAAAGGTGCATTACCCTACTAGCCACAGAATAACAGAATTTGAAAGTTGGAACAGAATTCAGCATTCTACTATGCCAACCCACACACTAAAAGAATCCCCACTATGACATATCTTACAAGGGATCATCCAGCCTCATCTTGGGTAATCAATTTTTTCAGAGAAAGCAACTCTCGAAGACTGTCTACTAAGTCACAGATGTGGTGAAATCTGTACAAGTTGGTGGAGTATCCATGCTGACCAAGTTGTCAAAATATACATACTAAGTATTATGGATACTTACATTGATCTTATATGGAGTGGATAGGAATTCTTACAACTTTTTTTTAGCGTAATTCCAAACCAGCACCAGTCAGAGATTTTTGCTAAGAATTAGAAAGAGCTTCTCATTCAATTCAACAACTCGCTACATGAAAAACATTATGTAAGGCAACAGGGATTCAGTAACTACAAATAAAACTGCCCCATCTTCAAGAAGCTTCTGTAATGTCAGTGAGGAATAAGATCTTCCCTGTCCATCAATAGCCCTCATGTGGAACCCATTAAGGGAAGCTTGATTGCTTGTAGGAAGGCTTATACACTTTTTGTTAATTTCTAATTAGGCACTGAGTCAGGAGAGTTCTGGCTCTGAGCCTATTAGCTGAAAGAGTATATATTCTGAGAGGTGAGCTTTTGCTTTGGGGGTTCAGTTGTCCTGACTTTTGTCTTGTCACTGGACTTCAATGACTCTGGAAAAGAGAGTGAGGTTGACAACTGCACGCAAGACATCAGCCATCATGTTGTGATGTCATTGGTCCTCTTCAAAAACAAAAGATGAATACCACCACCACATTTTATTGAAGGGAGACAAAATGTACACATATAAGTAAACTCAAATCAAAGGCAAAGGTAAACCAAGTAGTTTTGAGATGGCAATTGCATTACAACTAAAGGCATTAGGAAAGGCCT
Source organism: Phalanger gymnotis (assembly GCA_028646595.1). Taxonomy (NCBI): domain Eukaryota; kingdom Metazoa; phylum Chordata; class Mammalia; order Diprotodontia; family Phalangeridae; genus Phalanger; species Phalanger gymnotis. The sequence continues at coordinate 223,825,544 of CM053625.1, read as the reverse complement.
TGCATAGGGGATGGCACCTGAGATTTGAAAGGAGCTAAAGTCCTTATGATTAGTCTTCTCAAAAAATTGAATGAGTTCTCAAAAGTCAATAATTTGCAATCATTGGAAGTGGAAAGACCACTGCTCATTGATTTAGTAATGATTTATTTGTTAGATAAGGAGCTGGTTAAATGGCTCCTAGTATTTCTTCTGTTTCTAGGAAATCACACAAGAATATAGAGAATATCAAAAAGTTTTGACTTATTTCCTTCGCATTTACTAAAACCCAAGAACTATTTACTTGCACTGGCAGCAAATTAAACAACTTTTCAGGCAGCAGAATTGGCTCCAAAGGTGTGGTCTCAATGAAGACATTCTGCTTATGGCACCTCAGGGTCCAGAACAACAGGTAAGAGATTGACTTTGACGTTATAAACATGAACCCCTTAGATGGTTACATGGGAAAGATATAAGACTGGAGGGTGGAGGAATTCCTGGCCAAATCCTCCCAAGTACAAAGAAAGGTCTAAAAATCATAGAATTTCAGAAAAGACCTTGATGGAGGAGAAAATCGTAAAACCATGTTCACTAGATCCACTACAAATTTATGTTACAGAATCTCAACTGGGATCCCTTTGTATCTTCTTAATCCTAACCTTTTTCTACTTTTTTTTAATCTTCTTACATTTTTCTCCCTTCTACAAATTCTACAATGCAGCCATAGTGGTCTAGTTGATATTTCTTGAACACAACACCATCAAGCCATCTCCCATCTCCATTCTTTGCACAGGATGTTCCCTAAGCCCAGAATACTCTCCCTCCTCACCACTACCTTCTAGCTTTCCTGGCTTCCTACAATACTATGATCAAATCCCATCTTCTGCAAGAGGTCCCTGCCTCCACCTCCACTTTTCCCCCAACCTATGGCTTTAGTGTCTTTCCTCTAAGATTACCTTCCATTTTTTCTGTGCATATCTTGTCTACACATAATTATTTGCATGTTATTTCTCCATTAGAAAATGAGCCCCCAGAGAGTGGCAACTGTGTTCTTGCTTTGTTTTATATCTCTAATACTTAGTAAAGTAGCTGTCAAATCATAAACTCTTAATAAATACTGACTGACTGAGTAAATACTTAATACTTACTGACTAAATAAAATATTTAATAAATACTGACTGAGTGAGAATGGAGGGGTATGCTGGAACCAGCTGGAGCCAGCTCACACATTTACACCTTGGAAACTGGCAAACACCACAAATCAGGGCTTGATTTATTGTTTTGTTGATTTAGTTTAGACTTAAGATGATAGAGAAAATGTTAATGTTGCAGATTAAACTTAAAAGGATGTCACAAGCATTTTTTTTGGAGAGTTGGTTGTCAAACATTGACCAGCACACTCCTTAATCCAACCATATCCAAAAAGTAATTCCCTCTATAACATACTAAACAACTGGTCATTTAGCCACTGACTTAAAACCTGCAGTAAGAGTTGGGGAAAATGACCTTCTGAAGCAACTCATTCACATTTGAATAGCCACCATTGTTCTTCCTTACATTGAGATTAACTCCATTTTTCTTTGACTTCTACTTATTGCTCTAGTTCTCCCTCTGGGGCAAAACAGAACAAGTCCAATCTCTCTACCACATGACAGCTCTTAAAACACTTGGAAATAGCTATCATTGTAATCCTGAGTCTTCTCTTCTCCAGGCCATATGATCCTTATATGGCATTAACTAGAGACCCTTTAGTACCCTGGTTGCCCTCCTGGATGCTTAACAATTCACTTCCTAAAAGGTGGTGCCAAGAACTGAGCTCAGCACTCTAGATGAGTTCTGACCAAGGCAAGAGTACCATGACACTATCATACCTTTAATCTTGGACTCTGCACCTCTCAATGAAATCTTAGATTAACATTAGTTTCTTTTGCTACTATGTCATGCTGGTCACTCACATTGAACTTGCAACCCTCTAAAGTCCACAGATATTTTTTTTAAAATGAGCTACTCACTCATCTTACCTTCCCATCGTAAACTTGTTCAAATAGATTTTTTTTTTGAAGTCTTATAAAAATTTACATTTATTCCTCCTAAATTTCAGTTTATTTGTCTCACTTGAATGGTCTAGCCCAGAGTTTCCCAAAGTGGGTGATACCACCCCCTGGGGGGTGCTGGAATGATGGGGGAGGGGCAGTAGTAGCCTCCAGTGCAATTGGGGGTGTTGAATAAAAATAAGGCGGCAGTAGAAGCAGAAGGAAAGAAGAGAAAAAAAATTTTGAAAAACCATTCCTATGTGTTTCATCTGTTGTATAACAGACTTAAAGTTGTAGTGATTACATTATTTTCCAAATAAACACACAAAGTGCAAATTATAACTGATCAGTGGTGTCAAGTCCACTGACAGATCTTAACAAGCAAGTATTGGCAGGTGAGTTGTGTTGCTGGTTCATAATACAATACCATATGGTTACATGACACAATATTGCATCATCAAAATTTCCATGCAGGAAAAACCTGCAAATTTATAATAAATTATCAAATTTAAGATGTGTCATTTTTAAAAAAAATATTTTATACTTTTTTGAAATGATACAAATTTCCCCAAAAAAAACCCAAAACATTTTAAAGGGTTAAAGAAAGTAAGTTTCTAGGGTGGCTCTGAGTAATTTTTTTAAAAGGGGGTAATAGCGTCAAATAAGTTTGGGAACCTCTGGTCTAGCCTATCAAGAGTTTATCTTCTCCATCTTCTGTCTCTCAGTGTCTTAGTCATCCTTTCCATCTTTGTATCATGTGCAGATCTAATACCGATACTATCTAAGACTTTATCCAAGCTATTGATAAAAATGTCAAATAGGAGAGTGTCAAACACGGATCCCTGGGGCATACCAGAGGAGACTTCCTTCCATTTAATATCAAGCCTATCTTTGGATCCAGCTGTCTTTTCTACTAGAATAACATAAGAGAGTTCTTGGGAAATGATGAGGATAGTTCAGGAAGAAGTCCTGAATTATCTGTACTTTAAGACTGAAGGCTTAGGAATCCACAAGTTAAAAAATAGCAATCAATATCAGCAAGGAATCAAAGAATAAAGTGTAAATTTGGCCCATAACATTTCTCATAGCCTATTAAATTTAATCAATATAGCCTCTTAGAGAGAAAAAGGAAGAGTTCCAAGACAAAGCCGAGTTTCTGGACCCAACCAAAAAGAAGAGTTCCAGGAATTACCAAGAACTAGAGCCAAGTAATAGCAAGGGATAAAACCATTATATGGAAGAGTAAGCACTAAAATTGCCCATAATTAGGCATGTGAGTCATGTGGACTGTGAAAGTCTAGTGTAAAGTGGTCAATTCTTGAATGATTCCAATTGACCTTTGAGGGGAGCTTCAACCATACAAGAGTATTGTAGATTTGGAAGAGTGCATAGATACCTAGGGGAGGAGAGGTTCATTAGAGGAGTGGGTTGAGTCTTGAAAAATCCAAATGTTTTTTCCTTTTTTCAGAGAGGTTCTCAAAGCTAGGGTAGAACCATAGCTCCAAAAGTCTGTAAAGGGCCCTTGGGAAGTTAAGCCTCTTCAAGGAAGTGATAAGGGTTATTTCGACTATTCATGGTTTCATATGTAGATCTTTTATGTTTTGCATTTTTGTTGGGTTAAATAAAGACTGTTATGGTCAGTGAATTTTAGCCTGAGTGCTTGCAGGTGAGCTGACATTTTTTTTATCTTTCACTTCCATTGTGGAGAATTTGACACAGCTGTATGTTGATGTTGCCAGAGCAAGTTTGGATAAGGGCAAAATAAGCCAAATTCTGATATTGTCATGGGAAACCCCAGATGAAGGCACAAACAAAAAGACTGATTTAAGAGCTAACTCCAAGATAACACATAGTCCATATAAACTTAGAGCATCGGGTTCTGGGCCAAGACTATAACCATTCTAAGTCAAGGATTCCTAAGCCTATGGAATCATTCTATCCCAGAGTCAGTTTCAAATACTATGAAATATTCTCCCACCCTTTATGATATATGACAGTGTGAGGCCTGGAAATTTGTGAAACCTTAAATTCACCTTTTCTACCAGAGTCCTTGCAAATATTTTTAATTATGCTATCAACCTGCTTTTGCTAATGTTAGTTTACTATTTGTGGATCTGCAGCAAATAAGGTTTGTCAAAAGAAAAGTGAGAAGTCTGAAAGAAAAAATAAGAGTTCAAACTTTGGCAATCAGCCTGAGCACAAAATAATTTCCAAAAAGTAAAAGAAACATTTTAAAAATGAAGAGGAAAAAGTGAAAGCTATTTCTTTACCCTCTGAGTATAGTATGTGCCTGGCATGTAGTAAGTGCTTAATAAATGATTTTTGACTGACTAAGCATAGTAGAAATTAAACCAATGAAGAAATAATCCATGACATAGATTATTTTAAATATTAAATAACTATTAAGGAAACCACAGCTTCAGCTGATCCATTCTGTTTCATGACCACAGATTATAGCACTAAATCCACCTCTAGTCCTGGGATCATCCACCTCACCAATAAATGCTTGCCATTTGTCACAAGGAGAACCAGGTGAAAGAAGGTGGTTCAGTGAAGATCCATGCTTAACTATTGGGTGAGGCCAAGTGGCAAAGAGAGAGGAGCTGGAAGACTACTTAAAGCAAATGTTGCTGGATCAGTACAAGCATCCCTTACTTTGTACTATAAATCTGTTTCTGAATAATAATAATAATGACTGATATTTATATAACTCTCTAAGGTTTGCAAAAAGCACTGCCCATATTATTTTATCATCACAACAACTTTGGGAGGTAAATACTATTGTTATCCCCTTTTTACAGATGAGGAAACTGAGGCACAAAGAGGTGAGTGATTTACCCAGAAAACAGCTAGTAAGGGTCTGAGGTTAGATTTAAACTCAAGTCTTCCTGACTCTAAGCCCAGTGCTCCATCCACTACATCGTCTTACTGCCTCAAAGTTCTGTGTGAAGAGAATATTGGTACATCTAATACTTAACAGACACTGGGAAAGCTTGCTATTTAAAGGAATCTTATGGTTAATCCTTTTGTAAAGTCAATAATCACTCCCAATTTATCTGCATAAATCCAGATTTTCACAGACGTGGTTTGTTTAAAGTAACATACATCTATAATACCATCTTAAAAGCAAACACTGGCACTAAAGAGAGAAGTAGGTAGTTCATAGGCATTGGAAAGAAAAGAGTGCACTGGGATTTTAAAGAGGAGGAAAATGGTTTTAGGTGCATCATCATTATCATCATTATTATTCTATGACAGGAATTGGCAACCAAGGAACCCAGTTGAAGCAGTTTTCAGTAATACTCATATGGCTGCCAGCCAGCAGAGTCCTTAGCAATATTAAGAAATTGTCCAGGTTTCTACTTGGCACTGTCCTACCTCCTTACAGTCAATCATCAATCAATTAACAAATCTACCCTACTACTAGTGAAATGTTATGATACAAGCTCTCTTACCTTCATATACCCCCACCACGACCCCAGAAAACAAGTGCCCTAATGCTGCCCTCTGATGGTCCAGATTTCCCCAATGCAGCTTTGGAGACAAGCCTGTGAAGTTCTCAGTATTTCCAAATTACCCAGATACTCTATAAATCAATACTTCCAACCCTTCAGTGAAGGATGTGGGCAGTACATCTAGGTATTAGGAAGAAAGTAATCGGATTTTGTGAATTCCATTATTTATACTAAGGTGTAAATTATTGTTAGGCTTAACTCTTAAGAAGGACTGCTTGCATTTTAAAGAGGAGCTTGTTAACTCAAATAAAACTCTAATTAGTGGAATGAATTCCATTTAAGTTGCTCACTGTGATAGGTAAATTTGTGACGGTAATCCCCAAAACAACCACAGAAACAGACAACTGGTATGTGAGATTATGCATCTCCTGGCAATGGGAAGAAGAAGAAGAAGAAGAAGAAACAACAATTAAACAGAGAGAAAGTTAAAATGACTGGTCCTGAGTAGAAAGCATAGTTACAGGAAAGTTCCATGTAGCAAAGAAAACGTTTAAAATGTCTCATGTAATTCTTGTAAATAAAAAATTGGAGAGATAACAGGTGTATGTGATAAGATAATTAGATGAATTTAGAACCAATTGAAAGGCCAGATCCCCGAAAGTAATCATCAGTGATTTGATATCAACTTGACAAGAGATATCTAGTGGAGTGGCTCACAGATCTGTGCTTGGACCTATTCTATTTCACATGTCTGTCAGTGACTTGGATAATGACTTAGATAGCATGCTTGTCAAATCTGCAAATGACATAAAACCAAGAGGAACAGTCCCATGTCACCACCTGCCTATTGTACATTTTCAACTAGTTGTCCCATGGCACCTCAAGTTCAACATATCCAAAATGGAACTCATTATCTTTTCCCCAAAATCCACTTCCCTTCCAAACATCCCTACTATTACCCAAGGTACCACCATCCTTCCAGTCACCCGGATTCTCAACCTTGGGATCATCAAATATTCATTCTCATTCACCAATCAGTTGCCAAATCTTACATAAATGTTTTCACTCCCATTCTGCCAGCCTAATTCAGACCCTCATCATCATGCACCTCGACTATTGTTAGTGCCTCCCTCCTAGTTGGTCTACCTGCCTCCAGTCTCTCCCCACACTCCAAGCCATTCTTTACACAGCTGCCAAACTGATTTTCCCAAAGCACGTACCTAGACATACTGCTTCCCTACTCAGTAAATTCTAGTGATTTCCAATGACCTCTAGGATTAACTTTATACTCTTCTGTTTAGCATTTAAAGCTTTTCAGAACCTTACCTTCTCCTACCTTTCCACTCTTTATGCATATTATTCCCCTCCATGTACTCTAAGGTCGAGCCATATTTATTGTTCCTTGCACATGACACTCCAGCTACCATCTCCATTCTCTCTACTGGTTATCGACAGATTATAAACATGCCTATTTATAATCTCCCTTCTCACCTTCACTTCTTGGAATCCCTGATTTCCTTTGAGACTCAGGTACCACCTAAGGTAGGAAGTCTTTCTTGGCCCTCCCAGCTTCTAGTGTCTCTCCAAGTTTACTTTATAACTACATTTTATATGCATTTTCACATATTATGTCCCCAGTTTGAATATACATTTGTTGAGGGCAGGCACTGTTTTGCTTTCTTTCTTCTTTGTATGCTCAGAGTTTCTCACATTGAGCACTAATCATGCAGTGGATGCTTAATAATACCTGTTGATTTAGCTCTGCTTGTTAATCTAGATAGTTATTAACCATTCCTTTAATAATACGGTCTATAATTTTGCTAGGAATGAGAGCCAAATTTGTTGAGCTATATTTTACAGTTTCTACTTTCTTCCATTTTTCAGAAGTCAGAACATTTGCCCCTTGCCAATCCTTCATTACCTTGCCCATTCTCCACAATCTATTAAAGATCACTCACAGTAGTTCAACAATAACATCTGATAATTTTTTCAGTGCCTGAAGATGTATTTCATCTCGCCTGGGTGACTTAATCTCATCAACTAAGTTATCTCTCACTATATTTTTCTATTGGATATCAGTTTCCTAGGAGCCTTATTTTTTCCGACCTTTCCAGTCCAGGCAGAGAAACAAAAACCTCATTAAGAATTGAGAAGTAATATTTTCTCTCTGTCCTCCACTATCATCGATCCCATCTGTTCTAAGCATTGGTCCTATCCCTTCTTGATCTTTCTCTTTTTTGTCAATATAACTTCGTATCTTTTGCTTTTCTCATCCATTTCAACTCATTCTGAATTTTAGCACTCCTGACCCTAGCGTTATGGTATTATTCCAGACTTTTTTAATTCATTCTGTGTTAAGTGTAAAGGTCATTTCATAATTTAAGCTGGCTAGTTCATTCTCTATGGCTCCAAGAAGCAGTAGCATGCAAAGCAGCTACACCCCAGTAAAACTGTCTTAGCACTCAGGCTAAACCAGGTTGAAGGTAACCAACAGGTCTCAACCCCAACAGTGAGTTAGAGGGATGTCTGCCCCAAGCATGTGAAGACTTTCCCTGGCAGAATAAGCAAATGAGAACAATTTGTTCCAAAGGCCACGAAGACAGTTTAAGCAGGCACTGTGGAGTGCTTAGAGCTTGAACAGACATTAAAGATGTCAAGGTCATCCACTGCATCCCACGATATGGCCAGTCATCTTGACTTTTGTCTTGCATTTGGACTTCGATGACTCTGGAAGAGAGAGTAAAGCTGATGACTTTGTGCAACTCTGTCTCACTTAAATGCAGTTCACATGGGAATCATGACATCATTCCATGATGTCAATGGTCCTACTTGAAAACAAAGAACAAACAACAGCATTCCCTGCGCATCCACATTATTCTCTTCAGATAGCTCCTCTTTTTCTTTCTTATCTGAATCCTGAGGCACATGAGAGGTTTAAGTGACTTGGCCAGGATTTCAAAACCAGCATGTGTTAGAGATGGCACTTGAATCCAGGTCATCTTTACTCCAACTCCCTATCCACCATGCCAGGTCACCTCTGAATGCAAAATGAATGACAGGATATGTGTTTCAAGAGACCTACATCATACTGGACAACTCCAATTATAAGTGCTATTTCCTAACACATCTTCCTAACATTTGGAAAGACTACGTGGTAATCCCATTAGGCCTTTTGTTTGTGAGGGCTCTGAGAATTGTTTATTTTTACATGTTCAGTTATTGGAGCAGACCTCCTGATTTTCTAGCTGGGTTTATTCATTTTTAATAACCTACTTAGCACTTCCCACTTCAAGAGATACATTTCCTTTGCTGCTCATTTACCACCTTCTCACAGTTACAGGGGTGGGAGAGAAGAAACATCCAGGTGGACTTGTGAGTTGTTTTTCTGTAATCAGTAACCAGTTTATCACCTTCAAGCAGATAACCAAACTGCCAGACAGGCTGCGCACCTGCTTCCCCTTCCTTCTCACGTATCAGTGTTGGCTTGGTGCCAAGGAGATCCTTTATCTGCCAACAATAGTCTCTGACACCTCTCCATTGACCAGTCCATCTTCCCTCATCCTGAATAATCTATTTTCTTAAATCAACATTTTTTTCTGCCTGCCAGCTCTGGCAAAGGTGGAGGTGCCTTCTTCTGACTCTGCTGATAGAAACTTCCCACAGGAAACCCTTGGTGAGTTAGCTCTCACCTGAAACTTATACTCCGATGCTTTGCTGTTGTTGTTTGTCCTTCCTTCTCGAAGAGGACCAAGACATCAGGAAGATGATGCCATGACTTGCAAACAAAATGGGTTTAAGTGAGGGAGGGCTATGCAAAACCACCAGCTTCACTTTCTCCTCTGGGGCCATTTGGGTCCAGTGGCAAGATATAAGTCAGAACCACTGGACATGGCCCCCACTCAGATGCTTTAGTCACCTAGGACAAATAGACCTTTGCTAAGAAACATCCAGCAGGGGGCACCAGAAAAAAAAGCTCTCAAATGACGTTTGGTTTAGTGACATACAGTGTATTAGCAAAATATTAACTCATCCTCCTATGGGGTCCAAGGATATAAAGCTGATGGCCACCTTAGAGATCATCTAGTCCAGGGTCTCTTAACCTTTTTTTCTTGCATCATGGCCCCCATAGCATGAGATCCCTTCTCAGAATGTTTTTTAAATAACTGAAGGAAATACTAACGTTCAGTTAGAGGTTAGCAGAAATAAAGATGTAATTTTCTTTCCCATCCAAGTTCACAGAGCCCCTGAAATTTGTCACATAGACCTTAGATCAAGAACCATTGGTCTTATTCGAGTCCTTATTTTTAAGATACTAAAGCCCCACAAAAAAGTAATAGAAAGAGATCTTTACTAGTACAAAAACGTGGCCACAGCTATTCAAATTTGCACTATTCAAAGTTATAACTATGTAAAATGTAATCATTGGTTCCAGCCCAGTGGAAATCTGCAGTGTGAATTCAAGGGGATTCATAATTTGTGCTAATCAGGATCTAGCTATGCTGTAGAAAACAAATGATCTCCCAGGTTTTGCTTGAAGACCTCTGGAGACAGAGAACCCATTATGTTCTGGAGCAGCCTATTCTACCTTTAGGGCACCTAGGTGGCACAGTAAACCTATAATAAAATGCTATTCTTTCCAGCAACTTGGTTCAGTATGGATTTGTTACATAATAGTTCTAGTAAATTTCTTAGAATATTTTGATTTTACAAAAAAAAAAGGGTGGGGGTCTATTTTGACCAGGCCAGGAGTCAGGAAGACTCATCTTCCTAAGTTCAAGTCTGGCCTCTGACACTTACTAGTTGTATAACCCTGGGCAAGTCACTTTACCCTGTTTGCCTCAGTTTCCTCATCTGTAAAATAAGAAGGAAATAGCAAGCCACTTGGCAGTATCTCTGCCAAGAAAACCCCAAATAGGGTCATAAAGAGTCAGACATGACTGAAAAGAATGAAGGACAAATTCTACATTTAGATGGTTCCAATTCTTAAAAAGTTTTTCCTTACCTAAATCTGCCCCTTTTAAACTTCTACCCATTGCCACTGGTTCTGTCCACTAGGATCAAACAAAACAAGTCTAATCTCTCTTCCATAGCCTTTCAAATACTAAAAGATATCTATTATCATCCTACTTACCCCCCCATTAAATTTTCTTCTTTCTAGGATAAAATCCCCAAATCTGACAAATGGTCCTCCCCTGGCATAACCTGGAGGCCCTTTATCGTTCTAGTCACAATCTTCTGAATGCTTGCCAATTTTTCAATATACTTCACATGTTTTTTTTCAGGGCTGCTCGTCCACTTCTGGTATCTACCTGGCACTCACTTCTCACCTGTAGCTCCAAGGATCTGTAGCATGCACAGTGGCCACATTCCAGTAAACCATGTTGGCAGATGGGCTAAACCAGGTTGAGGGTAACCAACAGGCCTCAAACCCCTGTCAGTGAGTTAGTGGGGTGTCTACAACAAGCATGTGAACTTCCCCTGGCAAAATGGGCAAATGAGAACAACTTGTTTCAAAGGCTGTGAAGGTGGTTGAAGCAGGTGTTGTGGAGTGTTTAGCTCTTGGCCAGAAATTAAAGGTCATCCAGCACATCCTGGGCCATCACCAGTCGTCTTAACTTTTGTCCTGTCATTGGACTTCAATGAATCTGGAAGAGAGAATAAGAATGGTAACTTTTTGCAACTCTACTTCACTTCGATTCACTGCAAATCAAGACCTGACCCCAATGGTCCTCTTCCAAAACAAAGGACGAGCAACATACTTCACAGTGTCCTAAATGAAGGAAGTGATAGTCCTGTTATATTCTGCCCTGATTCTGGTTACATTTTGGATTTGGTGTATATAGATTTTATTCTTTTAATTAAGTCTTTAATTGGAGTTTATTTCAAAGCTCAATGGTTTAAATAAATCTAAATTTAAGATTTTTTTTGTTGTGAGGTAATACATTATCCCTCTTGTGGGATAAAAATCTATTCTTTCCAGCAACTTGATTCAGTGTGGATTTATTATATAATAGTTCTAGTAAACTTCTTAGATTTTACTTCCTTGAGTTACACTTCTTTGAGTTTTACTTCTTTACAACTTTGACTCTCTAACTTCTTAGATTCAACTTCTTTGATTTTACAAAAAAAAAAAAGAAGGGTCTATTTTCACCCACATGCACTCCTTAATCTAATTGTAATCCATCTATACTAGTCATCACTAATTAAGAAGGGGAAGTTAAGCTTATAAGTCAATAGCTTCTAAAAAATCACAAACAAGTAGCTCCTTCATGGTAGTTAACATTATAAAGATTAAAGTATATTTTAAATGGGAAATTATAGACCTAAGTGTATTAAAAATTTTTAACACAATTTAAATAGCAATCTATTAATTTAATTCATGACCTGGGGCTACTTGCTTAACTTCTCTGACCTTCAGGTTCCCCACCTATAAAATGGGGATAATGATACTTTTTTATGAGAGCATGATGAGGTGTAATTAAACCTCCCAACGCTTTCAAAATTCTTGGATGGAGGTCATCATGTTGGCATAGAGAATTAACCACAGCGAAATATTCACTGAATACTTCCCATGTACAAATCACATAATACTCTACAAATCTTAACATACGGTACACATGTGAGATACAGTGGTGATAGTGATGGTGGTCGTTACGTACTGTGAACTTTGGAAGATACAAAGAGGTAGAAGTTATTCTGCTTGTCTCTGGTTGAAGATAACAAGCAGTGTGGCCAAGTGGGAAGGGCATGGGATTTGGAGTTAGAAGACCTGGGTCTAAATCCCAGATCATCTGCTTTGCCTATGAGACCTTAGGCAAGACATCTTCTCCAGGCCTAAGTTTTTCCCTTTATACAATGACACAATTGGATGTGATCTGTAAGGCCCCTTCTGGTTCTTAATCTGTGATCAGATAATTACCTATGGTAAATATTGGATATCATGTTCCTAAGGCACAAGTCTAACCATTTCACTCCAAGGCTCAAAAGCCTTCAGTGTCTCCCTATTTCCTCTTGAATAAAATACAATCTCCTTAGTCTGACATTCAATGCCTTCCAGAATCCAGCTCACCTTTCCAGCCTTATTTCATACTCTTTCCTTTCACACATCCTAAATCTCCAGACTATACCACTATGTCTCAGATGCCACCTGCTTCCATTCTTGCAGATTCCTTCTCCCATTGGTGACTTCTTCCCAACCTCCATTTTAGGGAAAGGCCCTAGACCTACCATCCTTCATTCTGTGAATTTAGTCACCATGCCCCTGCCTGATACCTCCGCCTGCTTTTCAGCTTTCTTTTTACAGGTTATCTTCACTTACGTTGGATTGTAAAGTCCTTAGAGGCAGTGACTGTCTTTCTACTTTTATTTGTATCCCGAGCATTTAGCTGGGGATAGTGCTTGGCATGTAGTAAGGGTATAATAAATACTTACTAGCTGACTAACTACGTATTCCAACAAACTCATCTATTCACTGCTCCCCAAATTTAACATCACATAATGCATCGCTCTCATAAGCTACCCCCCATACCTAGAAAATATACTCTGCCCATCTCTGACTTTGAGATGTCTTATGTTTCTTTTCTTCTTGGGTGCCGTGAAGCTTTCTCTGAACCAACCACTTCTAATGTTCTCATTCACTTCAAATTATTTTTTATTTCCTTATCAGTGTACACGCTATATCTCCTCCTAAGCCAGAATATAAGCTCCTTGAGGGCAGACTATTTTATTTTTGTCTTTGTGTAACTGGTACCTAGCACAGTGCCTTGGCCTAAAAAGGAGTTTAAGAAATGTTTGTTTAATTGAATTGAATTGAATGAGAGAATGGAAAGAAAAATATATGTATATATATGTGTGTATATATATACATATTTTATGAAATAACATAAAGGACCATACTGAAGTTGTGAATTATTAAAGAGTTCTTTTTAAAAAAGATTATAGTTTAACAAAATCCCTTTAGAAGCTTGAATGATATCTTCCCTCTCCAAAGGATAACTTTAGTTTTGTGTTGGAAAGGTTTGGCAATAAAATATTGAACATTTAAATTTCTTAGTGAATAGAACATTGCAGGCAGCTACCCACCTAAGATGAGTAGATTTCTTCTAGGCAAGTAGTAAAGAATGCCAACTTCCCTTTTTCTGACACCTATCTATCCTCTGAGGAAGATTGGAAGGATATAATGAAGAAAGGCTAGTATATTTCTGCATTTATCTGCTGAACGATTCTAGTCTACCATGATCAAGGTACAAGGCCATGACTAGGGATTTGGGTACCCAGGACAAATTCAATTAGGGGTAGGGTTGTGATGATGGTGATGGTGATGATGATGGTGGTGGTGGTGATGATGATAAACATTTATATATGTTATGTCATTTGGTCATCACAATAATCATGTGGGTTAGGTGCTCATATTAACCTCATTTTATAGATGAGAAATTAGGATGAGAGATGTTAAGTGGTTTGCCTAGAGTTACACCACTAGTAAGTATCTGAGGCAGGATTCAAATTTAAGTCTTTCTAATTCTATGTATAGAAGACAGTCCACTTTGGTTAGGTACAATGGTGCCAAGAGAAGTGCTGAGAAGGAGGTAGGCCTTGAGATCGAGGTAAGATGTTCAAAGTGGTGTCTCAAAGAGCTTAGCAAAGTGCTTCGTCCATAACGGGTCCTTAATTAATGCTCGTTCTCCATTCCCCCATCCTTCAAGATGAAGACAATGAGCCATAATAATGGCATAGGGAGGAAAGTCGACGCCCCGCCCCTGGGATGTCAGCACCCCAAGATGAAGTTTCAACCATCTCAGCCTAGTTATAGCTCTGTCCAATTATCTGGAGCAGGTAACCCAAACCCTGCTGGTGTTCGTGGAAAAGGAAAGGACTCCTGGGACTTTCTAACTTCATACTAATCGCCCTTGTAAGAGCATAGAGTATTGGGTTTGGGCCTTGGGACTTTAGAAATCATTCTAATCCAATCCCTTCATTTTACAAGTAAAGAATCAGGCTGAGAGAGAAAGAGAGAGAGAGATCAAGCGCCTTGTCCTAGGTTATACAGCCAGAGTCAGGGCTGAGACCCAGATGACCAGGCTTCTCATCTAATGCTCTTGTACTCTATCACACTCTCTTTTGACTCGTTGTGTATCCTTGGACATTTTAAAGAACTTTTCTTTTTAAGCTATCTGATTAAAACTTATTTGAACATTCTTGTTTACATGCTCTTTTGTGAGAACAAACTGAAAATATACCTCTTCTCATGCAAAATGCAATAAATTAGTTGGCAGCTGCCAAAGCACACAAAGGTAGGAGTTGTCTAAGCTACTCTACACCATTGTAAATGAGCAGCACATTTTAAGAGGAAAATTATAGGCCTGAATGTACAAAAGCAAGTGTGATCAGCCCTTCCTGTAACTCCTGGATAGTTTTCAACACCACTAGAGTTAACTAGGCATTCTGTTACCACCCAAGCTCTTCATATAATTTGACTCACTCAGCTCCCATGAGTCCCAAATTATGAAAGCATCAACCTCCACTTTGTAGAAGGAAAACCTAATACTGAGAAGAAAGATGGGTTTTCTCAAGCATCAAAGCCTCATAACAAGAAATCCACATCATTATCTGGGAATAGCATGCACAAGTACCCTAAATTCAGGCCATTACCCACTCTCATATTTGGGGTGATTACATTTCTTTTATGAACAAAATTCATTTACAAATTGGAATGAGGGGGACCAATTTATAATGCTCCCCAATTTTAAATTTTCCACAAGAGATTCAACAAACATTTCCACCTTCCTTTTTTAAGATGAAAATTCTACTTCACTGAAATAATTCAAATGTGGCACTATTTTATTCGCTCCAAATAGTATGCTTAGTATAGGTTGTATTCAGTTTTCACTACGCAAATGATCTGTGATTTCTTAAAGGTGGGGAACTTGCAGGGTGGAAAATCATGCCAACATTGAGAATTCAGAAGGTCCACTGTCTCAATTTTAGGGAGTTGCTTGAAGCACCAGAGGTTAAGTGACTTGCTCAGGGTCATTACCTGATAAGTCTTAGAGATAGGATTTGAACTCATATCTTTTACCCTAAAAGCCTAGCATAATAATAATAATAAATATGTAGTGCTTTAAAGTTTATAAAGCACTTTCTATATGTTACCTCATTTGACACTCTCAACCACCCTGTGATCTGGTTGCTATTACTATTTACAATGCCTACAGCAGAATTTGAACTCAGTTGTTCCAAATGCCAAGTCTACTACTGTCTGCCTACTACACCACCTAGCTGCCGCTATCTACTTTATCAAGTGTTTATTATTTATTATTCATCTACCCACTGTGCCACCTAGCTGCCCCTTTTTGTTGAATTTTCAAGGATGTTTTGAGGTTTGTATTATAGGGACCTGTGGTCTGTTAGTTCATGAAAGATAGCAAGCTTCTGATGTGTCATTCTAATTACCGGGTTGTGTCTTTCTCAGTGTTTGGTAGGTGCTAAAATGTTGCACAATTGTTGTGTGTTACACAGTTTCTACTGTTTCTCTGCATGATCCACACTGGTGAGCAAACCTGTTCTCCTTAAGAATAAGCCTTCTAACTGATAAAATTTTTTATTTCACTTTTGAATTCTTTTACACTATTCCTGATTATTCCACGTAAGGTGAAATTAGAACTATTTGAAAGACAGACAAAAATCTAGTACATCAATAACCAGGGATTTTGTTTTTGTTATACTATTTTCAAGGAATAACCTTTCTAGGGAGAGAATTTGGAACTCAGAGTTCTAAAAACAAATGTTAAAAAAATTGTTTCTATATGCAACTGGGAAATAAGATATATAGGCAATCGGGTATAGAAATCTATCTTGTCCTACAAGAAAATAAGGGGAAAAGGGATAAGGGGAGAGGGGTGGGGTGATAGAAGGGAGGGCAGACAGGGGAAAGGGGCAATCAGAATACATGCCATCTTGGGGTGGGGGAGGGTAGAGATGGGGAGAAAATTTGTAACTCAAAATCTTGTGGAAATGAATGTTGAAAACTAAAAATAAATTTTAAAAAATGGTTTAAAAAAAAGAACGATGCTCCTATGATTTCTGATGACCTGATCCTGAATTGCCACCATAAACCCCTCAGTTTCTATAAATAAATTCATATAACTCAATCATTTGTTCAGTGCTTATTTGTTGACTTATTATTGGTTGAGATCATGTGGAATTTGCCCATTGAGACCTTTTGATTCCACTCTTACATCTTAGTGATTTCATAAGATTCTATCCAAAAGTAAAAATATTCTGGCTTGCCTTCAACAAATCCAACAACATGTACCTATTGTCAGCCTTTATTATTGCTTGGTGATGTGATATCTGCTTATTCCAACAGCTTTTATATAAGTTTACATAGGATTATATGTACATACATGTAACCTAGAGCATCTAAATATGGGCTTTGAGAACATCTGTCAAATCTCTCTTTTTTTGATGAGAAAGTATTAATATTTTTATTTCTGCCTTAGGGTGATGGGACCTGTGTTTAATTAATATTGAATGGGTTTTTGTTTACATACTTCTCATCTTTGTTCACAGTTCTTAAAGTATATTTTAAAACTGGTATTACATCAATGTTCATTATTTTTAATATGTTCTTCCCCTGGGCTTCAATTTCAGGCTGCCGGTATCTCCTGACATGCACACCCACAGCTTTCCCATTGACACCTTTATACTCAAGCCTGGAGGAGATCAGGACATTTTAAGAAATTACCTTCTTCTATTATTTAATTTCAACCTCCAGATTTAAGCTCAAAGCCTTCATCCTCCATCTTTTCTTAGTGTAATAGGTAGCTAATAATAAATTAACATTTATACAGCATTTACTATGGGCCAGACACTGTGCTAGGCAATTTACATATATTATCTCAATTGATCCCCATAACAATCTTGGGAAGTAGGTGCTATTATCATCCCCATTTTAAAATTGAGGAAACTGAGGCTGCCAGAAGAGTTTTTGACATCTATCATAAAGAATATTTCTTGATAGCTATCCCATTTTTCTAATGTTTTTCATTTTGTTTTATTTTGTTTTACCATAGCTACAACTGCCATATATATGGTTGCATGCAGGTTTTACAATATTTTTTGTTGGGTTTTTTTTAGTCAAATAGTATGAGAGAATATATTCATTACAGTGGTTCTAACAAAATTTACTCTGCTCTGGTAAAGTTGATCTGCTAGTCAAGCCAACAAGCCAATGGCATTTGTTAAGTTTCTGCTACGTACCAGGTATGATGCTAAGTGCTGTGGATACAAAGAGAGGCAAAAACCTATCATTGCCTTCAAGGAGATCACAGTCTAAATAGGGAAGACATGAAAACAAGATGTGTACAAATAAGATATGCAAAGGGCAAATCAAAAATAATCTCAGGAAGGAAGGCACTAACGCTGAAGAGGACTGGAAAGAGGATTTTGCAGAAGGTAGGATCTTAGTTTGTGCCATTGTATCAACAAGGCAATGTTGCCTTGCTGATACAGCCATTAAACTCAAAAGCAGCTAATGTCTTGGGCCAGATTTAAACTCATGTTTTCCTGACCCCAGGCCCAGGGCTCTATCCACTGTACCACCAGCTGCCTCAGAAGCAAGAATATAGAGAGGACTCAGAAACATTATATGAACTGACCAGTCACACAGCTATGAAGTACCAAAGGTGGGATTTGAACCCAGGTCTTCCTGATCTCTCTCTCCACTACTTTACCACACTTCTTTATCATATAAGGAAAATGAATTTAAAATTCTGAGGAAGTACACTAAATTAGAGAAGGACTGGCTGGCAAAAGTTACAGATAGACTTCTGATGTTCCAAGGAAACCAACAAGAATATGATATTTCTAAAAGATACCATCAGTTCAAATTTAGCTTCTCTTGAACTCTCCATGAAGCAAAAAAAGTCAAGCACATTTAAAATATCTAGATACTACTGGGCAATTACTCCCAATGACATCAGAAAAGAAGAAAGTTCCTACATATCCCAATATATTAATTTTTTAAGGCGCCTGTTATAATAGCAAAAAACTGGAAACAAAATAAATTGCCACTGTTTAGGGAATGGCATTACAAATTGTTTTATATGAGTATAGTGGACTAATTATTGTGTTGAAAGAAATGATAAATATGAGACATCTAGAGAATCATGGAAATACTTGTATGAACTAAGGCAGATAAAAAAAACAGAATCAAGACATGATGACAATAATGTAAACAGAAATAATACACTTTAAAGACAGATTACTTCTATGACCAGTATTGACTCCAAAGGATCATAATAACAGCATGCATTTATATAGGGGTTTTAGGTTTACAAAACGCTTTACAAATATTATCTCATTTTATTCTCAGCAATTCCTTGAGGTAGGTGCTATTAATAACTTCATTTTACAAATGAGGAACCTGAGATAGACAGCAGGTAAGTGACTTGCCCACAATCACACAGAATTCCTTGACTGCGGTTCCAGCGTTCTATTCTGGGATCTGCCTATCTCCTACTGTGCTACCAGCCTGCTAAAACACACCTTCCTCTTTTCAGTACAGAGGGAAGGAGATTGTGGGTGCCACATCCTATATACACTGACTTAAAAGATTGTTGTGTTGGTTGGTTTTGCTTATATATTTTTCTGTGTAACAAGGAAGAGCTTTGGGGGGAGGGGGCAGATAAAAATAGGAGAAACCTGGTATAAAAAACAAAAGGCATCAGTAATACTTTTTAAAGAAAAAGAAAAAAATCAAGCATGGGGGACCCTCTCTATTTGTTAAGATAAATCCTCTAGAATATCACGATACAGCTGGAACACATTTAAAAATCCCCTACTAATCAGGGGCCATGTTTTATCTTTATCTCTCCCCAGAACCTTGTATAGTGCTTGGTACCTGATTTTGGATTGATGGTCCAAGCCACAAATAGCAACAAGAGAGATTAGGATCTATAGTCTTGATGCCCCCATCACTATTTACTTATAGCCCTGACTTCTTGGGTTGATGCTAGACATGGCAAATATTTGAAACCATATGTTTTATGTTTATATTTCAAGGATTTTCTATAGGAATAACTGAACATGTGAGTAGTATGATCTTGTGAGGAGTAACATCAAAAAAAAGTCTAGACACCAGCAGTATTGCAGGCCATCAGATAAATTGGCCAACTCCCCAGGTTTGGGAAAATTACTCAGGTGCTACAACGGAAAGGATCCAAAGAGCAATCCTGCTCTTACTAGCTAAGGTTTTGTGGGAGACCTCATATTTGACACTTGCCTATTTTATCACATTGGTCAGATTTATTTACTTTAAGCTCCATAAATAGTTTTTTTCTTAAACCCAGCTCACTCAGGCACATGTGCTATCTCCCCATCCCAGTCTGTAGCCAACAAACAGAAAACTGAGAAATCAGTTCTAAATGCCTATTTGATCTCTTCTAAAATGAAAGTTTGGTGCATCATTCATTTCAAATTCCAGAGTCTAGGCAACTTCTAGCTGGGAAGAAAAAAAAGCATCTCATAAGCCAAGCAATCCTGTGTGGCAGTGGGGTGTTAATTATTGCATGGAAACAAACCTTTCAGGAGTTGCTTGATATTTCTATCCCTCACTCGATATGTTGCATGAAGCCAACCAGGTCCATGGAGATGGCACTCATTTATTCCATTCCTCAGCCAAGAATTTACTCTCCAAAGGACAGTAAATTATCTTTCTGTGGTGGCAACCCTTCCTGGCATTAAAACTCTATCTATGAAGGTGGCATTAATGCATAGGTAAGATCCAGGGTTTAACTACTGCAGAATTTCCAAATGGCTCTGAGCAGCCTCATCAATGGGCACCCTGTCTGTTTGGCTGACTGGCTCTGGGATGTGTTTTTTAAATCTTCATGTCTGGTCACGTCCCTTTGGTCTAGATTGTAAGCTACAAAGATTCAAGGTCTATACATAAAATTAGAATGTTTCCTAACAAGAAATAAACTGAGTTGGTTGCCTAAAAATGTATACCTATACTCACCCTGTGGAAAATCTTCTTAGTCTGATATGGGGTTGGGGGAGGGAGACACTGCTTTTATGTGGCATTTGTAAAATACCAAAGAGCCATGCTTATCAAGTCTTCTCTCTCTCTCTCTCTCTCTCTCTCTCTCTCTCTCTCTCTCTCTCTCTCTGTCTCTCACACACACACACACAAAGTTTAAAAAAAAAAGCTAAAACAACAGCTCCACAAATGAACACTAATGTGGTATTCATGTTTTTCTTTCCTAGCAACAACAAATCACACAGATTACAGATCAAGAAAGTAATACAGGTTATCTATGAGCCTCTAATGCAATTTTTTTTTTGGTCTGCCTATTGCATAAGGGTCTCCTCCAGGTTTCTTCTTGCCACTTTTTGTTTTCTTCCACAAAAGACTCTTCCCTATTTTGTGGATGAGACCCTCCCAGGATTACCTTGTACTCTGAGGAAGAGGGTCAAGGGGCAAATCCACAAAACGACAGAGATTATAAATGACCTGCCTGAGAACCAGTCCCTAGCTGCCCCCTCAGGAATTATCTGAGCTGAAGCAGAAAAGCCTCTTTCTGCTCTTTAAACTCCAAACTGTCACCCCCAAAATGGGTCTGCCAGCCTTCAAGAGTTTAACAATAGTAAGAGCTGAAGTCTGCCATGTGATTAAGTGGTAAATTTTTGAGCTTACAACCCTGCTCGTATTAGTCAAAGTGTCTGAAGTTTGAAAAAAAAACACTCTTTGACTACACAAAGGTATCCTCCTCTGTACATGGCTGGCAGCCAGGGAACATTTCTGATGCCAGCACTAGCTTCAGTACCATTTACCCCAGCTGCAGAAGTGGAGGAAGCCATCAACCTCCTTGTTCGAAGTGAGGAAAGAGGGTGGTCTGCCCAGCAGCAAGTACAAGAGAAGCTAACGGAGCTCCTTGCCAACTCTTCCCTGAATACTTGGCTTTGTGGGAAATGTTTTTTTCCCACCAGCTGTAAGATACCTGGATGCCAACTGATAATTCCAAGCAATTGGAACAAGATCTTAAGCCACTTGATCTCAAGCTTGACAACAGGGACTCTCAGAGATCCAGAGAGACCTGGGCTACTTCCAGCTTTGGATTTCCCTAGCTCTGAAAATAATAACTAAAAGGAAAATTCATACACAATAAAAAGGACACTAAAAACCTGAGCTATAAAATGGATTTTTAAAAATTATTTTTAATATTTGGTTTTCTTTTCTTCCTCTATGTGTATGCACTGATAACTACTAAGAGAGAAATCTGACTTTCCTTGCAGTGTCCCAACCACCATTAAGACTTTTAAGACCATTCAAATGCTCTAATCTCATAGCTGAGTGGTGATAGCTCTTCACTTGTCAAATCTATCTCTTTTCAGTTAGGCCTACATGAAATAGTCCTCCTAGATCCTGCCACCTCGTACCTCCCCCAGCCACTGACCATGACTGCTCGACTAAGACCTGAAGAAACTAGTAAGAATATATGAAATAGGAGCAGGGGATCAAAATTCTACTAACAATTATTTTTTGGGGTTAAAAGAATCTTTTTAAACTTTTCTTGGGATTTGGGAGATGAAATGGGACAATTTTTTTCTTTTGGTAAATGTGTGTATGTGTATTTTCCACTCCTACCCCAATTAATATAATTAATAGAACGTAATCTCACTATGAGTAAACATTGTTTCATTTTTTTTGTATTCATATCCCCAGTGCCTAGCATAGTGTTTGACACTCTTAAATACTTGCTAACAGGTTGATTAAAAGGCATATAATCAAAGAAGACCTAGACAAATCAATTGAATCAATAAATCTATCAAAAAAGCAAACTAGTCCTTAATCAGTTTGAGAGGAATAAAATGCTTTGATCAGAAGATAAAGAGAGGCAACATTACACAGGAAATTTCTCCTGAATGATGGAAAGAATTAGACACACCTTTGGGTCTATGTATAAATCAGCAAGTTAGTTTGAATACAATTGGTCCAATGACAATCTAATCTAATGGTAGAGTTCTAGCCAAGCCCCTAAGAGGAAATTGCTTGGAAGGAGAAAAGAATCTTTCTCTCTCTGTTCAACAGATCCTAAGATTCCATTAAAGATCCCACCAATGACCAGAGTTAGTGCCAGAGTACACCAGAGCCGGAGTCAGGAGATAACCAAGCAGCAATTTTGAGATGGACATGCCAAATTGATCTTTAATACATCTATTTCTCCCCTAATAGTGGGTTTATTGCCATCTCTGGAGGCCCTGTGGCCAGATAGCTGAGTGAGGCCTTCAGAGATGGGGGCTCATTTGTCCAAGGGCTTATAGTTCAAAAACTTCTCAATCAGATCCATGTGTGCCAGCAGCATCTGGCAGCAGCAATATTGCTAAAGGCCCCATGCGTCCAGGGTGTCTCCCTCAGTGTACTCCGCCTAGAGCAGCCCCAGGTGGGCCTCCCACTTGTTGCCCACAATCTTGCCACACGTGAAGCAGCGTACCAAGATAATCATGGTGAAAGGGAAGAGACGGTGGCACTGGCAGCACATGGTTTAAATACTATGCCATGTGGGGAGCCGGCCCAACAGAGCAACTTGTCCACCACTGATAACATACCCTTCAGCGAATTTCATGAAGACTTCATAAAGGAAAAAGAGAATTTCCACTAACTGGGAGTTGTGAGGTTATTCTTTATCCAGATGCGGGCCTCACCATCATCAGACTCTACGTTTGAGTCCACAGTCCTTAGGCGACGTTGTGTATGCAGGAGAAAGAGTGTTCCATATTTGGGGAAAATATTTTGTACTAACTCTTCTTGTTATATTTTCTTAGCAAATAACCTTTCATAAAAGCTGATTGAGGTCATTGGCTGATAATCAACGGGAAAAAACACCAAAGTGCAACCATGTTAGAAGCCACAACCCCTCAGGGTTACCTCTGGAACCCAAAGGGGATGAGTAGTCAGCATTCCCTCCAAGAACCCCACCTTCTGTTGGTGGAATGGTGGGACACATAACTTGAACTCCAAGCTTCTTGACTCATCACCTGTGTGGCCTTGGGCAAACCCCGTGATTCCCCCAGGCCTCAGTTTCCTCATCTGTAAAATGAGGGGTTTAGATCAGGTGACCTCTGAGGTCCCTTCCAGATCTGCATCTATGACCCTATCATTGAAGAAGACTTTAAACTTACATCATAGAGCAGATTTACAAAACTGGATCAAAAGTAAAAGATACCCTCCAGCCTAGAAAGGTCTAAAAATAACACCTTTCCAGTGATTTCTGTTACTTCTTTTAAGATCAGTGTTGGAAATTTCACTTTCATTAAGAGAACAGAAGTGATCACAGACTGTTTTTAAAGGAAGGCAATCTGGGGACAGCTAGGTGACTCAGAGGATAGAGCACTGACCCTCGAGTCAGGAGGACCTGAGTTTAAATGCAGTTTCAGGCACTTACTAGCTGTATGACCCTGGGCAAGTCACTTAACCCTGATTGCCTCCAAAAATATAAATAAATAAAAAAATTTAAAAGGCAATCAAGCATGATTCCCAAATAAAAGTCAATAAATCAAACAGACAAACCAAAAAACCCATTTATTAAGTGCTAACTATGTGCAGGCACCGTACTAGGATCACAAAGTCAAAAAGGGAGAAAAGGGAATGACCCTTGGCAGGTGGAGATCCTTCACTCTAATTCCTGGAGAGGATGGCATTCACTTCCTGCCAAGGGATAGTTCTCTGCGCCTGATCATTCAGCAGACTTATGGATCACTGAAGAGATTCTTTCTTCAACACCACCCAGTACTTATGCCTGGGCCCCAGGCAACCATCCATAAATCTACACTGCACTATACGAGCTGTATCTCACATGTGTCTGGCACATTTTTCCTGTTTCCTCCTTTGGTATCCTTCAACATGTTTCCTACAAATCTAGCAACAACTTTTGTTTTTTAATGCCCCATTAGAAAGCACATTAAATGTCCTTAAGCAACTCCCTTTATGATCAAAATCTGGGGCAATTCAACCCCTAGTCATAGGGGTGTGTACAGGGTGTGCTAACTATGCCCAGGCACACCCACCTCTCATGCAACAGGGTTGTCCGTGATCCAGAGCATTCTGGGAACAAAGGCTTCTTTCTCAGTCTCTTGGATCCCCTAGTTGCTTCAGTTATTTCTATTTCTTTACTCTGTTTACTACATTCTCCACTTTTAGGAGGCTATGATGTAGGAGGAAAAAGGAGACACATCTAGTGACTCAGTCACCCTCCAGTCTTGGGCTTTTCTAGAACTCTCTTCCAAACTGTCTTTGCAGCAGCAACCTCACCCATTCTGGTGATGCTACTGCTTAGTGCAATCTAATTCCCATCCAGGTCAGGCAGGCTCTCTGCCCTCCTCCTCACCACTAGAGGCCCCCACTACTGCCCCAGGACTACAGCCAGCTACGACCAGGTCAAGAAAAAAAATCATGTAAGCATTTTTCCCCTGTGGCCTATATGTGTGTATGTGTATGTGTGTGTGTGTGTGTGTGTGTGTGTGTGTGTGTGTGTGTGTGTGTATGTGTGTACTGTGCTCTGAACATTAGGCACAAGTCTGCCAGAAATGTTTTTTATTCATTTAGCATTATTCTACATCTAGGAATTGCTTGCTTAGAGAGAGAAATGTCCAAAATCATATAGTTACTTTATGCTCTTGGACATCTTTCTGCCCTAAGACAAATTGAAGTAACATGTATAGGAATTTTGAATAAAAAAAGGTCACATGTCACCTTCTAGCCATGTTTTTAAAACAGTAACGTGTTTTGTTAAAATCCAGTTTTGGAGTCAACAAACAATAGTCTCTTGATCTTCAGCTAAAATGACTAGAGCCACTGAATTCCTTCCTTGATCACTCCCCTCAAGGATTGAAAAGGCTTCCTTCCTGTGATCAATATCTTAATCCTTTCTGCAAGGTTTGAAAGGGCTTCCTTCTATATGATCAATATCTTAATCCTTTCTGAATGGAGAAGAGGGCATTACCTTTAGTTGTGTTATAGCCCAATCACTTCAGGGGGTGGGAAAGGCAATGTTCTTAACTAGACTAGAGGTTTTACTCCTACATTTGTTTTACACCCAGAGATTTCAGTCTTTGTTCTTGACCTTTTACAGTGTGGCTAAAGGGAAAATTTTGGAGTTTTAGACTCAAGAAAAAAGAATTTCTTAATATTTTCAGTTAAACTAAAAAGGTAGCAGGGAAGGCAAAGAAGTTAAAAGTTAAAAAATTTTTTTTATAAATTTTATTTAATATATTTAGTTTTCAGCATTGATTTTCACAGGAGTTTGAATTACAAATTTTCTCTCCATTTCTACCCTCCCCCCCACTCCAAGATGGCATATATTGTGGTTGACCTTGTTCCGCAGTCTGCCCTCCCATCTGTCACCCCATTACCCTCTCATCCCCTTTTCCCTTCCTTTCTTGTAGGACAAGATAAATTTCTATGCCCCATTGCCTGTGTATCTTATTTTCCTGTTGCCTGCAAAAACTTTTTTGTTTTTGTTTTTGAACATCTATTTTTTAAAACTTTGAGTTCCAAATTCTTTCCCTCTTCCCTTCCCACCC
>CM053625.1:223750280-223798997 GCA_028646595.1 Phalanger gymnotis | reverse complement strand
GGACAGACCTTACCCCGAGACCATCCAGGCAGACCTGGGCTGGATTCCTGCTTCCCTGTTCCCCTTTGTGGGTTCTGTAGTTCTAGAATTGGTTCAGAGCCATTTTTTCATAGGTTTTTGGAGGGACTTGGAGGGGAGCTCACGCCAGTTACTGCTTTCCAGCTGCCATCTTGGCTCCGCCCCCCTTTCCAGTCGCCATCTTGGCTCCGCCCCCCAGCTTCAGTTTTAAAAAGACCATAATCATTGAGCATCCAATGACCCTACAGCTTAACTCTTGTTCAAAGAAAGCCTTTTGCAATCAACCAAAGTGTTATGTGCTATATTAAATCCAAAAACTATGTGGCATGGTAAATAGATAGGCAGACTTAGAATCGGAAATACTACCCCTGAAACATACAGGCATACGTTGGAGATATTGTGGGTTCAGTTCCAGACCATCACAATAAAGTGGGTCACACAAAGTTTTTGGTTTCCCAGTACATATAAAAGTTATATTTGTACTCTACTATAGTGTATTAAGTATACAATAGTATTATGTCTAAAAATGATGTACAAGCCTTCATTAAAATATTTTGTTGCTAAAAAATTGCTAGTCATCATCTGAGCCTTCAGTGAGTCGTGATCTTTTTGCTGGTGGAGGTGTCTCTATATTGATGGCTGCTGACTGATCAGGTGGTGGCTGCTGAAGGTTGGGATGTCTGTGACAATTTCCTAAAATAAGACAATGATGAAATCTACTATCGATTGACTCC
The DNA here is from genome assembly GCA_028646595.1 of Phalanger gymnotis. Lineage (NCBI taxonomy): Eukaryota > Metazoa > Chordata > Mammalia > Diprotodontia > Phalangeridae > Phalanger > Phalanger gymnotis. Next base: position 223,798,245 of record CM053625.1, on the reverse strand, counting down.
TTTCACTTGAACACTTAGAGGCCATTGTAGGTTTATTAATTGGTCTAATTTCAATATTGTTGTGCCTCAGGAAACAGGAAGGGAGAGAGAAAGGGAAAGGCTGATCAGCAGAGCAGTCAGAATACACACAACACTTATCAATTAAGTTCACTGTCTTATATATTGGCATGGTTCGTGGAGCTCCAAAACGTTTCAATAGTAATAGCCCACAGATCACCATAACAGATATAATAATGATGGAAAAGTTTGAAATATTGAGTTACCAAAGTTACCAGAGATACGATGCGAGTACATGATATTGGAAAAATGGCACTGATAGATTTGCTTGACAAAGGGTTGATAAAAACCTTGAATTTGTAAAACACAGTATCTGCAAAGTGTAATAAAGCAAACTGCAATATAACAAAATATGACTGTGCTAGTTGGGTAACTAGGAATTAACTTTTCAGTGTACCAGAGTGTGAATTACAAAGGAGTTGATGATTTGCACTGAGAAGGGAAATCTTCATACCAAAGAAATAACAGATACAGAATTTTTTTTAAATCATCATAATAACAATCTATGGTAGTGGGAGAGTCAGTGAGACCTGGATTTAAAATTGATCACCAACATTTCTAGCTGGCCAAGTCCTTTAACTTCTATGTACCTTAGGCAACTCTGAGGCTTTATCTACTAAATCTTGGTCTGGTCGCACGTGCTTATAAATTTAATCTCTCCCCCACCCCCCAACACGGCTAGGACTTTGCACTTCTGCTGTGTATTTCTCATATTCTAGAGACATTTCAGTGTGCCTGGTGTGTGATGCAACATCTGGATATGTTTTGTCTCCTCCTCAAATTGGATTTCCTATGTGTTTTAGGGATCCATGGAGAAATTTTGGGTTCCCTCTGTGTTTCAGGGACCCAAAAGAATTTTCCAAGATTAAAACTAGTTTGTACACAAGAGTGCAGAGTGGCGGGGTACCTTTTAGTAGGACAGAAAAAGGGCAAAGATCTCAGCCTTCCTGGGACCAGTGCTGGTTTGTTGTGGCATTTGGTACTCAAATAAACAGAGGACCTTCAGTGAGAGAGAGAAAAAGTAAGCCCCTCACTTCCCACCTTCCTCCTCCCTCAGTGCCAGAGGGCCAATGATATTACACAAGCACCAAGAGGTTTGGTTTTTCACCTGAAGTAGGGATTGTGACTTCCACTTATCCCAGGACCTTAATCCTTATGAGGAAGCCCCATATATTCTAGGATCTCTGTAGGGACCAGGCTTTCTTTTTAAGGTGAGAGGGTTGATTTTCTTTTCTTTTTCTCTTTTGTCTGTTATCTTTGTGTTGAGGAAGTCCTTCAGAAACACCAAGACAAGCAGTCATCTATGAGAACTTTGTAAAACGGTGTCTATTTGTTTAGTTCCTACAATGGTATGTTGGAGTCAGCTCAACCCCTGCCTTCCCCTAATAAGAGCTGTTTGTTAAACATTTACGTCTAAGAAATCAACAGATTCTACAAATCAGTTTGATTTACTGTTTTGTCGATTGTCTAGACCTTTAAAAGTAATGGAGAAAATGTTAATAACGTAGATTAAACTTAAAAGTGTGTTATGGGTACTTTCCTACACACACACCCCCAACCACCCCAGAAAGCCAGTTGTTAAACATTTGCCAGGACACCCCTGGTTAAGTTGTACTTTGAAAGTATGGAAGAATGTTAAATTTTAGACCATTTGTGAGCTGTGCCACCTGTGAGATTTTCTAAGATGCTTTACTGCAATGCACTGAGGAAGATACTGGAAATGAAAATGATTAAACCTCCACAAGAGGAGTTACAGAGAATTTGGGGCTTTGGATTTTGCCCAACGTACTCCTGTTCATTTGCTAATAGCAAATGTTCAACTGAGGAAAGATTGTAAAAGGAGAGTTTCCCCTCCCACTTCATATTAATGTAATCACAAAGTGTACAATAAATGTTAAAGAATTTTCCTATAATCCCACAACAATGTAGGCATATGTGATTACATTTCAAAGCATAAACAAGATGCATTTACATCCTAAGATCCCTTTTAGAACTGATCTTTTTAAATGCGTCAAGGAAAGTGTGATTGTCTAACCAAACAAGCTAACTATGCCTCAAGGGGTTTTAAATAAAGGAATTTCAGTAATTGACCAATCTAGCAGTGAAAGCTTCCAGTCTTGGGGGTACTTTGAGGAAGCAGATGCTTTTCTGTCACAGGACATCACAGTGGGACGAGTGAGCCCCAAAGACTTCGTTACACTGTTTCCCTGCTCCCCATTGACCATGTTACAAGAGAAACTGGACCAAGAGAAGACAATGCATCCTTTCGGGGAGTGGAGAGATACACAGGAGGAGAAAAGATAGACTCTTGGATCCAGAAAGATAATCACTGAGGAAGGTGGGGAAGGTGGAGAAGAGAAGACAGGGATCTACTATGCTCAACTAAGAAGTCTGTATGGTCGCATCTCAAGAAGCCACATGAGGACTCTCCAAAGGGAAAAAGGCTTTCTACTACCAGGAATTGAGTTCTCTATGTTGCCATATGTGTATCCAAATTCATGACTCACTACCAATGTGTTTTAAATTTCATCCCCACCTCCCCATGGATGCTGCATGTGCTCTTGAAATAGTGTGGCCCAGACTTTCAAGAGGAATGTTTTCTGCCAACTGTTGTCACTATACTATCTTTGTAAATGCCTTTGATAAAACTAAGCAAGTCTGCTGAATGATTATTGATGGAAATCATACCAATGAGGGCTCAGGTGCTAGTCTTGGAAGTATACCATCATAGGGCTGCCTCTAAAACTCAAAGGCAGCAGCCTGCCCTCTGGGGAGCCTACAAATACAAATTGGGGAAAGGAGTGACCCAGCATCAGACTCTTTAGTTGTGTGACCCTAGGCAAGTCACAGCCTCTGTTTGTCTCAGTTTCCTCAACTGTAAAATAGGGATCAAAATAGCACCTACCTCCCAGGGTTGTTGTGAAGATCGAATGAGATTATATTTGTAAAGCATTTAGCACAGTGCTTGGCACAAAGTAGGCATTATATAAATGCTTATTCTGCTTCCCTTCCTCTTGCTAAATTAAATTTGTTACAGCTTCCAGAAGAAACCAACTAACTGCATGTGTGAAATAACATCTAAAGAAAGCAATTCAAATGAAATGAGAGATCATTTGCTTCATTGAGCATAATAAAATATATTTCCCCAGGGCCTCATTAATTAACTTTGTCTAAACCGTAGCTGCAATAATAATCAGTAAAACAGTTAACTCCACCTATATCACAAAATAAGTGTTTCTCTCTAGATTGAGTGAATTTTCATGGTTACTTATAAAAATTATTTAACCTAAAAAAGCTTTTGTAGAATTCAGTTACAATAGTATTTCCTTTTTTTCCCCCAAGGATCACTGTTACAGAGAGAGAAGCTAATTTAAGAGTTTGTGTAGCCCAAGGCTTCCTAAACTGGGCTCTGTGAATTTGCATAGGAAAAAATTACATCTTTATTTTTACTAACCTCTAACTGGAATTTAGTATTTCCTCCAATTATGACTGTAGGTAATAAACTAGAGTAAAAATAAAGTAGAATAAACCAATAAACTATTAGCAGTGCCTATGACTCAAATCAATAGAAATTGCAGATATTTTCATATTACATTACATTTGAAAATCAATTCAACATAAGACTCCTGTTGCCTTGTCTAAACACCATCCCAGTTTAATGTTCTTATTCAAGATAAGCAGCAATAATCTTCCAATGAGATGACTTTAAAAATAAATTTAATTATAATTTGCTTATAATTTAAAAGCATCATCTTGTTATTTATATATTAATAAGGAAGCACATATCTTATTATAACACAAAATTTTAAAATATTTTCCTGACTGCATTTCAACAGATACAGTATCAAATTTTTTTTAAATAAAATTTAACTCTAACTTGCTTATATCTTAAATGCACTTTCTTGTTGGGGCAACTAGGTGGCATAGTGGATAGACTATCTGGGCCTGGAGTCAGGAAGACTCATCTTCCTAAGTTCAAATCTGGCCTCAGACACTTACGACTGAACAAATTATCTTGTTCTTTAACGTATTAATAAGGAAGTACATACGTTACTATATCACAAGTTTTAAAAATATTTTGACAAATGTATTTCAGTATAATTTGTTTCCTTTCTAATATCATGCATTTTATTTTATGCATTTTAAATTGTTATTCTGATGGGGGTCCGTAGATTCCATCAGATTAACAACGGGGTTCATGACTTGCTGTTCAGTTGTGTCCAACTCTTTGTGACCCCATTTGGGATTTTCTTGGCAAAGATACTAGTGCGGTTTACCATTTCCCTCGCCAGTTCATTTGACGGATGAGGAAACTAAGGCAAACAGGGTCAAACAGCTGCTAAGTATCTGAGGCCAGATTTGAACTCAGGAAAATGAATCTTTTTGACCAGATCCTAGTGCTCTATCCACTCCACCACCTAGCAGGCAATGGGGTCTATGACACAAGAAATGTGAAAATGTTTGCTGACTTGACTTGAACTCCTGATCCTGACCAATATTCTCATTTTACAGATGAAGAAGCTATGGCTTAGAGAGGTGATCTCCTCTTTCTCTACTCTCTCTATGATCTGCCCAGACTGGTCTTCTTGCTGTTTCTCACACATGGCACTCCATCTTTTGTTTCTGTGTCTTTGCTCTGACCATCCCACATGCCTGGAATGAGCTCTCTCCCCTCACCTCCCACTTCACAGAATCCTTTAGTCTCCTCAAGATTCAAATCAGGTGTCACCGTCCGCATGAAGCCTTTCCAGATTTCCCCAACAGTTAATGTCCTTCTTCCCTTGCACAGCGGGCAGAATGCTTTTCTTGAAGTCAGAAAGATCTGAGATCAAATCCTGCCTCAGATACCTATTAGCCTTGTGACCCTGGGCAAGTCATTTAACCACTCTCAGCCTCAGTTTTGATATCTGTAAAATAAAGGAGTTAGACTTGACTGACCTTTTAGTTTTTAATCTATAATTTATAAGAATATCGTTGGCTTCTTGGTTTGGTTGCTATTTTTTAATCAGGCCCCATAGATTCAATCATCATCTCCACTCAGATGATCTTCAGATCTATTTGTCCAGCCCTAACCTCTCTCCTTATCTCTGGTCTCACATCTTTAACTGCCTATGGGACATTTCAAACTGTATGTCTCTGACATTTTAAATTAAACATTTTCAAAACCTAATTAATCTTTCTGCCCAGACCCTTCCTTCTTCCTAACTTTCCTGTTACTATCAAGGGTACCACCATCTTCTCAGTCATCTAGGCTCACAACCTACGTGTTATCCTCAATTCCTTATTTTCACCACCCTCTCAGTTGCCAAATCTTGTTGTTTTTATCTTGTTGTTTTATCTTAATAACCCCTGTGGTCTATACCCACGCCTCTTCTCTGATGTTACCATCATCCTCATCACTTCATTATTGGACTATTGTAACAATTTGATGGTTGATTTCCTTACCTGAAGTCTCACCCCACTCCAGTCCATCCTCCACTCAGCTATCAAATTGATCTTTCTAAAGCACAGGTCTAACCCTATCAATCAAATACACTCAATTCACCTCAGGACCAAATGTAGAATCCTCTGCTAGGTTTTTAAAACCCTTTATGACCAGAACCCTCCCCAGGATTCTTTCATTTTACTCCTATTCACATACACTCCTCTCCTTACTTTTCTTCACAAATGACATTCCATCTCCTGACTCTGAGCATTTTCATTGGATGTCCCTATACCTAGCACTATCTCCCTCTTCATCTCCACCTTCTTGGCTTCCTTTAAGTCTCAAGTCCCGAGAAACCTTTCTTAATCCCTCTTAATACTAGTGCCTTCTTTCTGAGGTCATCTCCACTTAATCCAGTATACATCTTGCTTATCCATAGCAGTTTGCATGTTGTCTCTCTCATTAGATGTGAGCTCTTTGATGTCGGGCTGGTTTCTGCCTTTCTCTGTGTTCTCTGTGTTTAACACAGTGCCTGACACTTAGTAGACACTTAAAAAACACCTGTTGACTTGACTTTTTGGTCTATAATTGTGTCTACACAGCTCAAATTTGAATAGAGATTCAGTATTCCTCCAGCAATTTTGGTCAATGTAACTAACCAAACCATACAATTCTGTCTAGATATTCCCTCCACTTTGACCCCCAAATTGTCAGTTCGGCTACCTGTGGTGAGTAGATTAATCAGAACATTGCCAAAGCTGATCTTTACTTTGTGCTTTGTAGGCACAAAATATTTGACTTAATTGATTGACTTCTAATCCGATCATTTGAAGTCGATCTGGCTAACCCTAAAGGCTTTCCCCCTCAGAGTCAGAAACAACTGCAGAGGCCAGTAAATATAACCTGAACAAAAATCCAAATATAAGGGGCAGCTAGGTGGTATAGTGAATAGAGCACTGGCCCTGGAGTCAGGAGGACCTGAGTTCAAATCCAGCCTTGACACTTACTATCTGGGTGACTTTGGGCAAGTCACTTAACCCTGATTGCCTCGCCTCCCCCTTCCAAAAAAAAAAAAGGATCCAAGTGCTCATTCAGCCTCTTAAAGTTCTTCAGAAAGGAGAAATCCTTTACTTCTTGAGGAAGCCCATTCCATTTTTGTGTGGTTCATAACGTTACCAAATGTTTCCTTACATGAAGCCTAATTTTTTTTTTCTTCTGGACATCATCATCTTCCCATTGCTTCTGTGGGGTCATGCAGAAGAGTCTAATCCCTCTCCTTCAGAATAGCTTTTCACATACTTGATGACAACCATTTCCCTATTATCTTTTCTTCTTCCAGCTAAATAGACTCCATTTCTTTAACCAGTTCTCTTAGGGCATAGACTACAAAAAGAGCCCTCACCATCAAGGTCACTATCGTCAAACCACAGCTTTTATGCTCAACAGAAACTTTCATTCAATCTTCATTTGTAAATCAGCCACATAAAAAATCCCCCTAATAAAAATATTCATCAAAAATTGATTGAGTACATATCATGTACATGGGAAATGATAGAAGGAAGCATAAAACGTCACCTGGGACCTGCTAGAGCTTATACTTTAGTTGGGGAGACAACATATTCAATTCGATTCCATTTATCAAATATTTATTAAGCATATTTATATAAGATATACTATGATATTCAAGACCCTAGGCTTAGTGCTGATAGTTTCTGCCTTCAGAGAGTTCATAATGCCCACAGATAACTACAGTACGTTGAATGATGGTTGAATGGCACCAAAAATCCTTTTTAGTGCAGTACTAAATCTGTAACAGCAAACTTAAGAGATCTCACATATAAAATGTGGTGTGTTTAGGGGCCCTTAGACTGGTAGGAAGACATAACCATAGAGTAACTTTCAGATGCTCGGCAGAAAAGACTTTCCTGGCTTTGTTTATTTAGTAACATTGCTTACAGAGTACCAAGAAGCAAGCCCTCAGTGTAATCATATCTCAGGAATGGAGAGGGCTTCTTTTTTGTTTTAAATAAGTTGTGTCTTTTTAAAGCGAAATCATATGATATTTATCCATTAAATAAGTATTTGGTTCGTACCTACCATGTGCCAGGTGCTGTGCTAGGTAGTTGGTTGCTAACAATGACGAAGAAACAGTCCTTGCCCTCCAAGAGTTTACATGGAGTGGGGGAGACATATTTAAGTAAATAAAAATAAAATATGTACAAAGTAATTTGGGAGGGGGATCAGAACAGACCTTCTTAGGAGATAGAATTTAGGTTAAGTCTTGAGGCAAGCTAGGATTGCTAAGAGACTACTTGTAGGTGAGGAGTAAATTTGACAACTTAATACTACTTTCTTCTAAGAGACATTCTTAATTGAAAATAAAGTAAATTTTAAAAAAAACCCTAAACTGGACATACTGCTGTCACAACTTAATTACTCTGCTTATAGATGAAAACCAACAGGATCATTCCAACCACTGGGTGATTTCTCGTCACCCAAAGGTACTGTTAGCATAACAGCAAAGGAAGTTTTAGGAAGGAATTGGGAATTCAGTTGTGAATATTAATTTCTTATTGTGAGATCTGGTTCTACCATCCAATACATACAGATGTGTGTGTGTGTATACACACACACACACGTATATATACATTTTATACATGCATTTTATATATATGTTATATACATACATGTGTAATAGACAGACATATATACACATACATACATAGATGTTATTTATTTTACTACAAAGTATCCTTTAACATTTCATTTATACTACAGGATAGTAGCCATGTAGCATACACACATATATACTACTCTGTGTGTGTATATACATATAATTCATACATGTCAACATATACACTTACATACGTGTGTATATATAGGTGTTGTGTAGGTGTGTGTATATATATATATGTGTGTGTGTGTGTGTGTGTGTGCATGCACCCAGTAGATCATAATTATTTGTAGATTTCATATTTGCAAATTCACCTACTCACTAAAATTTATTTGTAACCCTAAAATTGATAGGCTACTTCATGCAAAGAGCAGTGAAAAATTTGAGTCTCCCACCAAGCAAGTTCCCTTCCCAGCTGAGGTCAAACAAAGCAACTCCCTGCGTTCTTGTTATAGCTCTCAAACTATAAATAATTGTCCTTTTTGCCATTTATGAAGTGCCACACTTTTTTTCCTTTTTGTGCTTTTTCTTGGTAATTCCACTGTTTAAAATGGCCCCCATGTATAGTGCTTCAGGTCTAAATTGGTTCTTTTGAAACTTCTACTTAAGCTCCTAGTTTTGCCTTCTGGGCCAAATGGAGGAAATTAGTCTAACCTCTCATCCAAAGGAAAGCCCATCAAATATTTAAGGAGAGCTATCATGTAACACCTAAAACTTCTCTTCTGTAGGCTAAATATCTCCTTCAGTTGAGCCTCATGTGGTTTGATTTTGAAGGCTTTCCCTAGCCTGGCTGCCTTACTCTAGGCTTTCTAGGTTACCTTTGGCTTTGTTGGCATCCTCTGGTTATTCTTTAGAATGTAAGCACACTCAAAGGAAATGACTCTAAGTCACTACTACCTCAGTGTGTGTTAGTTTAAAATTTCATTTTATTCTAGGTCAGGAGGGACCCAGGCAAATCAAATGAATAAATCTACTTTGTCCAAGCCCAGGTTGCTAAGGTTACATAGGATATAAAAAGGAACAAATCCATTTTTTTTCAAGTTTGCTGTCTAGTGGGAGTGACAAGGGGCAATCACAGAATCAGAGAAGGTCAAGAATGGATGAGATCTTAGAACTTATCTACTCCAACCTCCTTCATCTCTAGATGAGGAAAATGAGGCTCAGAGAGCTTAGGGAACTTTCCAAGGTCACGAAGCTTAAAAGAATTAAGACCAAAAAACCAGATTTTCTGTCTCCAGAAGCCAGTACTCTTCACAATCTCTGAAAACTAAGCAAGAATAAATGATTAGAATGAGTTCAATGCAACAACAGATATGATTAAAAAAAAACAAGGCAGTATGAGATTAATTGCCTAATAATTTAACTGAATAGTACAGACTTTCATGGTAAAAGGCACCCAGGGAGAGATGAAAGCACTGGGTTCTGGGGGAGGGGACGCTGAAAGGAGGGGAAAAAGTGAATGATAAATAGCACATTTTTTTATAGTTTTGAGCAAACACAAACACAAACCGGTTTAGCAAGTAGCACCAGCATTATTCTTCTTTAAGATAAAGTGACAGCTTTAGAGAAGTTACTTGCTTATGGTCATCTAATTTGTCAGTGATAGAACTAGGACTTTAACCTCACTTTTTCAGACTCCAAATCCAACCCTCTTTCCAGTGCTGCACAGAAGACAATTTCCCTCCTTCCTCTTTTTGCTGAGCTTGGGCCTTCTTAGACTTGTTTTCACTAGAAGCTTCATATAAAGATCTCCCTACTCTTGGGAGTATAAAATGTTCACAATAGGGTATTTTAGAGACAGTAAGGGCAGCTAGGTGGAGTAGTAGATAAAGCACCAGGCCTAGAGACTGGAAGACTCATTTTCCTGAGTTCAAATCTGGCTTCAGACACTTGTTAGCTATGTGACCCTGGGCAAGTCGTTTAACCCCGTTTGCCCCTGTAAAATGAGCTGGAGAAGAAAGGGCAAATCACTCCAGTATCTTTGCCAAGAAAACCCCAAATAGGGTTGCAAAGAGTTGGACATGACTGACAGTAACCTTTGTAAGCCCCTTCTGGCTCATTGCCTTGTCACGGTAGAGGGGCTTGTATAGCTCAATGAAACTATGAGGTATGCCATGCAGGGTTACCCAAGACAGGCAGGTCATAGTGGAGAGTTCTAGCAAAGGTGATCCACTGGAGAAGGAAATAGCAAATCACTCTGGTATCTTTTCCACGAAAACCCCATGGACAGTATTAAAATGCTAGAAGACATGACATTGGAATAGCATGCATTGGCCAGGAGGTCACAAAGAGTCAGACACGACTAAATGACCAAATAACACAAATCAATGTAAAATACTGCTTCTAAGCCCAGCGTTTAAATTTAGCTCACTTAGTAGAAACAGTTGAGGAACCGTGTTCCTGGTCTAGAGTAATAAACAGTTATCTAAGCCCAGTGACAAAGTTTGGGCTTGTGAGAATGTACAGAGATGGGAGATGGAATGCTAATGTCATAGACTAGTAATAGTCCAATTTGGCTAGAATCTAGGGTGCAGGAATGGAGATTAGAAAAAGGTTGTGGAGGGTCTCAATTGTTAGGGGAATTGACACTTTATCCTAGAGGCTCCAGAACCACTAGAGGTATTGGAGCAGAGGAATCACTTCAAAGATTATTTTGCTGCTTATGTGAAAGATTCGAGAAGAGAGAAAATAGAGAAAGGAAACCTATTAAGAAGCCTTTAAAGTAGTCCAAGTGAGAAATGTTAAGGGCTTGAAATAAATGCATATCTGATTTAGGCACAGAATTTTGTAAATGCAAGGGGTAACTTGGTACATACGACAGTGTCATAAATCTAAAATGAGAAGGGACCTCTCATCCAAACTCCTCCTAAAAGATAAAAATAAAGTCATTAACATTTGGCTTTTATTCTGTCAGCATCATAAATATCAGCATTTAAAATAGAATCAAAGCATTGCTCTGGAAGGAACTTTAGAAATAACCCCTTCATTTTATTAATAAGGGAACTGAGGCTCAAAGAAGTTATGTAATTTGACCAAGGTCACACAGCTAGTGAGATCACAACATCCATCCAGGCTTCCTACTCTGATTTAAGTGATCTCACCCTGTGTGGCCCATGCAGCTTTCAAGAATGCCCATTCTGTTTTTGAAATTGATTTACGAATCTCTCATAGCACCTTGTTTCCTGTTTTGTGATCTTTGATTGTACTGGCTAAGGTGCCTAGAAAGGTTTTTCTATTACTTAATAGTGTTGTGGTTTTATGTCTTTTTCTTTCTTTTCATACTTGACTCCATGGCAAATCTTTTGGGTCTTTTGACCAATAAGGCTTTTCGTTTGTTAAAATCTGGCTGAATGAAAGTTATGTTTAAAGCAGTAGTTGGGGCTGAGGAAAGCCAAGTTCTTTCCTAATCAATAAAACAAAAAACAGGAACCCCACTACTAGAGGACTCTGCCTGACGTTTTTCTGATTGTATGGATGATAGGACACTTTTCATATGCCCTTATGAAATTACAATGCACCAAAGTTAAAGGGTCTCTCCCTTTCAAATGTCTAAAGTGTCCAGAGCCTTGAGTACTAATTCTAGATCTGCCATTAGCTTTTGCGACTTAGCAAGTTAATTCTTTTCTCTAGTCTTCTCTTTCTTCATCTTTAAGTCAAATCAATTGAGTCATCTCTTAGAAGCAATCTAAATTGCAAAGATTCTATGACTTGTTATAGCACCAGAGAGACTTTTGGTAACAAGAGATCTCTTTGATTATGGTATTTTGCAACCCTCATACTAAAATACTCTTTAGCTCTTTCTCCCTATCTTATCCAGACTAAGAGTTCATCTCTTCACTCCTCATATCTATAGTCACCCATTTGTTTTTTTCTTAAACAATGCATCAGTCATGATTTAGGAGAGCTATGGAGTTGCTCCAAATTGTTTTCAGGCCTTCTTCCTGTTTCAGTTCAGGAAATGAGGCTTTTCTTAAAGAAGAGTCCACAAAATCCAGGCTCAGAATCAAGGATTTAGGGGCAAAGAAACTGAGTTGGGATTAACTTAAAGGTCAGAGAAAACTCAAGTGACCCACTTGGCTTAATGTACAAGACAGTTTAATTTCTCAACCTTACTAAACACATGATTACAATATTGAGTTCCTTTGCTGGGAGACAAGGACACCAATTCTTTAGAGTAAGGGTAGGCAAACAGTGAAGAGTCTAGGGGTTGAATGATAGAAACTAAAAAACCTATGTTAGAATATACTTTTCTTTCTAGTAAACACTAGTCAAACAGAAAGGAACCAGGCTTGTAATCCTGAGAATTTATGAAAAATATACTGTTCTGTCTTTTCTCTCGTTCTGTTGTTATTCCCTTTGCTTAGAGCTTTCCTAAAATTCTAATATTTCCCAAAGATCTGATCACAAAGAATATCAGCCTGTCAACTCCCAAAGTTGTAATAGCTCTGGTACCCTACCACCACTTACAAAGAAAGACAATATTCAAGTATTTAAGGAGAGAGAGGGCACAATTTGGAATTCATCCTGAGAATATCTTGGAAGGAGTTTGCCCAAAGTATTGTATGTCTTTAGTAGACTTTCATTTGGGGTTGACTTTATACAACAGAGGGAGAGTAAAAGGTAGATGTAATATAATATGCAATGAGGAAACACAAGAGAAACAAACTAAAGACATAAATATAGGTAAAGAAGAGATAAAACCCTCCCCATTTGCTGATGATATGATGGTATGCTTGGAAAATCCTATGGAATCAACAAAGATACTAATTGAGACAATAGCTTCAGCACAATTGCAGGCTATAAAATAAACTCTCAAATATCAACAGCATTTCTACATAATACTTTGTTGCTGTTCAGTTGTTTTTCAGTTGTGTCTGACTCTTCATGACATCATTTGCAATTTTCTTGGCAAAGATACTGTAATGGTTTGTAATTTCGTTCTCCAACCCATTTTACAGTTAAGAAAACTGAGGTAAACAAGGCTAACTGACTTGCCCAGGGTCACACAGCTAATAAGAATCTGAAACTAGATTTGAAAACAGGAAGATGAGTTTTCCTCAATAGAAGCCCAGTATTCTATTCACTTTACCACCTAGTTGTCCCAAAATATAATACATTTTCAGTGGTTTCCAACTCTCCATGACTCCATTTGAGATTTTCTTAGCAGAGATACTCAAATGATTTGCCATTTCCTTCTCCAGCTCATTTTACAGATGAGGAAACTGAGACAAACAAGATTAAGTGACTTGCCCAGGGTTACAAAGCTAGTAAGTGTCTGAGGCCAGATTTGAACTCAGGAAGATGAATCTCTCTGACTACAGACCCAACTTTCATAGATTCCTGAAGTGGGTGATACTGGGGGGCACCGCAATGATCCAAAGGGGCAGTAGTTGCCTCAAATGCAACTGGGGTGCATGGAATAAAAATAAGGAGACAATGGAAGCATAAGGAAAGAAAAGAAAAAATTTTTGAGAAACCATTTATACATGTTTCATCTGTTGTGTAACAGAGTTAAAGTAGTAGTGATTACATTATTTTCCAAATAAACACAAAATGCAAGTTATAACCAATCAGTGGTCAAGTCCACTGACTTAACAAGCAAGTGTTGGCAGGTGAGAGTGTCATGCATTGTTGGGAAGTCCAGCATGCATTGGTAGGAATATGTGCATGTAATGACTTGTTTATAATATGATACTATATGGTTACATGAGGCAATATTGCATTATTAAAATTTCAATGCAGGAAAAACCCCACAAATTTACAATAAATTATTAAATTTGAGATGTGTCATTTTTTTAAAAAATTACAGTTTTTTGAAATGATACAAATTAAAAAAAATGTTTAAGGTTAAAAAAAATTTTCTAGGGGGTCACTAAGTAATTTCTTTTTTTTTAAGATGGTGATAGGCCAAATAAGTTCAAGAACCTCTGCAGCTTTCTATCTACTTTGCTAGCTAGCTGCCCTGTTATTGCAGTAATAATAAAACCCAAATTAGTGCCAACCAAAAGTTGAATAGACTGACAACTAGATAGTAGGTTCCACCTCACTGGAGACCTTCAAGCAAAGGCTAAATAACCACTTTCAGTATCTTGTAGAAGGACTCCATTTTCAGGGTGTGCTAAATGGTTACTGAGGTCCCTTCTCATTCTGAGATTCTATGATTCTGCCTCTCTTGCCTTAAATCCCTTATGAATGGTTGGTGAATGACTGTATAAACAAAGGAATAAGACCTCACATCAGCTTAAGATGGCCAAGATTAGTTGACAGCTAGTTGACAGCAAACTCAAAGGGACAAAAAGTTCCTTGGGCTATGGTAAGGAGGAAGAAACAAAAGACCAAGTTCACCTACTTCATAAACTTAATTGGAGCATCCCTGATCATAAAAACAACTTGTTTTTTCATTTTTCAGAAGATGTTCACATATTGTACAACCCAACAAGGTAGGGAATGGAGGTATGATCGTGCCCATTTTACAGATAAAGAACTGACACACGGTTAGTCAATGGCATCACTATTCCCATATTCACCCATGTTTGAAATCTTATCTTCCTTCTTCCCTGTCCACAAGCAATTAGGTGCCAAGTCTTGGCATATCCTGCCTCTGTCCTCTTCTTTTCACCCATCACCCTAATCCAGGCCCTCAATTCCTCTTTCTTGAACTATTTCAGCAGTTTCCTAACTGGTCTACGTGCGTCCTGTCTCTTTCTGCTCTGATCCATCCTACACACTACAGCCAAATTAATCTTCTTAAAAGACAACCCTGGTTATGGCACTCCTCTGCTTCAAAACAAAGAAACAAGCAAAAATACTTTCAATGGCTCACTTCTTTCACTTAATATCTGTGTGGCTTTTCCCTTATTTGTACATGGCTGTTTGCATGTTGTCTCTCCCATCAGACTGGAAACTCTTTGAGGGCAGGGACTGTCTTTTGCCTTTCTTTGTAGCCCCCACAATTAGCATAGTGCCTGGTACATATTTAGGTACTTAATATTAAAATGCTTATTGACTGCCTGACTTTTGACAAGTCCCTTAACCTTTCTTAGGCCTGAGTTACCTCAACTGTAAAATCATGAAGATGTACAACATTACCTTTAAGGTCACTCTCATCTCTAAATCTATGACCCCCCATTACCTACAGTATTATTGAATATCTATCTACCAGATTCATTTGCATATCATCTTTTTACTTTCCCTACTAAGAAGATCTCTTGTATCCTAGGATTGAGAGAGAGAGAGAGAGAAGGAGAACTATTCTGACTCCTGCATTTTATTTTTTTATAATTAAGATTTTTTTATTTTTAGTTTACAACACTCAGTTCCACATAACTTTGAGTTCCAGATTTTCTTTCCCCCCCTTCCCACCCCTCCGGCCCCAAGACAGCATGGGATCTGATATATCTTTTACATGTAACTTCACATTGAACTTATTTACACTATAGTCAAGTTGTAAAGAAGAATTATGACCCACGGAATGAATCATGAGAAAGAATAAACAAAACAAAACAAAAAAACAAGACAAAAATAAAAGAGGAAAAAACGGGAAAAAAAGCAAACATAAAGTGTGCCTCAATCTGCATTCAGACTCCATAGTTCCTTCTCTGGATGTAGATAGCCCTCTCCATCATGAGTCCTTTGGAGTTGTCTTTGTACCTTGTATTGCTGAGAAGAGCAAAGTCTATCAGGGTTAGTCATCACAGAATCCATATATCTGTGGTTGTGTATAATGTTCTCCTGGCTCTGCTCCACTCACTCAGCATTATATTGTGTAGGTTTTTCCAGGTTGTTATGAAGTCCGTATCATCCCCGTTTCTTATAGCATCATACCTTATAGCACATTACCTTCATATACCACAACTTGTTCAACCATTCCCCAATTGATGGGCATCCCCTTGATTTCCAATTCTTTGCTACTACAAAAAGAGCCATTATAAATATTTTTGTACATATGTGACCCCTTCATTTTAGAGACAAATGAGCTGAGACCCAGAGAAATAATGGCTTGCTCACAAATAATGGGCCCTGTGGTCACATAGGTAGGAAATAGTCAATCTTAGATTTGTGCCTCTGACTCTCAGTCCAATGCTATCCAAAAAGTCTTTCCTTTGGAAACTAACTATAGCAAAGTATGGTTGGATTTGAATGCAAAAACTGAACTGAATTAAGCTACATGATCATTTCCTTAAAGAAAAATATATCAAATGTTTCCCTTTATTTGCAGCTTGATAAGAATTTTAAGTGCCCAAAATACAATCTATACCCACTGCATACATGCAGCCAGTAGATAACCTTTTGTCAATGACAGTCAAAATTCCACTTCAGAAAATCCATTTATGTAAGATTTTTATTCAGTATCTATTTCATTATCCACCACCATCCCACATTCACCACCTACAATTAACTAAAAATATTCTTGATTAACTGACACCTAGCTTTTAATAAATCATATTTCAGACACATGAAAACATTTTAAAATTCAATCAAGATCTGTTGAAATGAAACTGTGATTATGTTTTATAGTTTAATTAGCCTTTGAAAAGAGAGAAGTAATTATCCTAAGCCAGTTCTTTTTAAAAAGAAACATAAATTCCTACTTTTTTATATGACTATCTCCTCACATTCCCTTCTTAGTGAAGGTCATTAATGCCTTCTTACAAATCTGAGCTGATTGGTCCCTTTCGTGGACAAATGTTCTATAGTTTGCAACCTAACTGCATGTTCCAAAGAATCTTAGGACTTAGAGCTGAAAAGACCCTTAGAAAAGGTTTAGCTAAACTCCCTCTTTTACATGTGAGGAAATCAATTCTAAAAGAAGTGAAGACTTGTTCAAGGTCACATAGATAGAAAGTAATAGAGGGGGCAGCTAGGTGGTACAGTGGATAGGGCACTAGCCCTGGAGTTAGGAGGACCTGAGTTCAAATCCAGCTTCAGACACTAGCTGTGTGACCCTGGGCAAGTCACTTAACCTTGATTGCCACCCAAAAAAAGGAAGAAAAGAAAGTTATAGAGAAAGGAAGAATGAAGGTATCATAATGATAAAAAGTACAAGGAGCTCTTCTTCACAAAACCTCTCCTAGAAAACTCACCAGATTGAATCTTGACTGGGAAATCCAGAAAGCCATAGAATGTCATTTCTTCAGCTCAGCATAGGAGACAGACAGGGAGGTCTTGGACAACGGGAGCAAGAGGTGGTCACAGACCCAAAGCAGGGCACTCCCAAGCTCTTCTTTTGGTGGCTTTTTCAGTCACTACCTAGTTCTGGGTCACAGATCCAAGGTGGCCTGAGGAGGGGACTTACACATGGCATTAATAGATAGGGAAGCCCTGGATGGTGTACCAAGAAAGGAGGAAATTCAGAAGCAAGCAAGCAACAACAATGTGGCTTAGCCTAGGCACAGAGCGGATTGTCATTTCTAGCCTGCAGAGGAATAAGCAGGATAGGAATTTCAGGCCAAAGAAACCTACAATTCTGCCACTTGGAGCTAAATGAGCTTTCTAAGTGGCTGATAGGATGAGAAACCAGCATCAGTCTACTCTTGCCCAGACCCAAACCCAAGTCAGGAACTTGCAGAGCTCAGATCATGAGGACAGCAATCAGATTTTTGCTCTTGAATCGGACCACTTTGGGAGCATGGAAAGCTTGCAAGTCCCCAGCCTGTCCCTGAGATGCTGGAATAAAGCAATTCTCAAGACCCTAAGAAAGCAGCAATATAATCAGCCTATACTATACTTCTATAAGTGCCGCAAAGCCCAGCCTGAATATTAAATCTGAAGTCAGGAAGAAGGCTGGAAGAATAAGGAAAAACAAACAAAAGAATCCAATCATAAAGCACTATTATGGTGTCAGAATAGCTCAAGACAAACACGGAAGTAGAGAATGATTCCAAATCATATGCAAGTAATGCCTCAGAATAAAATACAGCTTGAGCACAAACTTAACTAAGATTCCTAAAGGAGATGAAGCAAAAATTAAATTTTAAAAGTTTTTATAAAGGAAATAAGAGTGCTTAAGGAAAATAATTAGGAAAGAAATAAGAGCTATGGTAAAAAAAAAAATTCAAAAGTGAACTAACAGCTTGCCACGAGAGGTACGAAATCCTTCCCAAGCAAAAAAACAAAAAACAAAAAATTTTAAAAATTAGAATGAACCAAATAGAAGTCAATGATTGAATGAGGCAACAAGAAATATTAAAACAAAGTCAAAAGACTGAAAATATAGAAAAAATATTAAGTACCTCACAGCAAAAGCCATGGAACTAAAAATCATATCAAGGAGGAAAAATTTAGGAATCATTGGACTATCTGAATGCTATAATCAAAAAAAGAGCCTAGACACCCTATTTCAAGAAATCTTTAAAGAAAACTGCCCAGATCTCTTAGAACCAGAGGGTAAAGTAGAAATAGAAAGAATCCACCGGTCACCTCTTGAAAGAAACTCAAAAATGAAAGCTCCCAGGAACATCATAGCCAAAATCCAGAGTTTCCAGGTCAAAGAAAAAGTACTACAAAAAGTCCTAAACAAAGAATTCAAGTATTGAATTGTCACAGTCAGGTTCATTCTTATATGATTTAGCAGCCACAACTATAAAGGAGCAGAGAACTTGGAACTTCCTTTCTCCCTGTCAATAATGTCCTCTTTACTAGTAGAGGATACTATACAAATTTCCACAGCTCCTGTCACTTTACCTAAAACTTTAAAATCAATAAATGGTATTAATGGTGCAGGTACACTTCCATCTATTGAATTTTTTAAATAATTATTCCAGCAGAAACTAAAACCTTAAATGAGAATTGCTATGATCTTTCTTCCTTCACAAAAGATAAATATAAAAAGAGAATAGAATGTAATTGGGTTTCAACAAAGTGTTTCTGAATGGAAATAAAGGTTCTAATGGACAGTATTCATAAAGGATCGATAAGGAGACAAACCACAGCAAAAGCAACCTTTGCTCTCTCACAAAGGCCTTTACATGCACTTATAGCTTCAATCACCTCGATATTAAAATTCCCCAAGTCATCCAAGAAAAACATACTCAAAATCTATGGAATTTGAGAGTGAGAAGAGATCTTAGAGCTCATCTACTCCTTTTCCCTAGTTTTGCAACAAGGCAATGAAGCGACAAAGGCATCAAGACACTTCCCCAAGGTTACACATCTAGTTTGTCCAAGGTCATGTTGCTGGAACCAATTCTAGAAACCAAGTCTTCCTTCTGAAAATCAGGTCTATGATCTCCTAAGTAGAAGGCCATGACTTAACCCCAAGGGGTATGTGACCAATAAGTCAGAGGTTGGGAAAATGGTTAATAACTCACCCTTTCTGTAATGGTCAATTGTGGGGCTTATTTCCATCACAAACACATCTACCCTTATCACTTAAACAGTTCCCATTCTACCCTTCCCCTCAAAATTAAATGCTCCAGGCCTCCCCCCTTTCTGAGCCAGGGGTTGGGCCCTCAGAGCAGTTGTAACCTAATGTCTATCAGGTATCTATAGTAGCAACTGTGAAGATGCCATTGGGGAAAAAAATCCGCCTGGATATTAGGAAATATCCTAGCTGGGGGCTTTGACCTACTGTAGTTCTTCTGATATAAACTCCATAAAGCAGCAGAGGAGACCTAAATTGATGATTCTTCATCCTATTTGAGAGTATTCAACAAATTCTAGTGGCCCCACCACCTCCAGGAGCAAATATAAAATCACCTGGGTACGTGAAGTCCTTTCTAGCCTGGCTACCTCCTACCTTTTCAGTCTTCTTACACTTTACTCTTCCACATCCTCTGTGACCTAGAGGCCTCCTGGCTATCCATCACCTAGGACATTCCATCACCAGACTCTATGCATTTTCACTGACTGTCATCCATGACTGACACTATCTCCTTCCCTATCTCCACTTCTGGATTTCCTTGGCTTCCTTCAAGTTCTAGCTAAAATACCACACTCTACAGGAAACCTTCCTTTCATCCTAGTACCTTCCCTCTGCTGATTATTTTCAATTCATCCTGTCATCATTCTTGTCTATATCTTGTTTATACATAAATGGTTTCAGGTTGTCTCTCCCATTAGTTGGTGAACTCAATGAGAGCAGGGGAATGTTAGGAGCCTGCCTACTCAGCCATCCTTTGCAGTGTCACTTTTTCCCCTTTCTTTGTATCCTCAAGTCCTTAGCACAGTTACTGGCACATAGCAGGGAGTTAATAAATGCTTATTGACTGACTGGCATACCTGATGGGCCATTATATTGCCCTTAGGCTAAAAAAAGGAATTAATTGTTCTAATAGGGCATGGCTGATTAAATCTTCTGAGAAAAAGGCGGCAGGGAGGAGAAGGCAATGGCAAACATCAAGAATCAGCTGTGTCCTCTTCCAGGACACCTCCATCACTGGTGATACACTTATATTTCCATCTCCTAATTCAGATGAGACTTAGGGTATATGAGATTTTTTTAAAAATTGGTTTTAAGGTCCCAAGTTGCCATAATGAGCTTACTTGTTCCAGCCTCAATTTGACTTGTCCATTGTTGAGTTTGTCTCTGTCCAGAAAAAAGGTGTGCCAAATGTACTGAGCCTGCCCTGACTTAGCTGCCAGTGAGATGAGTCTCCTTTTGGGAACAGATGATTATATTCCCCCTCATCTGAATCAGTTCATAATGTGCAGTTCCAGCAAAGACACTTTAACGACTTGGGAAGCAGTTTCAAGAAAATAACCACTAGTAGCAACATAAAGTTGGTAATTTCCTGGATTAACAGTCATTAGGCAGAAGGTTAGCTTGGAACTAGCTAACTAGTATTAGTGAAGAGTTAGCTTGGAACTTCTAAAAAGAAAGAAGAGTGTTTAATACAATCATACATGTATAGCCTATATCAGATTCCATACTGTCTTGGAGAGGGGAGAGTGGGAGGGATGGGGGGAATTTAGAACTCAAAATCTTATGAAAGTGAAGGATGAAAACTAAAAATGAATAATTTTTTTAAAGAAAGAAGAGGAATAGGTGAAAGAGAGACAGTAAGAGAAGGAGAAGGAAGGGGGGAAGAAGTAAGAGCAAAATTAACAGAAAGAGGGAAGAGAGAAAAACAGAGAAAAGAGAGGGAGAAAGGGAACACAAGTAAAAAACTGAAAATTGAGCATTGGTTAGTTTCTCAAATGTCTAGGCATAAATATTTCTATGAGATTGGTACTTGGACCATTTTTTCACATTCTGTATAGCAACTGGATATTACTGTCATTCTCAAAGAAAACAAATATCCAACCTTTATTAAAGTATAATTTGATTGCACCATTTTTATAAACCACAGACCATTGCATCCTAGTGAATTATTTCACTGGGGAATGTTAGGAGCCTGCCTGCTCTGCCAGCCTTTGCAATGTCAAAGTCAATTAACACCTCATTATGGGCATGCATTCCCTTTTGTTTTTATCAGAACAACAGATTTCAGAAAAAAAGGGGCATTTTCAAGTGGGTAACTACTCAACCGAGGCAGCAATTTTCTATTTTTAACCAAGTTGTACCTTTTCAGTTTGAAAGTGACATATCCCTTAAAAGGAAAGGTGCTCAAATGCCCCTCAAGTCTGGCATAGATCTTGGAATGCACAAGAGGATGTTGCCTCCAACCCTTGGAGAGGCCGAATGAAGAACAGGCTGTAGAATCTTCAGGAAGAAGTCTGACTAAAAGAGGTATTACTAAGGAGCTAGGGAAGGAGCACTTCAGACTTCCTATCTCTTCTCTGGGTCATCTCTTCTCCACTGGAAGGAGTGTCCAGATGAAGCCTTTTTACATAAGTACCTCCAAGTGACTTGCTTTTCTATTGGGCAAAGCAGCAAGTTATCATGAGAAGGGGTAATCTAATTTCATTTTATTTGCAAGACTGTTTGTGTTTCAACATCTTCAAGGCTATTGTTAAGAATGATAGTATCTCATTTTATCCTCACAACAACCCTAGGAGACAGATGCTGCAGATGTTGGCCCTTTGGGAATTGTCAAGAAAAAGTGAATAGAGGGGTTCTTCTGACCCTCCATTTCTTTGGAATATGTTGTTATTAACTTTAAAAAATAGAGAACTATGACTGTTACCATTTGTATGTGTGTGTGTGTGTATATATATATAATATGTATTAATATGAAATTATATATTATTTTTATTATATATTTTATTATTGTATATAGAGTGTAGTTGTAGACAGTATTGATATCTGGGAGTTTTACTCTACTTTTGGTACCTGATTGAATGGACTATTTGTCAGGGGCAATTGATATTCATCAAATTGGACCTCCTGAGATGTACAATTTGACCTAGATACAAAAAGATGATGAATGAAAAATGGCCTGTGTTATGGTAAGAAGGGTGGGAATTTTTTTTTTACTGTTTTCTCTTTTGGAATGCTAAGGTAATCAAGTACCTTGAGTCTTGCCTTTCAAATGTAATGGCAAGCAAAGTGGGACTTTTTGCTGTTTTTTGTGAGTGCTTCTTAGCACTGAGGTATTCAAGTGCCTTTGATGAGTCTTGCCTTTGTTTCTTTGATTGAATCAAGAGTCTAAGATGACCTGCTTAAAAAACAATAAAACCTAGTTCACATGGGTTTGAATCTCATGGCTGTGATACCTTCGGACCCTGAAGAAGCATGTATATATATTCAGAGGAGGGCTTTTTGCTTTTGGGGGCTCATTCATTGGAAGAGTGTTGGTGTCCCCCTGGGTTTTGAAAACCCAGATGTTGGTGTTTCTCTCTCCGGTAACTATGTATGTATAGCGTTGGTCAGACAGCTAGAAGTCTGTCTATTGATTTGTGTTATTTGCTCTGTTTATATTTTCTCTGTTTATATTTGCTCTGAAGTTCAGGGTGCTGACCTTTTCCCCTGAACTAAGTGAATGATATGTGTGTGTGTGTGTGTGTGTGTGTATGTGTAATCAAAGTGAGATTGTAAACCCCTTAAAGTTGCTTTCCTTAGAAAAGCAGATCAAAGAATCTATGCTAGCAGCCCTCCTGTGTGCTGGTGTTGTTGGCCTTACACAGACACAGTAGTGGCAAGTAGCATTGTTGTTATAGGCTGCCAGACCTAGTATATCCTGCATAAATAGCAGACAAAGCTGTTTGATTTATACTTTGTCTTTTGTTTTCTTAACTTTTATGAATTTAGTTGTTATAAAGTATCCTGGACCAAGGAATGATGACTTATCTCAATGCTATCCACAGCAACTCCTGTGTATTAAGATTTTGATTTTGGTATGAGTCAGCCTCCAGCACTTACACCATCATCTATTATTTACCAATTTGAAGAAAAGTCCATTTAAAGAGACAGGAATTTCTGGGGCTCATAACAGACTTGCAGGCAGTCTATGGGAAATTGTGTTTAATGGCTATGCTTCATTGATGGATCTATCTGTTTCACTGTCTCAGTGAAAGGTTTGATAGAGCTACCCAGTGTTATAGTGTTTTACCTCCCAGTTCTCTGCCCTAATGGTGCCACTCACTGACTTAGTAAGCCACAACCACCATATGCCTATCCATCTCTACTAGATAGACAAGAAGAAAATATTCAACTCACAGAGAGGACAGAGTCACTTCCAAAACCTAACTGATTTATAGGATTACAGGCAGAGGAAAGGCTGTAGGAGTCAATGTAAAGCCTACCACATTTCCCCATGTATAAGACCCACCCTTTTGCGAAAAATTTGGGGTCTAAGAACTGGGTGCATCTTATACAGTGGTTGTAGATTTTTTTTACTTGCATTTCCCGCTTTTTCGCACTTGTTGTCTTTGCACTCATTGTTTTGCATTTGTTACCGGTATATTTAAGGTTACATTTTGCCACGTTCTGCCCAGAAATGCCTCAGAAAAGATTTTCGTACAGTGCTGAATTCAAGTTAGAAATGATCCAGTTTGCAAAAGTGAATGGAAATTGTGCTGCTGAATGTAAATTTGGTCCTCCTCCAACTGAAAAAACAATCCGAGACTGGCTACGGGAAGAAGAAACCATACTGAAAATGCCATGGCAGAAGAAGGCCATGAGAGGCAAGTCAGCAGAATGGCCCGATTTAGAGAGGGAATTAAAGATATGGCTTGAAGAGCAAAGGGCAAGTGGAATTCCTGGGTCCACAAAGATGGTTCAGCATGAGGCAAGAAGAATTGCTAATGAAAAAGAAGTTACTGATTTCAAAGGAGGACACAATTGGTGCTTCAGGTTCATGAAACAGAATGGACTAAGTATGCATACATGGACCAAATTTGCCCAAAAGTTGCCTGAAAGCTATAAGCAGATGAATAAACTTGAGTTCAATAACTTTATGTAATACATTTTTTTCAAATTTTGGGCCCCAAAATCAAGGCGCGTCTTACACATGGGGAAATACAGTATATTCCCTGGTAGAAGGCTTCCATTTGTCACGCTACCGGACTATGGCCTTAACTTCAGGAAAGGCATTCTAGGATGAGGGATGGTTTATCTTGGGATGAAATCTTCTATCTGATCTTTTCTTTGGCTGCTCAAGCTACCCATAGTTTTTCTGTAGTAGCTATTTAGGAAGAGATTAAGGATTCCTCTCCTATTCTCACTGGACAGCTTTCTCCTATAGAGTTTGCAGCTCTAGAAATGAAACTCAAACCACTAACCAGCTTCCATATACACATGCAGAGTCATTCAAACATTAAGACAATGGTCAAAATGTCACCTTTTCAGAACACAATTACCCTCTTTCCTTTGGAGTCTTTTCCTCTGCATTCACACAGAGACTCATTCCAAAACAGAGAATTTGTATCACAACTATATTTCTTTGGCATTCCTCAACTAAAATTGCTTTCTTCCAGAACGTGTCTCTATCTTGACGATAGAGGGAAGAGGTAAGGGAGAAATCATAAATACTGATCCTATATTTAGTAAGGATGAGCTATGCTTTATCATAGTCCGGTTGTCCTTTTTAAAAACTGCTTAGAAGAAAATAAGATACATTTCCTTCAGAATCCACTATCGAACTCTCCAAAATATCCATTTCAGTTGGTCCTTGGTAGGTAATCTTCATGTTAGGCCCCATGAAGCACTGGGGTCACATTATGCAAATCAAGCAATAAACAGCACAAGAAGTTTCCAATAACTGTCATGATTTATAAGGATATCAATTTGCTATTTGTTAAATGTCAAAATCCATAAACATCTTTTCAACTTTACTCCAACACCTATTATAGCAGGGTGTTGTAGCATGCCGAGATCATCTAAGATAGAGGGACAAGCTTTGGGAGAAGACATTCTGTGCCATGTGCTAGGGTTTGGTGGGGCAGGGGCTAAGTAGCCTTTTTCTTGGCTGCACAGGCAGGATAGGCTTTGTCTTTAAAACTGTAATACTGGGAAAGTCTCCTTCTCTTTCCTGAAGGGTCCAGAAAAGATGAAGATCCAAGTTTATCCACAGAGCAGTGTGGATATGTACATACACATGTATACATAAATATACACACAGTATACATAAACACACATGTAAATTATAGGTATATATGTTCCCTATAGTATACGCAGTGCATTTACATATATGCACTACACAGCACATATATATGTACAAGATAATGCACAAGTATTAATTACAGAGTACCCTATAGTACACATGTGTAATATGATATACAGATATATAAAATAGATATAAGTATAAATATAAAAATATAAAATAAATATAACAATATAAACATATACACTACAAATGTACCATGCACATGCATATATACAGGTACACCATGTACAAATTTATTTGCCCAATGCACACATACACATGAACATATGTTTATAGAAGCAAATGCATATAACCCACATGTGTATACATATACATTTTTATGTAACACATATACACAAACATATATAGGTCAGCTATACATATAGGACATTACACCATCTAATACAATGTGCATTCACATAGTACACTAGAACAATACATATATGAATACGCAAACACATGTGTGTGCACCCCACGTTTCTTCAACAGGTGTAACATATAATATCATGTGTATGTGTACATGTATGTGTTGCTATACATGTGTGCATTTGTGTTTTGCTTTTATGTGTATTTCTGTGTACAGAGGCATGTATTGTGTATATTTATGGGTACCCGGCATGTTTACAATAAACTAATGCATATACATGTGCACAAGACACACATAAACATGCATGCCTACATGTCCACAATACATACTCAATACAGCAACATGTATATGTATAGGCATACATACGCAATGCACATGCACATACACATACACACTTCCTCACACACATACATAGTACACTTACAAATATAGAGATACAAGTAATCATAACACATCCATTGATTTGTATGGGGGGAAGAGCCACCTTCTCCTCCTTTCTCCTTTAATTTTGTGACCCTTAGAAACAGGCTTGAGGTTGAGGTTTCGTTTTGTTTTTACGGTTTTCCTTTTCAGTTTAAGAGCAGGTCTGGAGTCTCCACTGAACCAGGGAATCTGAGTCAGGACAGTCTTAAAAGCAGGATTCTAGGACGTGGGTAAATTTGGGAAGCTCTGAGAAGCCGGGGAATTTGAACCCAAGGAGATCATTGGACTTGGAACTTGAAACTGGGCTTTATAGGAATTAAGCTAAGCAGTGAACCTAATTGCTTCCTCAGATTATAAGATGGTGATTTTTGGCGGAGTAGGAGGGGAATGGATGTTTGTTTGTTTGTTTGTTTGTTTATTGGCAAGGCAATCAGGGTTAAGTGACTTGCCCAGGGTCACACAGCAAGTAAGTGTCAAGTGTCTGAGTTTGGGTTTGAACTCAGGTCCTCCTGACTCCAGGGCTAGTGCTCTATCCACTTCACCTAGCTGTCCCTTGTGTATTTATTCTTGCTATTCTTTTGAAGTAAATACAAATATTTCTTTGTAAAAGCTGAGCAGATTTATTAAATGGTTAAATGGAACTAAGGTATAGGGGACTCCTACAATTGGGGGAACATAATTAGTTGGGGCTGGAGCCAATGGAGTGAGCCTATAAAACCCTAATCCCTATCAGGTTACTAGAGAACCCTGGGGAGAGGGTAAAATGTAACATGTCTAGCCTAAACTGGTAAGTTTGCTCATTGGCTTCTCTCTAGGTACCTTTGGCTTCTCCTAGAGCAGGCCTGCCAATACCTTACCAGAAAGAGTAATGATAAAAAATAACTCTGTTGAAAGCAAAGCTAATGAAAAGTTAAGTGTTTAAAGCCATCTGATAACATCTCTATCACAAAAGGAATGCTAGTTTCAGCCACAGTGTAATGAATGGGCAATTCCTTGAGTGTCTTAAATTGTGGTTGTTTTGTTGTTCCTCCTTCCTTTTTGAGGAGGACCAGTGACATCACAGGGTGATGCCTTGACTTGCACATGAATTGGATTTAAGTGAGGCAGAGCTGTGCAAAGTCATTGTCCTCACTTTCCAAAGACATCGAAATCCAGAGGCAAGACAAAAGTCGAGACAACCAGAAATGTCCCAGGATGCAGTGGATGACCTTGGCATCTTCCATGCCTGCCAAAGCTCTAAGCATTCCACAGAGCCTGCTTGTTTGGACAAAAATGTCAAGGTCCAGGAGCAGAAGGTCTGCTATTAAGTATGCTGTTCAGCAGGCTGCCTTTCTCTGCATTTGAGGCTTGAGTTCTGGTAATTTTATCCCCTGTAAAATATGTGCAATGGAACAATATAACCATTTCCTAGCAGTGATTACTAGCTTTCAGCACAGTAAACCAAGATGATTCCTCTTTTATTTTTCTTTCTCTCTAAAATACTAGTCAAACAGGAACTGTGAAGGTCACATCACCCTTCCTGTCACATGATTTGAATATACTTCTGCTATCCACCTCAGACACTTATTTCCCTGCAAATTTGATGTATAAACAATCTCTTTTTGGAAAAAAACATGTCATTCATCTGCTTAGGGACCAAACTAGCCTAGGGGAAATTTGAGCTTTGAGCTTTAGCCAAAAATGGTAAGAAGAATAAGACATAATCTGTAGATAACAGTAAGTTATTGTGGAGAACCTGGGTCTCAGGATTCCTGAGTACATATACTTATTCCCACATAGAAGATGGCTTTGACTCTTAGAAAGTTAAATAACTCTGCTTTTTCAGGGAAGCTCTTAATACAACTCAGCACCTTAATTATTCCTTCTGCCTAGTGGAGATAATCAAGTTGTGCCTTTCAGAACTGGAATCTTAATTTGTGGATAGTAAGAGTTCTTTTTTTTAATTTATGAAAGGAATCACCATGGCATCCACAGTGTTTAAAATATTCATTTGTTTATAAAAATTCTATTTATATACAATTTTCTATGATGTCACAGAGTGGGTTGAGTAAAGACTGTGAATTAGAAAGACCTGGGTTTCCTTCCTGTGTTATAACAGCCTCAGGCACCTCTCTTACAGAAGGGTTGCAATCTGTCTAAAGGTTGACAAAAAAAAAAAGATCCCAGGCAGCTAGGTGGTGTAGCGAGTACAGCACCGGCCCTGGAGTCAGGAGGACCTGAGTTCAAATTGGGCCTCAGACACTTGACACATGTACTAGCTGTGTGACCTTGGGCAAGTCACTTAACCCCAATTGCCCTGCCAAAAAAAAAAAAAAGAAAAGATCCCTTATTTGTTGTTGATTTTTCTAGGAACACATCCTACGATGGCAGAAAATCCAGGGGTTAAAGTGACCCATTCAGTTTATAGATGAAGAAACTGAGGTTGAGAGATATGAAGGAACTTGTCCAGGGTCACACAGGGAAAAGAAGCTGGAAATAAAATGGGGTCTTTGCATAGCGAGTCCTAGTTCTTTGTTTTCTGTTGAGGCTAGGGGGCAGTCATCATCATTATAATGATGATGGGGAATTAAAAATAAAAGAGCCTGGGGTTTCCATTGCTAAGATTAATTTATTCCTCACAGCAGTGAAACAATAGAGAATATTTAGTAAATTTATTCCCAAATTAAGGAGATGAAAAGGAAATTTTCAACCCTACTCTCTAATCTAAGTACCTTGATCTCTCCTCCTTTGTAAAAAACTGTTTGTCCTATTGGAAATTTCAAAGCAAGAAGGTAACAGCATTTTAGAAAAGGAAAATATAATGAGGCTCCATCGCTAATTGGCTCTCTAATTAAAAAATACTGAAATGTCTTTGGTAGCATACCATTTCTGAACTTTTAACTCACTGCACCATAGCAAAGGATTTACCCACATACACACATGTTAACTATTGTGTTGTTCTGGTTTCTTCTATTTGTAGTTGTGAAAACAGAAACTCAAGTAAGCCCATTTGTGCATGTGATTACAATAATCACTTGGCCTGAGTACAGAAGTCTAATAATCCCTCTCCTGTTATTGGCTGGGTTGAATATTCTCTCCTCTTCTTCAACCAGGATGTAGGACATGGTCAGCATATAAATGATCACAGTTTGGATTAAATCTTTTCAGCAGCTGTGTATCAAAGGCTAGCTGCTTCACTGGCTAGTCTCTCACTTTGGCCTCCCTGGCCACTGTAGGCCTTACTGCTGGGCTGGTGTGAAATCAACCTGAATGATTATGCTTCAATGTGAGCCTTCAGAATTTCATGGCAAAATGTAGAACAGGCTTAGTGAACAAGATAATTCACAGGGACATTTAGATAAGATGCATATTGCTTAATTTTTAAAAGTTTGTTGCTTATTTTCTCTAAAAACATGTTTTCTGATTCACGTCCTTCTTCATTTTGGGGGAGGAGGGGTTTTGGCAGGGCAATTGACACAGCTAGTATACATGTCAAGTGTCTGAGGCCGGATTTGAACTTAGATCCTCCTGACTCCAAGGCTGGTACTCTACTCACTGTGCCACCTAGCTGCACCCCTTCTTTACTTTTCTACTTTGCACACTTAAAAACTACAGAAAGATCCATAATGTAATAGATTTGACCTATAGAATTCTATTTGTTTGGTTTATAGACATGGTTTATAAACAAGGGTGATTTATTGTCACTAGATCAGAGATGATACATGTGGACGATTTTGCAAAACTTAAGGCATTTAGCAATATGAGCTATAATAATTATGATGATGGTGAGGAGGAGGATGAAGAGGAGAAGGAGGATGTCACTCCCATGGGAAGGTAAATAGCTCCTGTAATTTTAAGGAAACAGTTTGCCGTATAGCAGGTTTGCACAACCTGTAGCCCACCAAAAGATTTTGGGTGGCCTGCGAAAAATGTAGAGGAAAACATCCTACACATTTTTCACGAGCCACCCAAAATCCTTTGAGGCACCAGTGGGCTGCTTACAGCCCAAGGGCCACAGGTTGTGCAAACTTGCCTTATAGCAGCACTCTTATTTTTAGTGTATTAGGGTGTTGGTCAACGAGGACTTAGTCCTGTGAGAATGTGAGTTTGGTGAGCCTATTTATGAAATTACCTGGTGATGCGAAATGGTGGAGCTCTGTTCTTTACTTCAAAACATGCACAAATATTTGACGATTGTTTCTTGTCTGGCAATTGTGTGGTGAAGAAACTTTTGATTGGTTGCTAAGTCATAAGTGGGTGTGTACTCAAAAAGCACAAACCAACCAAAGCTAAGGTTCCTCATTTACGTTCTTACCCAGCAGTATTCAAATTGGAAGGGGCAAAGACTTCCTGGTAGAGAAAAAGAACTCACTCCAGCAGCCTACTCTTCTCCCTGCCCCAGCTCATAGTGTCACATGGAACCATGAGTACACCGGGTTGCTGTTGCTTCTGTCTTTGTTGTTTCTATATTTCCTACCTTAGGTAAAGGAGTATTTGAGATGGAGCAGACTGAATTTCGACCTTGTGAATTTCAAAACGTTGAAAGAACAGAGCAACAAAAGTCCATTGGTGGGAGTCAATGAGAGTTGTAGGGAAGTCAAGTCCAGGGAGGAGTAAAGACCAGAAGGAGCCACTTGACCCAACATAGTAGTGGATCAATGACAACCAAGGGGGAATGACAGTTTTGGTGTTGTATTTTGACAAGTAAAAAGCCTCTTCTCACTACATCTGTGCTTTTTTTTTCCTTTCAACTTCTGATTTATTGGAGAATGACTCCTGCTCTCATATATTTGCATCAGTTGCCTCCATATATCTTCAATATCGGACCTTTATAAGAGAAATTTACTACAAAGATCTTTGCTCCTGTTAACTCTTTCCTTTCTAATTCTAGCTACATTGATGTTGTTTTTGCAAAAGCTTTTCTGCTACATAATCAAAATCATCTGTGATCTGTCTATATTTTATTTAATCAAGAACTCTTCTCTTATACATAATTACAAAATGTATTCTCTTTCTCTCCTCTAATTTGTTTATAATGCAACTTTTATATTTAGGTCATATTTAGCTTACTTGGAGCTTTTTAAGGAACATGATGGGAGATGTTGTCCTAAATCTAATTTCTGCCAAATTGCTTTTCAGCTTTCCCAATAGTTTTAATTGAATCAAATGAGTCCTTATCTGAGTAGCTGGTGTCCTTGGGTTCACTGAAAATTATGCTACTATATTCAATTGATTCTAGGTCTTGATTACCTAATAACCTACTTTATTAATCAACTTTTCTGTTTTTTAACCACTACCAAATAGTTCTGATGATTACTGCTTTGTAGAGTAGTCTGAGATCTAATACTATTAAGACCCCTTGATTTCTTTCTTTTTTTTTTTCCACTAATTCCCCTATGATTCTTGACCTTTTATACTTCCAGGAGAATTTTTTGAACTATTTTGTCTGGTTTTACAAAATAACCCTTGGTGGTTCTCTCAATTAATTTAGAAGTAAATTTATTTGTATAATGTAGGCACAGACCAACCATAAGCAATTAATCTCTCTTCCATTATTTGTCTTCCTTTTTTTTTTCCATAAAGAGTGTTTTTTTTTCTTTCCATAAAGAGTTGTTGTTTGTTCTTCATTCTTGAAGAGGACCAAGATATCAGGAAGGTTATGCCATGGCTTGCAAGTGAATTGGATTTAAGCGAAGGAGGGATGGGCAAGTCACCAGCCTCACTTTCTCCTCCAGAGCCATCTGGGTCCAGTGGCAAGATATAAATCAGGATGACTAGAGATGGCCCTACTTGCAGTGGGAGATCATGGTCCTTTTAAGCTAAGGTTTTTCCCAGGTAATGGGAGGGTAATTTACCGAGGTAATGTCCATTCAGTGATTAAGGCTAGGTAAAAAATGAGGCAAATGGCCTCTTTTACCTAGAAAAAAAAAAAGGATCTGGGAGAGGCAGACCCTCAGAGTTTTTGGCCAAAACCAGAAACAACTGCTATTTACATTCACTCTGAGCTATCACCATGTGGGCTTGGGCTGGAACCTATTTTTGGCCAATAAATGAGAGCTAGTGATTTGGGTCTAAGGCATGGTCCTTAACTCTCCAGATATCTTTCAAGATTTCAATGATCAAAATTTACATTCCTTTGGGCAGAGCACCTGTGGATAAGGGATGATGCCCTACATGGTCAGAAAGACAGGAAGCAGGAGAAGAGAGAAGAGGAAAGGAAAGGAAGAGAGGGGAGGAAGAAGCTTCCTTGCCCAACTGCAACTAGCCAGTTGGGTCTCCAGTGGGGCAGCTTACGCTACTCACAGGTTGTATTTTGTCCTTCATTCTCAAAGAATACCATCACATCAAGAAGGTGATGGCATGACTTACAAGTGAATTAGATTTAAGGAAGGGAGGGCTGTACAAGTCACTTTCTCCTCTGGAGCCATTGGGGTCCAGTGGCAAAATATAGATCAGCACTACTGGAGATGGTCCCCTCTGTAAAGAGTATTTCACAGTTGCATCCACATAGGTACTGAGTATATCTAAGTAGCTGAATTACCAGATAGTTTATAAATTCTATAGTTATTTGAAATACAATTTATTTTTTCTACTTTTTTCTGCTGGGTTTTGTTAGTAACATACAGACAGACTTATGATTTTGTGGATTTATTTTATATCCTTCAACTTTATTGAAATTATTAATTCTTTTCAATTAATTTTAACAGACTCTCTAGGGTTCTCTAAGCAAGCTATGATATCATCTGTAAACCTTATACTTCACCATATTCCCTTCCACCCACTGACTTGTACCATGCTAAATATATATTAGATACTCATTAATATCTAACTACTTTGAAATTTTATATTGAAGATTCCATTGTTTTAAAGTTTCAATTTAACTCAATTCGATACACTTATTATGGGCCTACTATGTGCAAAGCTCTTTTCTGGATGCAGCAGACAGAAAGACAAAAAATGACCTCATGAATGACTGGAAATGGGATAACACCGGTGGAGATTAGAAAACAACTTGTAGTGAAGCTTACCGGAACAATAGGCAATGTTCCTGAAGCATATTATGGTATCTTTGGGAAGAAAACAGTTCCCGGTCCAATGTAATTCAATGCCAGGAAGTGCTGTCTGGGAGATACAGCAGCGATGGAGAAATAAGTTAAAAGACCTCACTTGAACTCCTAGACACACGATAAGTTTAGACATTTCTAAACTTTTGTTTCTCTTTTCTGTGAGGGTAGGAATTTAGTCAGTGATCGTAGAATTAAAATAAAGATCAAGAGATCATCGAAATGTTTCCATCCCTTTGAGCAGGAGAGGACTTATACCTTCCAGAGACAAGAGTCTTGCTGCCATCATCACTGTCTTTGAATATACAGAGGGATGTCACATAAGAGAGATAAGATTTGATCTACTTGCCCTCTAGGGAACTAGGATTAACAGAAAAGAACTTCTTGATAATAAGAAATATTCACAAATGACATGGATAGTGAGTTCCTCGTGGTGGGGAGGGGTAGTGAGGAGAGAGGAATCTTCAAGATCATTTTTCAAGGATATCACAGAATGAATCCATACTTCACGTGAGGTTTGAATCAAGTGATTTCTAAGAACTCTTTCAAATCTAATTCTGTCCTCTAGTCTACTTTTAAGCACTGGAATGAGAACAGCTGCCCAAGGCATCAGCCTAATATGGTATACAAAGTAAATTGGTATATGTGAACCCAGAGAAGTTGCCAGCTCCATATTATATGACTATTATTGAGGCATGAACTATTTTCTCTTCTGCTTTCCCAATCAAAAAATAGTTATAGCCTGATTCAGCAACTGATGGCCATGGAAAATCATCTAAAATTGCTAATTATTGTTACACATGACACATTTGATGCTGAGAAGGTACTATTTTTTTTCTAGGATAAGTAGGATGTCAATATTGTTTAACACAAGGTAATGTCACAGTATTTTAACATCCTCTCACCCTCAATTTTCATAGGCTGTCTCAATATTTTTTAAGAAAGAGGCCAACCTTATTTGGTAGAATTTGTAAGTTCTCCAAGACAAAAAAAGCCATAGCTGAGGAGTGAGTTAAAAAAAAAAATGAACTGCATTTCTTATATGGGGCTGCTCTTTCAGAAGTTTTCATAGAAATATTTGAAGGTACCACTATAATAAGCCTTAAAACCATTTGTGATGTTGTATATCTGAAATTCTCCAAAGAAGACAGGTTCCTCTTGGTTATTCAGGGCTTCAATTCAATGTAATTTCTCTCTTAAATAACGATCTCCTATCATTCCATATCTCCCCACTGCATACTCCTCCCAAAACTATTCTTCATCTTCACATTAACCTTCAATCTCTAAATCCATTAATCATTTTGCCAATCTATTGCCTCTACTCTGTTCATACTTCCCATATTTTCAAATCTCGACCCCTTAACGCTGCCCTTTATTCTCAAATCTCTCACTCACTTAAACTATCACGGCTTTGGCTTTACCAAACCCCAAACTTGAATTACTCTCAACATCCACTTCTGCTCCTACTCACATTCTGACTGGGTCCACTACAAATTTTTATGTTATCTAATTTCCTTCAGTCAGAGGGAATGTTTTTTTTATCAATACTGTTCTTACTATACCATCTGAAGAAATCCCTTTTGTAAATGCTAATGGGGTTCAATGGGCTCTGACTGATAGTGTTGAGCACATTGGCAGGGGCTCAGGAGCTACAGTATTAGAAACCCCAGTACCTCAGAGTTACTTTTATAACCCTAAGAATAACAGTAGTTAGCTACCTTGCGGGGACACCAATCTGTAGAGAATATTTCAGAGGGGTGTTACACATGACAAATTTTATCTCTTTATACCATTGTATACAATTGTTTTCATTCATGTCACTAATTCCAGATGTGGAAACTGCCCACACTAATGAAAATCTGTAACCTTCTTGGAATGTAGTCTTAGTTGTCATTGGCCATACAACCAATATGTATCAGAAGCAAGTCTTCAATTCTGTTCTTCATGACTTCAAGGTTATATCTATATCCACTGTACAACACTACCTCTCTGTATGAATGTATTTTAATGAGAGAAAAAAGGTTGATGCAATCTCATGGTAAATCTAGAATAGCTTACACGCACATGGACAATAGCGTGACATTATTGTCTCATACAATTGGCATATGTGATTCATCCTGGAATAGTATGGTTAGCATGCTAGATTTGGAGTATTTTCAAATCCTCCTCTGAAACATTAACTGTGTGAGCCCTGGAAAGTCACTTAAACCCTGTGCCTCAAGCAGCTCCCCAAAATTAACCTACTAAGTCACAAAAAGTTTGCCATCTGTTTCAATGGAGGAACATCAGCTGATCAAATCCCAGATCTCTCCAGCATATATGTATGATTAATACATTTAGTTTATACCGGGCATTCTTTGATAGCACAAATTCTAATTATTCCATTGCCTGTAATGTCCAGACATAATTGCAAATAATTATCTTCTCATGCTTTCCTTGTTATATCCCTCAGATATTATCTTGTGACTCAGTGGAATAGTTTAATTAACATTTTTCTTTTAAATATGTTTTCAAAGCTTAACACATTTTGAGTGGAACACCAGCTGTGACACTAAAAATATTCTTTTTGTTAA
Organism: Phalanger gymnotis; assembly: GCA_028646595.1. Lineage (NCBI taxonomy): Eukaryota > Metazoa > Chordata > Mammalia > Diprotodontia > Phalangeridae > Phalanger > Phalanger gymnotis. The sequence goes on along the minus strand of CM053625.1, from coordinate 223,762,218 downwards.
GCTTCTTGTTAGATGGGGGAAATGATGACAAACTTTTGAAGTCTATAATTATTGCAATGCATCTTGCGGCAAACGATTTATTGCATGTTTCTCTAAAATACCGGTAACTGTTGGACACCAATTAATAAAAACACAAGTGTTAGAGATCACTGGGCATACACTGGAAAGTTTTGGTTTATTTTCACTTGTATGAACAATGACTATTTCCAGTTTTTTTGAACTTCCTCTCCAGAGACTGGAAGCTAAATAGATCTCAAACAACCCACAAAAATAATGAAGTAACTGATAATATCACATCATACCAGGCTAGAGCTCAGCAGCTCATTCTGTCCATTGAGATCATAAAAATTCCTGCTTGTGATCAGGGTTGGATGACTTCCAGAAAGCAGGTCAGGCAAATTTCCATGGGACTAGGCTTAAAGTAGTTTCCAGTGGTACTACTGTTCCTTTCCTATTCCTGAAAAACTTCAGAAACCACAGGCTAGGTGAGAAACATCTACTCCCTTCTAAAGTGGCATAACCCTGCTTATGATGTGAAGCTTTTTGATGAGTAGATAAGCCACCATTATTTTATCACAGAAGTTGCAAGAATCCAATTCAATTAAATATGCATTTATTAAGTGCCTACTATTTGCAAGGAATGGTGCCAGGTACTGAGGGTACAAAGACAAAAATGAAATTGTCTCTGCCCTTAAGGAGTGCACATTCTCTGAGGGTAGACAGCATACAAGTAAATTCAAAATACATACAAAGTAATACCAAAGAGGAGAAAGCAGGAAGGTCTCCTATAGTAGATGGACCCTGAGCTGTACTTTGAAGGAAGATTGGAATTGTCAAAGTAGAGCTGACAGAGTGTGAATTCCAAGTTGGAGGGGGAAGGTGCCTTTGTGACAAGGTAGGCGATGGAATATTTCATATGTGGTCAGTTTAACCAGAATGTGGAAAGCAAGAAAGAGAGTAATATAAAGTCAATAGACTTAAAATCCCTACCAGCTCCCGATCCTATGATCTTATAATCCTTACTTCACTTGAGAATCTAGGATTCATCTCCTATTCCAATTTGTGTATTCTAGCAATAGTAGATTTTTAAGATTTGGAGGATTTTGTCCTGTGTAGACTCCAGAAAATAAGATTTAGGGAGAAGGAGTTTCCTTTTATTTTGATCTTTAAAAAAAATTGGAATGCAAACAATATCATACCACATTGGTTAAAAAAAACAAATTAATATTATAATACTTTTGAAATGGAAAATTTATATTCCATTATTTTGCTTATACATTGTTTTTAGTGTTTTAATTTGTATTCTGATCGAAATATAAAAGTAAACAACTAACATTGCTCTGTTTTAGAAAATAATGACTTATAAAATTGTAAAAGGAAAACTGTTCAGAAAATACAAAATTTGAATGAAACTGTAACAAATATAAAATCAAAGGAAATGCTGAAAATCATTAAGTGACATTGAAAATTTTTAGAAATAATGAGTATATCCCCAAACATCAGATTAAGTTTTGGCCTATTAATATAACAAAAGGAGTTGGAAGAAGCAGAAAGTAAAGAAAATATGATATATAAAATAATATAATAATATAGTATTTCATTAGACTATTATAGACTATATATACAAAAATATCTTTTTCATCTGTTGGTGCTTGTTTCATATGAACAATCTATAAAATTACGGTTTAGGTAGATACTTGTAGTTTGATATTTTATTTATCTTGAAGGATTTTTCATTTCATCAAAATGGATAATTCTATTGACACACATAACAAGCTTCTTAGTCCTGCATGATTGCTCATGTTTTTCCATAAATATTCCTTAGAAGAGTTATCTATCATGCTAGAGGCCTTCTTTTTGCTTTTAGTTTATCTTGGTGATACCAATATACCATTCAAGCTGTTTCATTCTTGTTACATGATTTGTTTAGCTCCTTTTCCACTTATACATATTCCTTTTATACTCCCTTACCTATAATTCCACTCAATAAACATTAAGTATTCACTATACGCAAGGAACTATGGAAAGCTAGGTGTTAGGTATTCAAAGATAAACATGAGACAATTTGCTGTCCTCAAAGAGCTTCCATTCTACTCAGTGCATGTAGTGGGTACATAGATGAATAAATAAATAAATACAGGTATCTTGAGAAGGGAAAGACTACCAAATGAAGGAAATCAGTTAGCAACAAGCACTGATTAAATATCTACCTTATTGCCAGGCATGGTGCTAAGTGCTGGGGAAACAAATAAATTGAAACAATCCTTACTCTCAAGGAGCTTAGGGGAAACTTGTATATATACATATATACACACATACAGACATACATACAGACATACATTCATACACACAAAAATTTGTCTGTATATACTATTTTTGTGTATATTCTTATATATCTTGTTGTATTTAACTACTCTATTTGAATTTATTCTATATATGTGTGTATACATGCATGACAGTCTAGTCAAATAGAAATATACTTAAATATAGAGAGAGAAAGAGAGAATACAATCACCTAGAGTAGTTAAACAAAATACAGGGTGTTTTGGGAGGAAGAGAAGAAGCAGGTTGGGGAATCAGGAAAGGCTTCAATGTAGAAGCTGATACTTGGGTTGCAGTTTGAAGGAAGAGAGGGATTTTATCAGGCAGAGATGAGACGGGAACACATTCTGGGCATGCTAGAGGACCTGAGATCCAAGCTCACCTCTGATGTTCATTACCTGTTAAAGCTTGGATGAATCACTTAATCTCTGACACAAACAATGAGGGCCCTGGATTAGATGAGCTCTGAGCTCCAACTCTAGATTTATGATCTCATAACTGCATATTGGACAGTTATTGCAAAGGCATAGAAACAGGAGGTAGTGTCATGATCGAGGAACAGCAGGGCAAGACTTTAGAAGGAGATGACACCTGAATTGAGCTTTGAAAGCAGCTAGAAATTACAGGAGGAAGGAATGCCTTCCAGGCATAGGGGCAGAGCCCTAACAAGGGCAGGAGGGCTTTAGCTGAGGGTACTGTCTTTTAAAAAGGGCGCTGAAAGACAGATTGGAGCCATATTGTAGTGAGCTTTAAAATCAGGCTGAAGAATTTATATTTTACCCCAGAGACAACAGAAAGTCACTGAAGACTTTTGAGCAAAGGAATACCTTGACTATTTCTTAAGACAGTCGTTATTACATGCCACAGCTTACTTGAGCACCCAATGTGTCTTCTTATTGCCCTTTTGGTTATTTGTACTGGTGCATGTGGTCTATGTGTTATTTATATTTCTACATAAATTTTAAACACAGAAAATGTTTAAAATACTACAAATATTTGCTCCTTACTTTTTAAATCCCTCTAATAGTCAAGGGCTACGATAGTTCGTGGGTAAGAATAAAATTTACAAGAATTAAGCCACAAATATTGTCAAACACTCCTAGTCATTCATGCGGAGGTTTCTGCAAGCTAGAATGTAAACTGTGCTCCAAGGAAGGTGTCAGAAACAATCAATGTCATTCTAGCATTGTTAATGAAAGGCCATGAGGGGAATATGTTAATTCCAAGTCAATAAATAGATTTCTATACTCAGGAGTTACTTGCCAAGGGCTTCAGTTCTTACTCTTGATATTTGTCTTCATTTACCCATGATGGTAGCATGAACCACTAATATATGATATATAGATGCATCTGCAAATCCCCTGTGTGCCCACTGGATAATGCAGTTCAACTCTCCAAGTCAAATTTCCCAAGTAATAGAACAAACTCGTTAGAGTTCCCCATCGTTGTCTTCTCCTGCCTGATCTAGTGAAGCTCTGCCAAGTAGTGTTTGAAATCACCCTTTACTGCCTCAGATCTTAGTAGGCTACACCATTGCCTTGGGATCTTCTTGTACCTATTCCCCATAACTTCCATATTCTCTCCTTCCATTATAATCATTTTACATTGGCCTAATTTCCATTTTATGACATATAAACAAATTTTGACCTTTCATATGTTACTTCAAAAATGGCTTCTAAAAAATGTTTTCATAAATTGAAATCAGACAAGCTCTTTATAACATGTCCCCTTCCTACCTTTCCAGACTTCTTATGCCTTATTCCCTTCCATATACCCTATGATCCAGCTACATTGATCTATTTAGAATTCCATGAACACAGCATCCTACCTCCCATCTCCGTGTCTTTGTACTGGGCTGTCCCCCAGGTCTGCTATGCTTTGCCCTCTCACCACCTCTTTGTTTCCTTGTTTTGTTTTAAGATTCAGTTCAAATCCACCTTCTCCAGGAGGCCTTTCCCTGTCTCTTTTCCCCTACCCCAAGTCCTCAGCTGCTAATACCTTCCCCTTTCCCATTACCTTCATACATTCTGTATGTATCTTACATGTGCCTAGAGGTTTACCATATTGAAATGCCCATTTCTTGAGAGCAGAGTCTGTTTCTTTTTTCTTTCTTCATGTCCTTGGTGCTAAGTACCTGTTGACTGACTAATAAAATTAAATGTAAGGGAAGAAAAGTCCATAGTAGATAAAGAGCAAATCTCAGAGTCAGGAAGACCTAAGCTGTATGACCTTGGGCAATTAGCTTCTCAGGGCCTCCAAGCAATACTCAGACTAGAAGTTCCAGAAGGGTGCTTATCTGAATTGGTAGAGGGAATTCTTCACCTGGAGTTCCCTGTACAATTAAAATTACAGTTCAAAAAAAAAAAAGCAACCCAAATCTTAAGTTATAGTCCTGAATTTCCTGTGGTTGTTCTGAGTACTACCAGTAAAAGGATTGATTTTTTTTAAGTGGCAAAGTACTCAGTAAGTGTAAGCATTTGGTTTCTTTTGTTATTGTGTACTATTAATGCCAAGTATATTGACAATTAAATGTTTTTCAAATCTTCATTAATAATATACTGCTGATATTGCAAAAAAGCAAGATGAATCCTTAACTCAATTCTCTGGAGAAGGTAAAAACTGCACAATGAAAATTCTCTCAATGTTTTCAGAGATTTTAGCTGACGATCTAAATATATGATGTCATTGTCTCTTTTCACTGGGCCCTGAAAACATCCCTTCAATACGGACTTCTTAATACCATTCCTACAACTGGTCCCTCCAACCCCCAACCCTCACCTGGAAAAACACCCTCTAGATCAGACCTCCAGAAACTCTACTTCCCTTCTTGGCTGGCCTCAGACCATGTTTCATAGCCATCCACCCTGGACATCTTGCCATTTGCCTTACTGCTGATCCCTTCTCCCTATTTGGAACAACATTTTTTGAACCAGAACTCCAGAAACCATGCCTCCTTCCCCTGATTGGCCCTAAACCATGCTTCATAGCCATCTACCCTGTCACCGCATATGTGCCCCTCCTTTGATAGGACCAATGTCCTAACCCCTGCCCACATGCAAGGCTAGTTTTTCCTTAAAAGATATTGGAACCATCATGGAGGTTTGATTGGCTCAGGAGACTGAAGACTCAGGTTGACTGTGGAAATCACTTTCTGACCACTTGAATATAAAAAATCCATAAGGAGCTCCAGGTGCATTCTGATTCTTGACTTGTTTCTATCAATGAGATCCCGAAACAAGAGTTCACCCAGATGAATCAACCAAAGGGGTCCTCAATGCATTTTCTATTGAATGCTATTCTTCTGCTAAGGCTAAGTATTATTTTGTTAAGTATTGAATGATTATATCAACAACGTGGCTTGCAGCTACTGTGGCTGTGTAAGATCAATAAACACCAGCACACGGAAGAGCTTCCAGCACAGATTCTTCCACCTGCTTTTCTAAGGAAAGCAACTTTAAGGGGTTAACACTCTCAGTTTAATTAAACACACATATATCATTCACTTAGCTCAGGGGAAAAAGCCGATACCCTGAACTTCAGAGAAAATGCAAATAGAAATTACAAACAGAGAACATATAAACAGATCAAATAACACAAACCAGTAGACAGGCTTCTAGCTTTCTGTCCAACATCTCAGTACATAGTTACCAGGGAAGCACCAACATCTGGGTTTTCAAAGCAGGGAGGGGCAGAGGTGGGAGAGGCTGGGAGTCAGTTGGGGGAGGGTCTTTAACAACGGCTGCCCAGAGTCTCTTCTACTCAAATCACAGATACTCTTCCAGTGAGTGAGAGCCCCAAACAAAATGCTAACCTCTGAATTTATATACCCTTCTTAGGGCCTGAAGGCTTAATACCTAATCAGCAAAAGGGTGTGGACCTGGGTCTTATCACCTAGCAAGATTTAATCAAAGGTACTTGATTACTTTAGCATTCTAAAAGAAAAAACAGCAAAAAAAAAAAAAAAGTCCCACCTTACTTACCTTTACAATGATCTACTAATGATTCATTTTGTTCCAATATCAAACCTAAACTAGCTGGGGACTGGCCTGAATCAAGCAGGGATCTGAGCAATCTGCAAAGTTCTGTAGGACTGGAACATAATTAGCTCTTCAAAGTGGTGGATGGGAAGGGCAAAGAAAGGATACTTGGATTGGCCTTCATGCTTCTACTGGTGCTTTTGGTGTACCAGATACTTCCAGAGATTGTGGGTGCCTAAAGTGTGGCTCCCCCCAAGCCTTCAGAGATTAAAGAGTAAACTGCCTGTAGCCATTCAGCGAGGAGAGAACTAAGTGAATATTCTGTGTCCTTAAAAATTATAATTTGAAAATAATTCCAGTAAAGTGCCTTTTAGGCCCATCATCTTCCCTATCCCTGTACCTTACAAGTCAGTTAATTTAACCTTCCTCCAAATTCTACTGGAGGATCTCCTCAGAAGTCAGCTTACCTTTAAAGCTTTTTTGTGGGGTTAAATTTGAGGGAATTGTAAGAGCTTTCCCCTTCCCTAGAAAAAGACAAATTGAAAAGGGTTGTGCTCTTCCCTAGCTGAGACTAGATGTCTTTGCTCACTAATTCATAATCAATTCATCAATTGTTAATTTGGTGATTAAGGCTGAAAGCTGGCCTCTCCCAGCTTTAAGGAAGTCATATTTGTGCATGAATGGCATAGTGAAAGAACTATTTGGTTCTGAATGGCTTTTGAAAATGACTATGCAGCTAAATAAGAAATCCTCAGTCCTATAATTGTATATGGACATAGCCAGCCATTGAGGGGTTCCATGAAAGACCCCACGAGTATACAAACCAAGGCAGATCCCTGAAATTTTAGTATTTTCTAACAACAGTGATGAAGAAATTATTTTGAGTTTTCTTTATTTGTTCTTTAATTAGGCATCTGAAAGGCCACCTAGAATTATGCCATAGGGACTTTGTTTTGATTCTTTGGCACAAGCTATTGGTGATGCACTTGAAAGGACATGTTTAATTCTCCCCAGGAGCCTGAAGACATGGGGATATGGACAAATATGACAATTGTACCCCTAGTTAATTGGCTGACAGGGATATTGCACTAATTTAAAGTTTCCATTCTCATCCTCAAAATGTGGGGTTTTAACTGTAATTCTGACTTTCTCTAGACCCTCCAGTGAGAGGCCTCTCCAGAACTCATGCCCCAGTCATACTCCCTTATGCTGGCAGAAATGGCTACGAGAGCCTAGGAGAGTCTCTGGCCATGTTGATTTTGCTTTGCCTTGTGTCTTTCCTTGATCATAAGTGTACAATCCAGAGCTGGATATTCCTAGACTTTGTGGCAACCTTCTGAGTTTGAGATGTTAGGAGCTCCTGGGTCCCTCATTGGGGGCTGACAGGTTACAAGACCAATTTCTGGCACTGGAGAGGATGACTACTGAATTGAAGGAAGAAAACTTCAATCCCTGGCATGATCAGCCAGAATCATTTGGAGATGCCTGATTCATCCCATGTGGCAGTTACTAAATTCAATGGTAATGGACCAGCCAGGGAAAATGGCACTCTTCCCTATAGCACCCAGTCCCAGAATAGGAGGACAGAGTTAGGCCCCAGTGGTAGCATCACTGACAGCATTCCTGCTGAGTAAAAGAGGGCACTGTCAACAAAGAATTACACCAACTCTCTGCATAAAGGGGAAGTCAGGAGTGGAGGCCCCAGCAGTGGCTGCAGGTACAGCCCAAGCTCCTTGGCTGGACACACTGAGCAAATACAAGCACCCCAGTAGCACTTGTCAGGGGACCGAGGGCAGAGATGCACATGTTTACAGCAGCAAATAGTAGAGTAGATACCAGTGGCTGTGTCAACCCATGGCAAAAGAGTGGGCATTGACCAGTATGGGGATAAAATGCAGGTCCACTACTGCCTTTTGCTTACTATAATCTAGAAGGGCATAGGGTGTGTTCAGGGAAGACTAGCACCTCTGAAGGAGTGAGGGCTGCCAAGTCCTTTTCAGGGCTGCTTTCCACCTTTGGTATCCACCTGTTCCACCTAATTCTCACCTGTAGCTCCAAGAAGCTGTAACATGTTCAGCGGCCATACTCAGGTAAACTGTAGTAGTAGATGGGATAAGCCAGGTTGAGAGTAACTGAGGAGTCTCAAACCCATTGGTGAGTTAGGGGGGTGTCTACCCAAAGCCTGTGAAGACTTCCCTTGGTGGAATGGGTGGATGAGAACAATCTATTCCAATGGCCATGAAGGCTGAAGCAAGAGCTGTGGAGCACTTAGAGCTTGATTAGATATCAAAGATGCCAAGGTCATCCACTGCATCCTGGGCCATCACCAGCTGTCTGGACTCTGTCCTGCTACTGGACTGTGATGATTCTGGAAGAGAGAATGAGACTGATAACCTCGTGCAACTCTGCCTCATTTCAATCCAATTTACGTGTGACTCAAAAGAGATCACCCATACCATTTTACCATTTTTACCTATCTCAAAGTCCTTTGGTAACAGGCAAATTACAAAACAGCAGGTATGTATACACTGGGACTTGTAATCACAATCCCACACACAGGTGGCCCAGGCCATAGGGTTGTCTTCTCACTGGAAGCAGCAGTGGGATTCAGCAGCCCTCTGGGTATCTGAGCAGCCTTTTAAGGGCCACACTACTCACCTCCTGGTGTGAGGAAGGGGCCAGCAAAAGTACCGTAAAAGTTGTCTGCTTACCCAGCCCTGGCCTGATTACCCTGGCAGGCAAGGATCCTACCCTCAGTTGAAACACAAAAAAAAATGTACAAAAACTTCTGCAAAGATGATTCCACTTACCATCAGTATATGGAATGTATGCACACCTATAGACAACACAAAATCCAATAGACCTGAAAGACTAACACCTCTTGTTGTCAGAGAGCTCAGCAGATATCACATCCAAATAGCAGCCCTGAGTGAAACAAGGCTGGCAAATGAAGGCCAGCTTACTAAGTTGGAGCTGAACACATGTTTTCTAGAGTGGCTGAAATAAAGAGCAGCACTGTGAAGCTGGAATAAATTTTACAATCAAAACTAATCTAATCAACAAGCTTGTATGCCTACCAAAAGGCATACAATGAATGGTAGGTACATGACAATGCTATTGACACTTGTAGGAAAACACCACACCACCATCATCAGTGCCTATGCACCTACCATGACAAACTCTGAAGAGGTTAAAAATAAAAATTGTGAAGACCATCTCTAAAAGGGCAGCATTTAATTTCATCAAAAATAAAGTACAAGTAGATGGCAGCTGGAAACCAGAGATTTGCTTAAGCTCCCCCACCAGGTCCCCCTAAACAGCTATGAAAATGTCTCTGAACAAATTCTAAGCTTCAGAACCCACTAAATAGCAGAAGGAAGCAGGCCTCCAGAACAGGACAGCCTGGATGTTTGCTGGGAAGGGTCTATCACATGGAGCTGGGAGCGGAGAGGAGCAGAGCCCAGCGTGGGCCGCGCCAAGACAAACCAGACCAAGAGCTGGGCAGAACAGGCCTTAGTACCCTGAATCAGTGAGTTGTGGCAGTTACCAGACTTCTCAACCCACAAACGCCAAAGACAACAGAGCAGGTTAGTGGGAAAAGCTGCTGGGACAGAGTGAAAGGAGTTAGCAGTAGGCTACCACCCTGGGAGTGGCAGAGGTGCAGCAGCTCTGAGGCTGCTTCCAGAGCTACAGCTGCAATTGCTTTTGGCCCCAGGCACACCTGGTGGAAGGAATTAAGCAGCAGATTAGAGCAGGAGTGCAAAGCCTGCTTTGCCTTGCTTGGATCTGGGCCACAATCCTAGTTGGCAGTTCTTAGGGCAGAAGGAGCTCTGGTGTGGCAGAGCTTGCTGTATAGAAGTAGCTCTAAAAATAGCAGCACAGCCCCTCAAACTTGGGACAAAGTACTCTCTACTCTACAAGCAGTCATACCCAACAAAAAGCTCAGGGGTCAAATAGTTGGCTGGGAACATGAACAGGCAGTGAAAATGCTCTCAGATTCAGACTCAGACTTTGGAATCTTTTTTTGGTGACAAAGAAGACCAAAACATACTGCCAGAAGAAGTCAATAAAGTCAAAGAGCCTACATCAAAAGCTTCCAAGAAAAATATGGATTGGTCTGAGGCCATGGAAGAGCTCAAAAAGGATTTGGAAAAGCAAGTAAGAGAAGTAGAAGAATTGGGAAGAGAAATGAGAGTAATGTGAGAAAACCATGAAAAACAAGTCAATGAATTGCTAAAGGAGGCCCAAAAAAATACTGAAGAAAAAAACACCTTAAAAAATAGACTAACCCAAATGGCAAAAGAGCTCCAAAAAGCCAATGAGGAGAAGAATGCCTTGAAAGGCAGAATTAGCCAAATGGAAAAGGAGGTCCAAAAGACCACCCAAAAAAATACTACCTTAAAAATTAGATTGGAGCAAGTGGAAGCTAATGACATTATGAGAAATCAAGATATTATAAAATAGAACCAAAGGAATGAAAAAATGGAAGACAATGTGAAATATCTCACTGGAAAAACCACTGACCTGGAAAATAGATCCAGGAGAGATAATTTTAAAATTATTGGACTACCTGAAAGCCATGATCAAAAAAAAAAAGCCTAGATATCATCTTTCAAGAAATTATCAAGAAAAATGGCCCTGATATTCTAGACCCAGAGGGTATAATAGAAATGGAAAGAATCCACAGATCACCTCCTGAAAAAGATCCCAAAAAGAAAACTGCTAGGAATATTCTTGCCAAATTTCAGAGCTCCCAGATCAAGGAGAAATACTTCAAGTAGCCAGAAAGAAACAATTTGAGTATTGTGGAAACATAATCAGGATAACACAAGATCTAGCAGCTTGTACATTAAGGGATTGAAGGGCTTGGAATATGATATTCCAGAGGTCAGTGGAGCTAGGATTAAAACCAAGAGTCACCTACCCAGCAAAACTGAGTATAATGCTCCAAAGCAAAATATGGATTTTCAATAAAATAGAAGACTTTCAAGCTTTCTCAGTGAAAAGAACAGAGCTGAATAGAAAATTTGACTTTCAAACACAAGAATCAAGAGAAGCATGGAAAAGGTAAACAAGAAAGAAAAATCATAAGGGACTTACTAAAGTTGAACTGTTTTGTTTACATTCCTACATGGAAAGATGGTGTATATTATTCATGAGGCCTCAGTATCATAGTAGCTGAAAGGAATATGCATATATATGTTTGCATATATATATGCATATGTGTGTGTCTATGTATGTATATATGTAGGTGTCTATATGTGTGTGTGTGTGTATATATGTAGACGGAGGGCACAGGGTGAGTTGAATATGAAGGGATGATATCTAAAAAAAAATCAACTAAAGGATGAGAGAGGAATATATTGAGAGAAGGAGAAAGGGAGAGATAGAAGGGGTAAATTATCTCACATAAAAGTGGCAAGAAAAAGCAGTTCATTGAAAGGGAAGAGGGGGCAGGTGAGGGGGAATGAGTGAATCTTGCTCTCATCAGATTTGACCTGAGGAAGGAATAACACACTCAATTGGGTATCTTAACCCCACAGGAAAGAAGGAGGAAGGGGATAAAAAAGGGGGAACGATGGACGGGAGGACAGATAGGGGGAGGAGGTAATCGAAAGCAAACACATTTGAAAAGGGAC